>WAAD01006016.1:71816-97444 GCA_013389945.1 Fregata magnificens
TGGGGTTGTTGTGACCCAAGTGCAGGACCCGGCACTTGGCCTTGTTGAACCTTATACAATTGGCCTCGGCCCATCGATCCAGCCTATCCAGATCCCTCTGCAAATATAATTTCTGTTCTTACTGGTTTCATAATTATTATGTAACACATTACAAGATAAATATTTCTTCTTAAACTTATGACTTAAGAAAAGAATTATAGCACTCTCCTTTTTGTCTGAATGGGGCAAAAGTGTATAGGAAAATAAATTAATCATGTTATTTCCAACTAAAGTGAGCAACACTGAAGAAAGCACTTGAGGTGTGCTTAAGTGTCTATTTGAAATAAGGTTGAATTGAAGAAAGAAGAGATTTTGAAAATATCCAAATGCTTAGGATGAAAACAGTGACTACCAATGAGAGAGAGGGCCTTTAGGCTCTCCCCATCATATGTGTGGGAATACAGATCACACAGAGGGTGCTAATAGATAGAAAAGAAGGGGTACATCTCATTACTGTATTTGCACCTGTGTGCTGTTAGTGACCTCAAGATCACTAACAAAAAATAAAAACAAAACTAGGAGGAATAGAAGAAAATTATATATTCCTATCATTAGAAAATAAATACTGCATATATTAAAGTCTTTTTCCCCAAAGAGATGATTCATATTGCCAAGAAATATCAAGTACACTTCAAACTTCTATGTTTACAACACACATAGAGAGCAATTACTCTTTGTACAAAGCTAGCAAGGTGTATAAACTAATTTACTGCATCAATGCCTGTAATTAATGTTTCCTAACTTATCTCAGATCATATATACTACATTACACCTGTAATTTTCCCAGGTCATTGGTAATACGTTACTGCAGTGCTGCTAAAAATCCATTCACATGCTGTGTTTTCTTTCTGTAAAGCAAAGATTACTGCTCATGCTGTCTTAAAACCTGTTTCCCTAGAGTAGTGCAACATCACCAAACCCATAAATTTTTAAAAGTCTGTGTAGATTTGATAAAGAATTAAGCAAATTACAGTAGAAATGGGAAAAACAGTGGTAGAAGAAAAATAGTGCATTATTTTCCTCTGCATATAATACTCTTCAAAATATTCATCTTCTGAATGCACCATGGCACAGAAGCTGAAGAACTGAGAAGAATGTAGGAGGCTGCTTATAATCACCTGAATGTTGGAACAAGTGCAAACATCCCTTTGACCTATGATCAGTGGCAGACCACAGTCGAGAATGTTAATTAGAATCTCATCTTCTTCTGGTTCCAGTAAACAGATATAAAATGTTCAATGTATATTGGAATCCAGTGTACTGAATCAAGAATAAAATCGTATCAAAGCCTATCCCAGCTGGTTTTATTAAACCATTCTAATTTCAGATGTGAGAACAGTCATAATTTTTGAGGGAAGATTCTCTAGCATAAGTAGTTTCCATGATCACTGCTGCAGAATGACCAAAAAAATATGATAAGCTCCACAAGAAGTACATCAGGCCTATAGAAACAGTGCAAAACTACTGTTGCAGCAGATATGCAGTGCAAGTGAAGCCAAAATAACAATCAAGCAAAACAAACTTAATCAGACAAATGGTTAGTGAATGCTGCATGGGGATGGCAAGTGTGCCACAAGACAAAAGTGGGGGTACAGAGGTGACCAAGGGACCCCAGCAATGTCTCCAATATCTCACCTTACACTTCTGCATGATACTTCAAATATGCAAAAAACTTCTATTGCCAGCTTATTATTAGCATTACCTAAAATTTCTCTAAGTCCAACACAAGAAGATAAAATTAGAAGATGACACTCAGCTGTAAAAATGTAACCTAACCTGAGAAGGACCTTGTTTTGTTTGTAAAAAGGAAATACTGCCAAGGAGTTTGTTGGAGATGCAAGACCGAATGTGTACTGAAAAAAGTTACACAAAATGTTTCAAACTCAATAATTCAGGATTTTTTTTAAGGAATTCACTTTAATAGTGCCTAGTTGATTTAGGGGGAAAAAAAAAAAGAAAAAAAGAACACTGAATTAAATGGAATCATTAATGAAGGTTTTTATCTTGAAAAAAAGAACACAAGAAGGGAAGAAAAACTTGAGGGCAAGCCAATTGCTTCTTACAACAACTCCAAGAAAAGGAATATTGTTGCTGGGATTACAGTAACAATGAGCAGGGAAACACCCTATGAGTTGTCAACCCCAGATGTGATGAATTTGGCTCACAAATGATGAAACTTACGGTACAATGAATACTATATTTGGTGAGTTTTTCATGTAACGTGAAAGAACATTTTTATATTCCCAATGAACTGTTTAACTTCCACCCTCATCATTTGGCTACTGTTAAATCAGGCTCAGTTGAAAGACTGAGTAAACATGGTGTCAAAGTGACAATGAAACTACTAAGCTTGCCTGATCTATATGAGACAGTGATTCAAACGATATGGGACAAAGGGGCATCACTGGGAAAAAGTCAGCTCTGGTCACTACTCTAGAAGAAATTTTGGACTGAAAGTTCTTCTGGTACCATGTGGAGTCCTCTCCACAAAAGGCATAACTTTCTTGAGCATTCTGATCTCCTCTATCTGTTGCCACAACAAAATTCATTATCATCTGCTTTGGCCCAGGGGAAGCTTCAATGATTTTTTTCATGGAACTGAAAAGAATTAGCATGTAATTGGAATTTTTGTTGGTTGTCCAATGAAAAAAAAATTTCTCAGAAGGTTTTTTCTCTCTGACAAGTTTTTGAAAACCAAAAAACCCACACTGTTAAGACTTTTGATATAAAGGGGAGAAGTCATTGACAATTGCAATAAGGCAATTATTGGATAACTTACCTTCAGGGAAAGTGTTTTTGTAACTTCTAATTGGAGATTTAGTTAAGATCTGAATCAAGAGGGTTTATATTCCTTCTCTATATTATATTTTAATTGCTTTTTACAGTCTGGCTGAAAGTGCCACAAGGTATAGAGTTATAATTTGAAGATATTATAAGTTTTCCTTTGGGAAGTGTGAAAAGTCAGCAGCAGAGGGGAGCAGAGAGAAGGTAATACTCCAAAGAAACTGCCTCCATCCAGGCAGATGCCTCTGGGAATTAAGTACATTGCTTCCTTTACCAATTTTAAGCTTGTCCCTCTGCTGAAACAGCTATTACATTATTTGAAGGTGCATTTTTGCTTCTTTCTTGGTCTTTTCTCTCATTTATGTTTCACATGATCAGCTGAGAGAGAGAGTGCCTTAAGAACTGTTAAGGGGAAAAATGTACCTTGGGCTTCATGCAAATGAGAATCAGGCTCTGCATTTTAATGACTGATGCCCGTAAACTTTCTGCTTGCTCATTAGCAGAAAGATGCATCAAGTTACAGAAGTGGTTTGGATACTGACAGTAGATGAGTTTCAGGGGGTTTTGGTCTGCATCTCCTATTTCCTAACATTTTAGTTATTCTTTGCAGACTGATATTATACAGTAGTGATGATACCAGCTGGGTTTGCAGAAATTACTGTAAAAGCTATAACTTTTTATACTGAATCACAAGTTCTTCCTACAGCTAGTAAGCATGTCCTTAGTACTTCCATAGCCTGTCATAAAAAAATTCTGCATGAAGTTATTCTCTATTAAATTGTTAGACAACTTTTTATTAAAAGTCTGAAAGCTTCTTGGAAACATTAAAATAAAATACTGAGATTACTTTTAATACTGGACTGTCTCTTTGACAGGTCACAGTTTTGGAGGATAACCTGTTTTACAACCAGATGCATTGCTGAGAGAGGGAGCAGGTAATAGTGTTAGCGCTGTACAACCTGGAATGCCTTATAAGAGAATTTGGTGTGTCTCAGCAAAAATTCATTCCAGAAGAATTCAATCAGTTCTTGGGAGAACTTTCTGATGTGAAAAAAATAATTGAGTGCTTGACATCTAGCTTTATAGGTCAAACACTGAAAAGGCAATATCTCGGCAATGAATTGGGATGAAATTGTAGAATTTTAGTTGTGAGGTAAGTTTGCGGTTTTGTGGAACAGATGGTTTGGATGATGTGGGTTTCAGAGAGTGCTTTCCATTAGGACAATAGCAAACCAAAAGCAATGTATTTGTGTTTTTTTTCCCAACTTGATAGATTTTAAATTAACCATTTTATACCAAGCTGAGTACTCCAGAAGCTAGCTGACCTAGAGCTAGAGCTTAACTCAAGAAAGGACATACCGGTTTTTGAATCAAGCGCCTTGGTCCACAGCTTTGTCTACAGCTTTTTCTACAGGGAAACAAATCATTCTAATAAAAGAGGTTATCTCATTCTCACAGTATGGCCTATTGTATACTCATAAATGACTATGACTATAGCACATACACAAACTTAATTGCAAGTGTTATCTACCTTCTAATTTTGCTGACATACATCTTGATTGATGGGTTGGTAAAAAAAGTCTTAGTAATCAGGTATTTTCTAGGATTACTCTAGTGACTTTTAAACAAGTGGTGATCTAATGCTATCACAAGACCTTTTCACACAAATAGCAGCTTTAGCATTTTTGATAGGTTTTCATGTTTTATTTTACTTTGTTCCTTCTTAGGAAAGCAAAGAAATAAAAGATTTAGCAACTTTTATTTACAAGCTTAAATGGGATTTCTACCTATACTGACACTACCTACTTATAATTCTGGAGAGGGGGGTGGGTGGGAAGAGGAGGCAGTTGCATGGCTCCAAATGAGACCTTGCATTTGTTTCACTCAGAGTTTGCAACAGTGATATAAAGAAAAAAGAGGTTTCAAACCACAGCTGTGTTTAAGAAGTGTCTGAAAAACATTGTTTTTAAGGTTAAAAAGCCAACTTGAACTCTAGATTCTTGGGACTGATCATGTTTGGGAAAACCAACAACCAGCAGCAAACCAACCTTCTCTAGTCTCTGCCAGTGTCCTGTTGCACAATCAAATGGTGGAATATAGCTAATGCACCTTTATATCAGTGAAATATCACATATCTGCTGCTTATAGGTGGTTCCAATCCTACTCTGCAGAAGTCCAGAAGGGTGAAAAGCATGTTTGTGTCTGCCTCCTGCTACAAGGGAGACATTCAGACATATTTGACACTGCTATTAGTAAGCCATAAAAGCAACAGCATGTAGTTATTCGTGCTTTTCTATATTCAAAAAACTTCTGAAAGTAGGGAAAAAAGGAAGTTGCTTAAAATGAAGACATCAGCATAGATTATGAATGCAGAAGACAATGATACTCAGATTATGTATTAGTCACCTTGGCAATCACACTGAAAGGCCATAATCCCACAGATCAGGAAAATATTCTAAAAAAGCCATCTAGGATATGAAGAATATTTAATCAATGGAAATTTTGCACAGGTCCAGAAAGCTGACCCTGTGCTTTTAGGAAAAATGGTGTTTCTCAGTCTTTTTTGGGTATAATTTTTCTGTTTTCTTTGGACCCTTGGGATGATCTGACGTAAGTGATTTGAACATTTCATATTGCAAGTTTGCAGGTTTGATTTTCTAGTGAATGTGAGATTATAATTTCACTTTTGTTTTTGCCTATTACTGCTTTGCACTTATAATAAAGTCGTCATTGATCCTTATACAAGTTTAAATGTGAATTTAACAGCCATCATAATACCATGTGTGAGGGGTTTTTTTTCCATTCCACTACTTAAAGCAATTACTTTGCCTTTTCTTGAAGAACACTTGAAACCAATGGAAAAGACCATACATTTCATTTTCTTAACCTTAAACAGAGGAGGCTGTTTCTTCTCCTTTGAGATTAGACTAACATTCTGGGTTCACACTTGTGACTTTTTTCTTGCAACTCCCACTGCAAAAACAGTATTATTTTTGTCTAGGAGAACAATGTGGAAAATCTTTTTTTTAAGAGCCTTAATGTCATTTAAGAATGACATTTCAAGAATCCTGTTATTCAGCTTTCAAAGCTTGTTGTATCATACAAAACCAGAATCTATCAGTGCAAATACTAGATCTAATTTTCCTATCATCACAGTCACCCAAGTGAACAAAATCAATCCATCATAAAGTGTAACAGTTGAAACCAGATGGCAGTGGTAATCCAATAAAGACATAAACAAACAGGGGGAAATACCCTATATCAGTGCAGAATTTCAGATTTACCAAATATGCAGTGCACATGTATAAACAAACCTGCATTTTACTTTGGATGGCATTGTGTTTTATCACAACTTCAGGGGTTTTGCAGCATATAAATATTCACCACTGGGAAGAGCTACTTAGCATCTGATTAGACATATCTGACTATTACACCATGGTTCTACTACTGTAAATACCATATCGTGCCACAAAACTAAAATTAATGTGATGCTACATGAACTTGTTCTGAAAAGCAATTCTCTCCATGTAGAAAAGGAGTATCAAAGTAGTAAGTCTTGGTTCCAGCAGTGAAACAGTTTCTTGAATGGAGAGACCAATATCCACTTTTGCATTTCCTCTTCAGTACCTGATAGCTACAGCCTCTCATATCTCCAGTCACAGAGAATTACAAAGCTGCAGCAGCCCATCGGAGGGAGTCTGCAAAGGTGGCTTTCGATCTCTAGTCCCCAGACTATCATCAGGGACTAGTTCTGGGTGTCCACAGGCAGGAATTACGAAAAAGCCAACCTTCTGTTAAATTTAAATTCACAGTACAAAGAAAAAACAAAACAAAACAAAAATACAAAAAGTTGTTGAAACGACTGATAATAATAACCACTGTCTTGTTATCAGGCTGGTAAATTTTAGAAACCTAATTACTAAAAAATATAATGCTAGCTACAGTTTTAATGTTTGTCCAAAGATTTTTTGGATCACAGGGGTGCTGGGGGCTTTCTTTGTTGGTCTGTTTTTTGTTAAAGAAATCCACACTATCTAGAAGAGTCCTCCAAGGATTCAAAATTGCAGACAGTTTCTGCTCCAAGTACTTCCAGCAACTGTTGGCATCTTTTAAGACTGTCTGGATAGAATTTATTAACATATATAGCCAGAGCTCTATCCTCTATTGAAAGGCAATATAACACACGTTCCCTGGCAGATTAAAGCAAGCTGTACTATAAATTGTGCAGATTGAGCCCTCTTACATGGCTTATCCTAATCATAGCTCTGCCATTTGCTTCTCATGACAGGATAAAAATAAAAGTCCCATAAAACTAAAATAAAATAGACAGTCTGCCATTCCTCCCTTAAAAAACATTTGTCAGAATCTCTTCAAAAATAATTGGGAAGAAAATGTGCTGAATTCTACAATCTATTGAGTCATTTTTAAAGCTCGCCCAGGCATGTTAAAAGGCGGCATTCTTTATGATCAGCTAGCTTGGGAGAGGATGTATTTTACATTGTCAAAAGCCTTTAATAGTTTGCTTTTTTTCACCCTTAAGTTTACCCTGACTTTACACTTAAATATTTATCCAATGAGCAAGAAACAGTGAAATATTTAGGTTCACTTACTGTTCCACACTCTTCAGTGATCTAAACCATGCTTTTCCCCGTACTTTTGTCCTACAGACTCACAATTTACATTTTTTTCCCTCTCTACAGTGTCTGCTTTTGAACTGTCGCTGCTTAATGAAAGCAGTGTGGAAGTCTTCTTTTGCTATACATGAAAAAAACAGCTTATGGTACATTCTTCAGCCCTTTTCAAATACAACTGCTGAATGAAACCTGAACTCTTCTAGTGCTGTGGACTGAGGTTGGCATCTTCAGCAAGGGCAGTTGTTTCCCTTCTTGGTAAGGAAATGGCCTCTGCAATTATGGGCTATTCTGCAAAGGATGAATTCTGGAAACTCAGTATTCACCTGTAATTACAAAGATTGATATTTGGGAGGTGTTGTGACATTCCAGTGACACAGGGAGACAGAAATATTTAAAACAAGGATAGCTTCCTAGAGATGGTGTGGTAGAGAAACAAGCCAGCACCAGAAACTGCCTGTTTTCTGCACAAGTGGAGAAGATGCAACACTCTTTCTCAACTCTGACCGCACAAAAGGAGATGAGGAAAGCAAGTTGACCCATTTGACCTCAGGTCTGTGCAGCAAGGCCAGGGAACAGTGACAGAACAATTCCTGAGCTGAACATCCTTCTTTGTATTTCTCCCTACCAATGAAATAAAGGACAAAAAACTTGAGATATGAGCTATTGCCCCTGAAAATGACAGGCTGTGACATCTACTTTATGACACATAGGATAGCCCTAGAATAACAGTTACTGTGGTTTTGATATAGAAAGGACCAAATTAAACAGCTTTGTTTTGCATACACAGGGACTTTTCAGCATCAACGAGTAGCTTGGTACTTGAGACTTCATGATCGGTTGCCCTAATTCAGGATTGCAGGCTAATTCTATGCAATCTTGTTTTCAGAAAGACTTAAGCTTTACTAGAAGCTTTATAAGCTTTTGTAATCAGAAAGATGCAGTTTAGTTAGCTACACAGAATTTATTTAAAATAATAATTCACAGCAACTGAAACTGTTTCAGCCACTTCTGTGGCACTTCATTTGATTTTTTCCACTATCCCCGTGTTCAAGTACCTTCCTTAGACAGGAATATTGTGACATTTCCTTTTGCAGATGGGCCACACCAACTGGTCCAGAGAAACCAAGCAGAATGGTTGATACAAATCAGGGCCCAGTATAGTTAGAACACTGGAATTATACAAAATCAGCAAAATAATTGAAGCAGAGAGTAATAAAGCCAGTCTTAATAGTGCTTGGATTCACTACAATTTGTCATATCCAATTGCATTAATGTCTCAGTCAATAGCTACAGGCAAGTCAGGTAGTTTAAAATGCATATCAGTTGTGAGATTAAAAAGGACTATCCGCCTGACATGCAAAAAATACGCTGATATGCAGCAGATTCAGATTATAAATGCATGGGCTCCTGTTAGGCATTAGAAATTGTGCTTATTGGCCAAGATGAGAAAACCATAGGCATGAAGGATTGGTACTGGTAGGTCCTTAGCATCTGCCACAGAGGACTGAATCTTCCCTTTGTCTTAGTTCATGAGGAATTGAGGATTTTATCTTTTGTCTTTTAATACACTTGAAAACACTGAGTCTCTCAGCCCACACCATTCCTTTTTTACATGACTACCAAAGCAGAGGAGTTACAGCATCGTAAAACTGGTTTGCCACTCCATGTACTGCAGCTCCTCTGAGTGCCTAGCATCTGCTTACTGTTAGGGAGCCCATTTAGCTATGCACAGATTACATTTTAATTTCTAATTCTTGGAGGAAGCATGCACATGAGACAGAAAAGATAAACAAAACATATGCTTTTCTATTAAAAACAATTATAGTCAGTGTCCATTGTGGCATATTACCATATCACAGATTTTTTACCTTAAGAATATGCATTGCAAACAAAGCATGTGTATGATTAGTCCTCTCAAGCATGTTGTCTCAGTAGATTTTCACTGAGGCAGAAAGGGCTAGATTTGCAAATGGATTTTAGTGCCGCAAATGCATCTTGAGGCACCTGACACACTGAGTGGAATCCAATGTCCTGGGGTAAGTGTCTGGGCAGGAAAACCGCTATGTGCCTCAAAACGATTTCCACGAAACAGACTGGGAAGCTGTCTCTGCTAACCAGCAGAATAGGGAGTTTTGGACAATCTAGTTGGCACTCCTTCTTTCAGTTTTCAATATAGAATGATCTCTGCACCTGTGCAGCTCTCTAGGACAAAAACTGAACAGAAAAAGATGTGGGTTTGCATAGAAAAGAAACAACCTGAGTGGCTAGGGCAAAGGTAGATAGTGCAGAGACAGAGAGCTGTCATGCAGCTTCTCGCAATAAAAAGCAAGTGAAATCAATGGCTTTGAATGTGATACAGCTGTAAAGAATAAGTATGTTTTCACATCATGCATAGCTGTTAAGTTGTGGAATGCATTGCTGCAGGCCAAAATACATTTATAAATAATTACAAATTATAAATAATTGCAGAAAAGGTTCAAAAAAAATCAAAGAGCATAATTTTTTTGGTGTCTATTAACTGTGGTAACTGGAATGTATTCATGGCTGTTCCTAAATCACAAAGTTATTAGCAGAAGCTGAGGGGGAAGATTACTTCATACTCTTCCTGTTCTTGTTCCCTTTGCCTAAACATCTGCTTTGGTTTGTAGCAGAGGGGCAGACCTAGCCTTGTTCTGAAACAAAACATTTCCACGAAGTTTAGGGGAAAGGAAGGAAATAGGACAGGACTGGGGAACCAAATAGGTTTGGGACACATAAATAAAAGAAAATTGGGTTGCAGGTTAGAAGTAAATAGAGACCTCAAGAAGAACATCTGTTTGTCATTGATCATAGTGGTTTCCAGTTGTGAGGATAGGCCCAGGCATGTCTGGGAAAAAAATTAAAAGCCTTCCCAGGAATGACAGACCTCAGGATTAGGAAACAATACATAAATAGGAGACAAGTGATAAAAAACGTGAGGATAAGGTATTAAAAATGAGCTAGATGGAGTGACATAAAAACCACAATGTTGTGCTGTTTAGACACTCAATCTGGCAGTGAAAATAAACAGTTCTTATATCCTTACCAACTTTCAAAATGCAGCCAGAGGTGATACTGCTCCTTTTTCCTCCAGTCAGCTAGCCTTTTACAGTATGTATCCCCAATGCAGTTTGTCTTTGTTCCATTCCCTCTTCCCCCATGAGGATTCAGCCCCAGATACTCCAATCCACCCTTCGATCGAGTCCACTTCAGAAGTTTCCACCTTTATTTGGAATTTAACATCCCTTCTTAGGAGCAACTGTCCAATCAGGAGTTTAATTTATTCTGCCTCACTTAGAAATGAGCTCAGAATAAAATACTGATTCTTCTCTAAACTTTATCCCACCATCCTCAACAGGGTTTAGAAGTTTCCATAGAGATAACATTTTCTGCTACAACTTCCACTGTTTTCCAGTTTCAGCTGGGCTCCAGAGCAGCAAGAGCAGCATAATAAAGGAATTACTTTCTGCAAATTTCTAGAAAAAAAGTTAGGTTAAATTTCTTTAAGATTTAATTGGGTGACAAATCATCCGCAAACCATTCAGTGTTCATAGAACTACAACTGGATGCATCAGGTAAAGCAAATATGATAAAGGATCTGCTCCTACAGCTCCTGGGAAACAGAGAACCCAAATGCAAAGGTCTTCCCCTGAGCCAGATAAGGCAGAAAGACTTTGTTTAGTTATACACATGCTCACAGGAGAATTTCCTTATAAAAAAAAGATAGTCGACCTGCTAAAAAATGCAGTCTCTTACACATGTAACATGCGGAACACTAAATTTAGTAGCAATTACTATGATGTGAAAATATTGTGCTAACTGGGAAGAATGTTTTCCTTCCTCCAAATTTAAGACTTCTTTAATTTCCTCCATTATAATATAGAGTAAAACATAGGAGACCTGACACTGTTTATGAACCAAAGAAAAAAATTCTAGACCTGAGCCTTTGGAATACAATTTCAAAAATGGCTGAATATCCACATAGGTCCAATTTAAACTGGAAAATATAGAAGAAATAATAGTGAATATTCCAATGAGCTACAAAATACCATCAAATGTTTAATGTCAGTATGGAGAAGTCAAGTACCTCCTGGTTAGAGAGTTCAAAGGATAACATTTGATGCGTATATGTATGTTAGCACTTTCTCATGGTCAAGGAACAGAAGGAGATTCTTCTAAAATGAAATCTTGGGATCATACAATCATTAAATATGAAGATTTAATGTGTGGCATCTACAAAGAATGAATATGAATTAGGCTGTATGTCATATTGTACAGTAGGTACTAATTTAACAAAAGATATTTAAATCGTAGTGAATTTACTCACAAACTCTGACACTTAAACTTCTTGAAAGTCAGAATGAAAAATGAGTCAGATTTAGCTCTCTAAAAGACTACATATATTTTATAATTTTCAAATTATAAACATAGAAATAGGAGAACTCACTGAACCAAATTAATAAGAACACAGCAGTATCACCTAAAATTAAAAGATAAAGGAAAGGTACATTGAAGCCATTTGATATTTCCCTAAGTGAGTCAGAGAGATCAGCTGCACATAATGTTTTTAATGCATCAGGCATAGTGTGCTAAATGTTAATGATTACATTTTAGGGGGTTAATGGCTTACTATATTTTTAATGTAAGAAATAGCCATTCTAATGGGAACGTACATACCCTTTATTAGGCAGCTAGTTCCCCAGTTAAAGTTATAAAAAAAGATTCAGTGTTCCTGAGGGGGAACCACAGAGTTGTAAAGGTATCATCAGGGTTAATTGTCTGAATTATTGGGACACTTTTTTCATGAGCTTAAGTTATTAAAATGGGATGCTTTGTGCAGTGAACTTTAGATGCGTACTTTTGTCTAAAAATACAAGCTGATCTTAGACTAAAAGAATAGTTTTTAAGATGTCTCTGATCACAGAGTTTTGTAAGTGAAAAAGCATGAAAGATTAAATTTTGGATTCTTTAAGAATTCTCCTCTGGAATACAAACCTTCTAGCAGGCAAGAATCCTCTGAGTGGTAGGTTAGGGATTTCCCAATTCTTGATTATTTTTCTACTGTACTCTCAATAGACTTGGGGAGAACCAAGGAAGTCAGAGAGAAACAGGAGAAAAGGAGAGGGAAAAGGATCCTGGGAGAAGAAAATATATAAAAATCAAAACACAAACATTTTACACAAACATCTTCCCCACCCCACCCCCAAAATAATTCCAAAGGAACACAATGTTCAAGTTGGATTTTTCTGACTTGGCACACAAAATCATGGAATTTTAGGATTATTTTTCAAGTTCCATGAGAGAAGATGTGTGTATGTGCATGCTTGAGATGCCTTTAGTGTAAAAGGAAAGCACTGAACTGGAAAGGGATTTCTCTTCCTCTGTTCCTGGAAGATCTGGGGAAAAGAGCTGTCCTCGTAGGCAAGCAAGAAAGAATTGAAGTTTACTTTTAATTATGCCAAAAGAAAACAGGGAAAATCACAGCTGAATTCCTAAAGGAACCATGTGAGAAAGCACTGCCTAGAAGAAAAAAAATGCTTCCCTGAAAACAAAAACCAACTTCTCCAGAGAATACATGTGGTGTCTTACACAGCTGTAGATAGTATTCATCTGTAATCTTGAAAGAGATCTCTTTTGTACACAAAATTGGAAGATTTGGGGTTCATTACTTAGAGTCTGCTAATGCATTAAGTGACTTTTGTTCTTAGCTACTTACTTCTTTAAGGCCTTTCCAAAACTATTAGGAAATATGGTCCTGCTCTAAGGTACAATTAGGAGGCTCTCAAATAGAAAAAGGAATGGTAGTAACAAGCAAAAAGAATACAGTCACCTATTATTCATTCATACACCTACATTAAAAGGATATTACAGCTGTGAAGTCAAGCTCTTTAATGTTAGGAAATGCTAAAGTTGAGATTGGCTCACAGTCAAGCAAGAAAGGTTAAATTCAGTTCATGTGTGACAAATCTTACCTGCTTCTCCCACTGCACAAACGTATACTGCAAAACTCCTTGCTGAAACAGTCCTGTCCAGCCTGAAAAACAACCTCTTACATTGACCAGCTGTACATAGGGACCCACCATAGGTGGGTAGCTGGGACTCCTGGGGGGCTTTGTCACAGGCATGTAGGTCCACAGGGTGTGGGGAGCGGCAGGGGTCCACATGTGGCTGGAGCACCCGCATCTCCCACACAGGGTGTGCAAGGAGGGGAACCTGCACTGCCAGGAGAGGGGATGTGTGCTGGCAACACATACTGCCTGGTGTGTGTGCATCTGTGTGCACACAGACGTGCAAGATTATAATTTCTTGGGATTACAGAAGGGTGTTTAGGAATTCATAGGTGCACATTATCATAAGTGTCTGGTATTGTGGTGTCATGGTTTAACCCCAGCCGGCAACTAAGTACCACACAGCTGCTCGCTCACTCCCCCCCGGTTGGATAGGGGAGAGAATCAGAAGGGTAAAAGTGAGAAAACTCATGGGTTGAGATAAAGACAGTTTAATAGGTAAAGCAAAACACATGCACAAGCAAGCAAAGCAAAACAAGGAATTCATTTACTACTTCCCATCAGCAGGCAGGTGTTCAGCCATCTCCAGGAAAGCAGGGCTCCATCACATGTAATGGCTACTTGGGAAGACAAACGCTGTAACTCTGAACATCTCCCCTTTCCTCCTTCTTCCACCAGCTTTATATGCTGAGCATGACATCATATGGTATGGAATATCCCTTTGGTCAGCTGGGGTCAGCAGTTTCAGCTGTGTCCCCTCCCAACTGCTGGTGCACCGCCAGCCTACACGCTGGTGGTGCGGTGTGAGAAGCGGAAAAGGCCTTGACTCTGTGTAAGCACTGCTCAGCAGTAACTAAAACATCCCTGTGTTATCAACACTGTTTTCAGCACAAATCTAAAACATAGTCCCATACTAGCTACTATGAAGAAAATTAACTCTATCCCAGGCAAAACCAGCACATGTAGTCTACCTGTTGTGCTGCTAATATTGTTCCTGATAGTCTAATTACTGCTTGTCAATAACATCATAAAAAACAACAGACATCTTGAATCCTCGTTTGATATAAACTATGAGAACTGAGCACTTTCTCCTTGCTGCAGTCAGTGCCAGAAAGTGGCCTTTTTGACAGATGGTGCAGAAGACATTCAGAAGGTCAGAATAAGGATATTCAGGTTTTTTACTTCCCTACCACCACTAGACAAACTTCATTTCTTTCATCCCTGGTTCCTGCAACCCAGCCCATCCTCCATCCTTTTTCTACTTTGCCTTTTTTTTTTTTTCATTCTCATGCCCACTTATTGCTTTTCAAGTCTTTCAGCACAGTCCAAAACCAAGCAATCATACCATTTCTCACAGCTTTTCCTCTTTTTGGTCACTCCCTTTCTTCATATGCAGGCTAGTCCAAAAAACGTGTTTAAGAACAATTTTATTTCTTCCTGAGGCAAAATCTTGACACTGATCAAAGTACACTCGTACCTCCCATCTACCTGAGTATATCTGAAGGCTAAGAATAGCATTAATCTGGACAGCTGAACCCAGCTGACCAAAAAGATATCCCATGCCATAATGACATCATAGACAGCAACAAAAGTTTGGGAAAAGGAAGCTAAAAGGGGGATGTTCATGGTTACGCCATTTGTCTTCCCAAGCAAACACTACATGTGCTGAGGTCCTGCTTTCCAGGAATCGGCTGGACATTTGCCTGCGGATGGGAAGTAGTGAATGAATTCCTCTTTTTGCTTTGTTTGTGCTTGCAGCTTTTGCTTTCCCTATTAAACTGTCATTATCTTGATCCACAAGTCTTCTCGCCTTCCTTCTATTTCCTCCCCATCCCATGGGAGAGGAGAGTGAGAAAGACATAGGGTGAGTGTTTGGCTGCTGGCAAGGGTCAACCCACCACGGGTATAAAGATCAGATGGCATTCTAAGTCCCTTGGAGACTTGACCTAGAAGACCTCCAGGCAGATGAACCCAGCAAGGCTTTGCGCTGCACAGACAAATGTACAAAGCTTTTGACATCTCAGAAGAGAGCACATAGGAAGCCAGTGAGAAGGACGACAAAACTTAAAGGGTGTGTAGCATGGATGGAATGGGGAGCAATGTTAAGCTTGACAGTGAGAATACCTAGGAAAGGACAGAGCTTCGTTCATCCTTGGATTCAATGCTGCACTGCTGGCTAGCAAGGAAACTTCTGCCTCTGGCTGTCTCATATGTATCTTTAACTGCACTCTTGGATAAAGGTGCTTAATTTGAAGTTACAATGATGTACTGAGGCTTTCCATCCTATCCCTCCTGAAGTAAAATTACTCCCTCCAAAAACGTAAGTTGGGGCAAACAAAACATTTCATTAGAAATTCTTTTATGCTATTGTCTTTTGAAAGGACTGTGTTTTATGGTGTATAGCTCATGTTCCCTCCTTTCCATAGTATCACATGCAAGTTGACAGGGAAGATGTGTCTTAGCTGTCCTGCCAGCTCTACAGAGACCTGCACTAGTTACACCAGAGCGAACAGTGCTGAGAGTCCAGGAGTTACTCTGGAGTCTGAGCCAAAGCTCTCTGCAATCAAAGCTGTAGTTTCTGAAGGGTAAAAGTTAAACCACATACAGGGTCTGATAAAGTCTCACAGTCTGTAGAATGACTCTCACAGATTTCTGTGGTCTTTGGACCAGGATCACAAAGTTTTTGGAAGGAAAAAAAATGAAAAAAAAAAAAAAAAAAAAAAAAAAAAGAACATTTCCAGTACTTCTAGGCTGCAAAGGCAGCCTGTACACACAAAACACAGGGAAAAACACACTGAGAATTATACTCAAATTGCTGCTATAACTCTCAGTCCTGAATCCTGTCTTGTTCGTCTTGCACTTGCTTACTCTGTATGTCTATTTGCTTATTGTATATTTAAATTGATAAACTCAGGTGAATAGGGGGTAAAATAAAAAGAAAAATGGTATGGGAAAAGACTTTGTGAGAATCCCTTGAAAAAATACTACTGGTATAAGAGGTGGGGTTATTTTCTTTCTTCCTGCAGAAAAATAAAAATGAAGAGAAGGACATCCAGATTTCATAATGGAAATCGCCACGTACAGCTCTTCGACAGAGACTGTAAATCCTGATCCTGGATGATTGCTCCAATAATTACGAGTAGAAATACAACATAGTCCTGTTGACGGGGTGTCTCAGCTCGCCCAAGGGGTCCATCCAGGAGACAGGACAGAGAAGAGGAGGACCAGCATTCTACGGCATCACTGCAACAAGACCAATGGCCCTGGCCTGGCTGAAATGGGGCTCCTGGGCCCATGGGCAGGGTGGGGGGTGCAAGTAAGACTGGCCAGGGTCACAAAGGCCTATTAGTACCTCAGGGCCCTTACAGGCCTTATTAGGAATTAATTGTCTGGATATGATACCAGATTGATAAACCGAGGCAAAGCATCACCATTTCTGTGTTACACAGATTGTCCTTCCCTGGGGGCAAATGCTTCTCTGCCTTCTTAGAGTAATTGCCATTTGTAGCATCATGAAAGACAGTAAATGAGGGGGAAGAGGTTTTTGTTTGGTTTCCCCTCCCCCTCCTGCTCATTTCGGTCTTAATAGACTGTTGTTGTTTCTAATGTAGCTATATGTGCAACCCATTGAACTGAGGCTCTGAACTCCTGCAGACAGTCCATCAGAAGGCTCACTGTCTATTCATCTCTCTCTAGAATAGACACAAATACACAAACCATGGCTGGCCCAAGTCTCCACTTCCAACTCTGAGTCGCTAGCATACATGCGCAAGCCAAGTAGAAAGGAGAGGAAGTGGCCCAATATTTTGTTATTTTTTTGTTATTTTTGCTTACTTGGAAGCCACGTACTCAGTGAAATTGCTAAACACCACTGATTTCAATCTGTTCTCCAAATTTATCCTCTTCAAGGAGGGAAAAAGAAAAAGAGGGGGGTCCTCTTTTCTTTTTTTAAGCTGGAATCAAAGAGATGTGAGACAAATTAGTTCTGAAAAATAAAGCTGGGGTAAAAATGCTACCCTTCCTCTTTGTCAAATGAAGCTGACATTAGACAGCTGTGTTAGAATGTGTCCCAGACCTGGGCAACTGTTCAATCAGATGTAAGTAAATTACATATGCAATTCACATCCTAGCAAAGCCATATATTAAAATGAAGTAATAGATGATAAAATGGATTCTGTAGGGTATGACTGTATAATATTAAGAGAAAATGTAAAATACTGCTTTTAAAAATCATTTTTAAAGTTTTAAGTAGTCTTGCATATTTATGGGTAGCTATTCTTCAGCCCCCTGTCTTGTAACATATTCTACTGGCATCTCTTGCAAATTTTCAACTCTACAAAAAATGCATGTCTCCAGGAGTACACTGCCAGCTATCACGTTTCTTTTCATAGGCACTGTATTAATCAAAGCTCAGGCAGAAAAAATGCTGCTGCTTTCATTTATGCCCTTGAGAAATCAGGCTTTTGTGAGGCCCATACTTTCATTAGTCTCCAAACCCCCCCCGCCACCTTGTGTGACCTCAGTTGTGCTTTCCTATCCTGCTTTCTTGAGCCTGTAGATGCAGAACTCTCTACAGTTTCAAGGTCTAATCCCAACCGGCTCCACTGGGCTGATCAGGTTATGTCAGCCACCTTCCTCACCTGATAAAATGAACAACACAAGGTCTAAAGCATTTGAAGGAAGCCTTTAACTGCACTTAAGACAAAAAGCCTGAATGCCTATATAAGCCTGATGCAAGCAGAACTTCAGCAGCAGCAGTTTATATTGTGTAAACCCCTTAAGCAAATGAACTAAACCTGAAATAGGATTATTCAACTGCCTTCCAGTGAACCACCTTTTCAGTACCATCGAGTACCTCGTTTAAACACAGGAGCAACATTGGTCTTTCTGAAGCACTGGCAACACCACAGCACATAACACATGGGTCAGGCCTCACAAAATCCCAGGCTAGCCCACAGAAGTATGATACTGCCATTAAGCCACACACTTATCTGTTTGCCACTTGCCTTTCTGTGTTCTGAGACTTTGAAACTGGAAATATGACTGGAGCTTACTTAATTTTGCAGCTGTGAGAGGGTGAAAGTTACTATTAGGTTGCTCTCTTGCTCACATATTTTTAAGGAAAGAATATTATAATGCTTACGCAACCACCGAATTCAAAGGTTCTACTTTATAACAATGCCAAGTATCACAAAACTTACAATAAAAGCATGGAAACTGGAAACATTGGGAAGTAAATACAGAAATGGATCCTGGAAGGCCTGAAAACCCAGTGTTTGTCTCTCTAGAAAGACACCTTAAGCTGGCTAACAGTCAATTTATGGGAAAACAAGGTGGATGTGAGGGATGAATGAGCAGAATTTCCTCTTCTTAAGAAAAGCTACTTTTGTTTAAAAGGAGAATAAGATTAATAGAGCAAAACCCCTTTGATCTTTACCCAATTCCTAGAGTCTTTTCCTTCCTTTTTTAGATATATTTGGTATTTATGTTGCTTGTGTTAATAAGGTCCTCACAGCAGGTCCTGTCTACCTATATTTGTACGATAGCTAGCACAGCGGGGTCACCTGAGTTCATAACTGGGGTTTGTAAGAGCAGTGGGAATACAGCTAAATAAGTATTTCTAATTGATTCTATTTCAGCAATGACCCAGCAGCAATCACTGTGCAAAGCTCCTATAAACAATGGGAACATTTTCAGTGAAACTTATTAAGAAGATACTATAGGAAAAAATAACCACACATGCACCAGTTACAGCTGTATCAAGAAAAATGAGGTGTAAGCTCAAAGGCCTGTTCAACCCATTAAAAGCTGAGACCTGAACAGGTCTCCCATATCCTCAGCAAATGCCCTTATCATCATACTTCTGCTGCGTTGGTAAGGCTGCCAGACATTTCAGCTGACACTCTCCTACTTTAAAGAACTGATATACTTATCAGGTCTGAAAGAGTATAGTGAAGCAATTTCTTGTTTTTGTCACGTAGAAGAAAGACTGGGCCAGCTCCCTGCATGACTGCACTAATGATCGCTGTAGTGATGATCACGGCATCAAAGGTGCAAGGGCCATTTTTAGACTGACACCACTACTGAATATCTAAGCAAGCCCAGCCTAGAATATGTGATAACTCTATAGCAAAAGCAGAAGCCTGAAACACCTATAAATTATAAGCGCACTAATCAGGATAGAATTAATATTAGCTTCCGTTCAACCCAAATATAAGCATTTTAAAATAGTATCATGAACAACAGTATATAAGTATTTGGAACACTGTGACAGCATAGCCAGGCACAATGTGCAAGGACTTTACATAAGTGTTCGAACAATATGTGCCAACCAAACTGCGAATAGGCGGGGCATCCTGCTCAATAGACAAGGATGACTGTCTAAACCAAAACCCAAGAAAAGTAGCATGGGCAGCAGATGGAACCACCCTACTGGGAGGGGGAAAGCAGCATAAAATCATCAGTGTATCTTTCCATAGAGGAGACAGAAAACAAGCCCACTTCAGTCCTTATTTCTCTCTTCAAAGAGCTCTCCAACTTGCCTTTGGCTATTAAGACCACCAAGAACCATAGCCATCTCTGCTATCTATGTGGAATCAGCTCTGTGATATTTTATACCCTTAAATAATTTAGAATATAAGCATTAAAGATCAACAGTTCTGTATATGTAGTGACAATGTTAAATAATGTCTAGGATCTAACCATTGTCATAAAGTATACTGTTAGTGAAAGAATTTAGCACAATTTTGTTTTAAAGTTTAGAATTGGCCTGATTTATTAGCCTTCTAAACACTACCATCAAAGCAATCTCTGCGTCTCTGATATACATACATATAGACATATATATCTCCATATACTCAGTTGCAATGAATTTAATAGCACAGATTATTGTTTGTAACTCATTGACCAAATGACATGAAACATAGGTTTACTCTGTAAGCTCCAGTAAATGCGTTATATGACTTGGGCATTCAATACCTGCTACTCTGAGCTTTAAAATCAAAATCAGTTAATTTCTGCAAGATGTAGATGGAGCACTCAGAATCATTGAACTAAACAAGCAGGTTACAAACAAGGCCACTTGGACAGCCTCACTTCTGCCAATTACTGTGTTTTCTGACTGAAGATTTTTTTATGAAGACTGCAGGGAAGAAAATGGTTATTTCAGTTCCAAGAGCAACCAGAAACATTCAAGTTAAGTATTTCTGAGCCTGAAGTAGAGCCACAAAATATGTGTCCAAGCAAGTCAACCTTCTCATTTCATAGTCTTTGAAAAGGGGAAAAATAGGTCTGCAAAGGTGAGCTGCATGCTGAACAAACAGGAGAAAGTTGGATGCTCTTTTTAGAGACATACGTAATAGTCCTCAAATACTGGATGCTGAGTGGCAGCAGTAGTAAAAGTTTTTCAGAATAACAAGCATCACTTGCAAAACTTAGATCAGATTATGACCAGCCCCCATATGGAAGTATAAGGGAGCATACAGGTTCAGAGGACTTATACTGCTGTACAGGAACTTAAGAGACTTCCTTGCAGAGCCCAAGTCCCTTTCATTTCCTGACATACTGTAATACCACCAGGAGTCTGAAAATTAATCTGGTAAAAGATGAAAACCTATCTGTTACTGTGCCTGAAATTCTACCAGCCTGTTGCTTGCAAGCGAGGCAGGCCAGGTAACCCACTTTAAAATAATGCAGCTCGTGTGCTCAACAGGAAATCCTGAAGCAAAATTAAAGTGGATAATTTGATGAGAAATCCACCTCAAACACTCACTTGCAATGTAACACTTACCAATAGATTTTCTAATGTGCCTCAAGGTTCTAGAGCCAAATATTTTTTAAATTTTTTTCCCCACACCAGTTAAAATGTGGTATCACTCTTTTCCAGGACCTGATTTGGCCACCTAAAACTGCAGCTTGGATGCTCATTGGATTGGTTGCATGTTACCGGTGAAAGGCTAAACTTCCAGGCTTGCACTTGTGTTCTCATACGCTAGTACATAATGTGAACTCGCATATTTCTGTGGCTACAAAATGACCTACTGGACATAAAATTCTTAATCTGGTGAGACAGGTTCACTTCCACCTCATCACCAGGGCAACATTGCCCGGGACTCTTTTATTCTTCAGGATGAACCACTACTACCACACTTGCAGAACATTTGCTTGTGTATTTGTCACAAGTATATTGCAGTGAGACCAAAATATGCAACTGATTTCTACTTCTAATGTAAGTGATAATAACATAGTCTAAGTTATTTTCACAGTTCATCATCAGTTTAAATGATGGATCAGCTATCAACTAGCTCAGACAGCACTTCTTTAAGTAAAACCAAGTGGCATGGTACCTGCTGTTCCCCTGGTCTGCATCATATATGAACACCCAGCAGGGAAGCTGGAGAAGTACTTCTAGCCTCCTTCGAGTAATAATCATTTTCAGAAGTCATAGTGAAAATCTGCCTCAAAATATGTATACGTATATATGTATATATTAAGTATTGAGTAAATAAGCATCTGTGACTTTCAGGCTCATTTTCATGCAAGCATGTTTTTTAAAGTTATTCATAAAACTTTTAGATACGTCAGATACTTAAACCTGTTAGAAGTTGTTGGGGAATTTTTATTGTACCCCTTGAGGTGAATTAAACACATGCTTGTGCTTAAATATTAAAAAAAAAAAAAAATCAACAATGCATTGGGCAGAGTCCTACCACCACAAGTAGTTCTACAAGGAGTCCGCAAAGATGCGTCACTAGCCAATTCCTTATGTACACTTGCACCAGCACCCATCCCATGAGTGGTGGCATGGGGCACCTCAGCCCGGCCTTGGGTCCATCCCTCAGCCCAGCTCTGCTGCCCAAAGGTGGCCCCTGAGCATTCCAGGATGGCTACAAGACAATGTTGTGGCTGTTCCTTATCATCAAGGGAAACTTCACTCCCTTGCAGGGAGTCCTTCAGTCTCTGGCATTCCTGCTTCCAGCCAGTTTAACCCCTTCTGCACTTGGGCCTTCTTGTCCTTCATGCCAAATCATTCCTCTGTCACAAACCGCCACTGCTGAATAGTTAAAATTTTAATTTCCCCTTCAAAGTAAAAGCACTTTTAAAGCACAGCCCTTCCCAAAGTTACTATGAGTTAGACCACTGAAAGCTCCTGTAAATCTTTTTATTTTACAGATATGCAAGAATTGTTAAAGCATTTGCTTAGTCATATGGAAAGCTTGGTAGAATCTGGTCTTAAAAAAACCCAAACACATGAGACTTGAGCCACGCCCAGAGAAGTAGGCAACTTCACTTTTTCTGCAAAGAAGGGCAGTGAATTACATATGCCCGTCCTTTCTTCCAGGCATTTAATCCCATATTCATGGCACTTTGCACAAGCAGCTGGTATCCTTTTCTTCTTTGTTAAAAAATTCTACCTTCTTTTTTTAGTCACTAACCGTGAGTAGTCCTACATGCCAACTGATGGTGTATTGGCCAAACATGTTATTAGGAATCATCACTTACAACCCTGGCAAATATTTTCATGAGGCTGAGGAATGGCCACTAAACATGTAGAAAAAAACAGGTGATACCACAGATGAATACTGGCAATATTATGCAGTACACATTGGTAGGACTTAAAGCTGGAAAATAGGAGGGAAATGTCTTTCGTCTGCCATCAGGAAGTCGCAGACACCAGAAGGCTTCACTTCAAGATACACTTTGTTTGCCAATCTTTACCTTCTGTTTAGTCAACTTGCAAGCTTAATGAAACCCTTTCCAAGGTGGAAATGTCTGAGGTAGGTCTGTTTTAAAAAGAAATATTTCCTCTTCTTCTCTCTGTGTCCCTGCAGAGCATTCAACTTTCCGGGTTGGCACTGATCTGAGATTGTGAGCACTTTAGTGATAAATGGGCAGTACTTGCTGGCCTCTCAGTGCAAGAGTGACTGCAGAACTCTGATCTTACCGGCTTTATATTATTCTTTCAGTTCATTTTAAAGACTCAAAATGCCTACATATTTACTCTGACAATTTGAAGTCTGGCAGGAGGGTGGGCCATGAATATCTTTTCTGATTTGGGAAACGCATAAATTTCTAAATGTTTCTGTTTCTCATTTATTTTTTTCTCACCACAGCTTGTCCCTGGCTTGCTGCCCAATAAACATATTGTAAAACCACCATGCCAATCATTCATCTCCCCATACGACTCAGAAGTACTTTCAATTCAATCCAAACAATTTAAACAAATGAAAAAGAGAGCTGATTCTACTCTTATAGTTCTGGGCGGGGAAAAAAAAAAAGGACTTGTGAGAGGAAAAATGTGTTAGTTTGCAACAACTGACGACTGTAATACATGCAGGCAGAGGGAGAGAATTAAACTTGCAGAGAAAAATACTCACTAAACTCACTTTGGAGCCATAAATACATTCTTTCCAGGTAATTTTGAGGGCTATAACATATAGTTAGAGCAAGAAGAAAGAGTATTTCTTATGAGAAAAAAAAGATAAAGTAAATTGATATTTTGTTCTTAGTGCATCTACTTTATCTTAATAGACACATTAGCATATGTACTTTAAACCAAACCGACCAAACCAACTTTATATTTTATAAAGAAACACCAATTAAAAGAGTGAACATCAGTATTTTCTTTTATAAATATTAAGCAGGTTACAGGGCAACACCATTTTTTTTCCTCCAGGATTTAATAGTAATATGAGGCATTTATGCTATTGACCGCAACAAGAGTTTTAATTCAACAAATTTAGAAAGCTCCAAAAGTACTCAGCAGCTTTCCATAAAAGATCTCCTGCAAACATTTTAGGGTACACTTCAGGAGAAATTCTTCTCCTATTTATGCCCATGCAGCCTACTGCATTGCTGACGATTTACAGGTGTTACTAAAAGGAAAAAACATGTTCTAAGGTAGACCTCGGTACACATCTTTCCAACACAACCCATTGTGAAGGGACCATGTTAAAAAAGGACAGTTCTCCATTCCCAGTCCCTACACTGTGCCTTCACCTTTCTGCCTATGTCTAAATTAGCCTACATGTAAATCACCAGGTGGTGACGAGGACTCATGGTCCACAACAGATGCATTTCAGGGAGTTTTATCTTGGACCAGCTTTGCTCTAGTCCTGTGGACCAAGTATCCATTAAGGGCTGGAACATTTCAGAGTGTCTCTTCCAGTTTAGTTTAATCCAAAAGGAATAAAGTACATCACTCAGTGATGTGCACCAAAGCACAATATGATAAAAAAAAAAGTTAAAAAATTATTAAAATAAATAGGGGTTTCATTTCCAAAGTGATTATAACTAAAACACTGAAGCCACTTTAAAGTGTACTTTTTCCTTGTATCTTTTACCTAATAGCAGAATTTGTTCATCTCATGAGAGGTATGAACTACTGAAATGCTGTAAATTGCAGTGAAGTCTTGGCTGAAGCTGATTTTTGAAGTGACTCTGGTCAGGATCCCTTTAGGGTCAGCTGTGAACTTGTGTTAACTGATATTGTATGCTTGACTTCAACAGAGCAATGCCAGTTACACTAGCTGAAGGAGTCGGTCTTTAAATGCTTATTAATATTTCACCTCACTCTGCCTACCGCATTTATAGGCAGAGGTGGAGTTACAGGTGTTTGTGAGGCAAACTATACTGGGCAAATTTCTGTTCCCATTCATGCCTTCCTTGCAAAACACCGGTAATACGTTTGTTTCTGTTACAAAGTGGTTTTCACAGGCTGGACTCCCTGAGCTTTGATTATGGTAAGAAAAAAATCATTCCAACTGTTCAGAGTAGAAGAAGCATCTGCTGCAGTGATGAGTAATCAGTGGATCAGTTTACTAAAGTATGTTTGATTGGGTAATAAGGAGGTTAACAGCCAAGATTACAATAAATGCCCCGTCATTTCCTCTAAGCTTAATGTTGAATTGTACACATGCACACACACACATGGAACTTTGCTTACTTAAACTGAAATTGATGACGTTTAGTCATTCAGACAGAAATGAGGCCACTGATTAAATGAATATATAGATTCCAATACAGTACCTTCATACCACAGGTAGGCTGAAATGACAGGCAGATAAAGTCTTTATTCAGGTGGCAGTTCTGGTGGGTTCACTTTGGCCAGCTGCCAGACCCCACCCAGCTGCTGTCTCACTCCCCC
>WAAD01006016.1:97456-114878 GCA_013389945.1 Fregata magnificens
CCCCCCCGACAACCAGACAGGGGGACAAAGTAAGATGAAAAAGTTCGTGGATCGAGATAAAGACAGGGAGATTACTTACCAGTCACTGTCACAGGCAGAACAGACTCGACTTGGCGAAAATTAATTTATTGCCAATTAAAATAGGTTTGGACAGTAAGAAACAAAGACAAATTAAAACAACACCTTCTCCCCAACCCCCTTCTCCCCAGGCTCAATTTCACTCCTTCATTCCCAGCTCCTCCACCTCCTCCCCCTGAGCGGCGCGGGGAGAGGGGTGGGGGGAAGGCGGTTGCGGTCAGTCGGTAACAGCTCCTCTCTGCAGGTCCCACCTCCTCACACTTTTTCCCTGCTCCAGCGTGGGTCCGCCACAGGCCGCAGTCACGAATACCTGCTCTACTGTGGTGTCCCCGCGGGCTGCAGGGGAATCCCTGCCCCAGCGCCTGCAGCACACTCCCGCGGTACCGCTCCCCCCACCCTGCCTGCCTGCCCGCCCTCACCTGGGTGTCACAGGGCCGTTTCTCCCACTTTTTCCCTCACTCCTCACTGCTATGTGGCATTTTGCCCTTTCTTAAATATGTTTCCTTAGAGGTGTCACCAGGGGCAGCTGTGGCTCTGCTGGCGCCATTGTGGAGCCGGCTGGAACTGGCTGGGACCGCCAAGGGGGAACCCCTGGTCTCCTCTCCCAGAGGCCCCTCTGCAGTCCGCCCCCGCTGCCAACACCTTGCCAATTTCCAGTCTTTTAGAAAATTGTCATTACCAAAATATATTGAATCGGTGAGAAACTTCGTAAGCGGTGTACTGGCTGCGAAAAATTAAAATTTATTTCTGCAGTTGAGCAGCCAGTGATCTGAACTGCAAAAGCATGGGCTACCTTCATTCAGTCCAGGGCTATAGCTGACAGGGAGAAAGGCAGGATCCGCAGCTAGTACCATCACAGCTTGTGTTCAGTTCTCGACTGCTTTTTCTGCTGCAGACCTCCCTCGTCAACCCAAACAAGGCATTTTCTCTCCCTCAGTTCCTCACACTTAAAGTACAAACGATGGGTGGAGGAGGGTGGGATATACATAGGATGGTGCTAACCCATATAGTGAGGGGTAATATCTCTCTTACGTCAAGACATGTTTATCTCACCTAGATGAGCTCCCTGGTCAGTACACACAGGGGAAATATATCTAAGTACGGTACTTTATGCGTGTTTTTAAAAGCTTGGGCCTCAGTACTTCCTTCTTGCCCTGTCTGAGATGAAACCAACTGTTTTCAGAACCCAGAAGTAATGCCACCAAAAATGAGAAAACAAATTAGGGAGCACAGTTGACTACACAGATGAAAATCTGCAGTATATTTGCCAGCTATAATTGACTGTGCTCAGTGATCTAAAAGCAAGATAGAGAATTGCCTAAAGCTCGTCAAGAAGTTGATGGATTTTTTCCTGCACTAATAAAGAAAGGATGGCTGCTATGCTCAGATATTATTACAGGACTCTGGTTTTAAAATTGAGTGCAGAAATATTTTGGCTCCCCAAAACAGTGACTTGGGCTGCCTTCCATTTCTTGGGGAGTTTAATGTAGGTCCCTTTAAAGAACAAGGCTTTTTGTAGGGGAAGTGCCTGGATTTTTCTGAAAATAGCAGAGTCTCAGAGCCTCTGGAACCCATTAGGTGATCCAAAAATCAAGTACCCTAATGTTGTTAGTCTCTTTTGGCCAAATGAAAGGACTGTCATGAAATTTAATCTCAGACATGCAAAACCCCATTGTGTTACTAGCAAGAAAGTCACATAAATAAAAAAATAAATCATATAGATAAAGACATAAAGTCATATAAATAACAAACCATAACAATAAAACTCAAATCTTTTAATACCCTGATCTGTTTTCAGTCTCCTGGACAAATGGTTCCCAAATTATAGTCCGCTAGAAATCTGCTGTAGTAGATTC
The DNA here is from genome assembly GCA_013389945.1 of Fregata magnificens. Classification (NCBI taxonomy): domain Eukaryota; kingdom Metazoa; phylum Chordata; class Aves; order Suliformes; family Fregatidae; genus Fregata; species Fregata magnificens. The sequence continues at coordinate 99,391 of WAAD01006016.1, forward strand.
CTACCTGCCAGTAGGAAGCTCATAGCATCATATTACATACAGCACTATTTTCATGATCTCCCTAAGACTTCCAGTGATGCGCTTCGTAATAAAGTTACGTGCTGAAATGTGAACAGTTGAAACACGCTGACAAGCTGAAGAATTTGGGGAGCATTGCACTGAAGTACAGTGCTGCCTTCCTTTTGAAAGGCAGCTCCGCATTTCTGAGGGGCGGACTGGGTGTGATGTAGTGACTTTTCAGTTTGAAATTCTAGCTGCTGCTCCTTTTCAGAAAGTTCTAACATTCATTAGGGGACAATGCACTCATTTGAGATACTTCATGTAGCTAAGATATATGATTCAAAAGCTCTACATTATCCAATTATAAGGTCCTGAAATGAAGATGTTAAAAAAGAGAAAAATGTCCATTTTATAGTTTCCCTGTCTTGCAAATTAGTCTGATATTCATTCCCATTTATATCATTTATATGCAGAGACCTGTGTACTCTGATGTTTCGTGTTCCATTTTGGGTCAGATTTATAATGAGAATAAAGGGAGAAAGTCTGTAACTGTGAGGCTGATTTTCAAGGCATTTTGGGGCACTTAAGTGCCTACATGTCATTAATCTTTAACAGACTTGGGCACCTGCCCACCCATTGTGCCTTAGAAAGCCTCTCCATATATATTGTTTAATTACTTTGGAAGATCAGTTTTTCTTCCTCTTTCTTCATTTCTTTAGCAGGGTCATTCATTACTTTATGCTGCTACCAGGTGTGTGGGAAGACACGAAAAAATTACACATCTATCCATGATTTGTTGACATGCCTACTAGGGCATTTCCACTACCCTAGTAAGACCTTTTAATAATGATATCTTGCATTTAGTTGTGCATGACTGTAAATTTGTCATCGCTCTGTAACTATATATTTTTTGTAGTCCTTGCGCTTATTTGCTAGATATTATTTGTAGTCCTTGCACTCATTTGCTAGATAGCTAAATTGCCTAAGCACCGAAGACTCAAAATGCAGTAGCCTGAAATATTAACAGGTTACATCACCTTATTAAGCAAAAGAAAATGCTGTCTTATTCAAAGCCTGAATATAGGCTGACAATGCATTTATCCAAGAAATCCTTCATGCCCACTGAATCTTTAAAACAGCTTGAGTCAGAAATGTTTTCTTTAGCTTAAGAACAAGCTAGGAGTCCTGTTTTAGAGGTAACAACAATTTTTCATGCAGCAAAGTAAAGAAACTTTCTGGGAGCTGAAAATATCTTCCCTGTTTCTCCCTTGTTTTCCCAAAGGCAGAAAAGTCTGGCCATTGCTCTAACTTTCAGTAACAGTGTGACCCCAAGGGTGGGGAGCATCAAGCAGGAACTGCTGAGAGACTTTGGAGTTTGCTCCTATACTCCAGCTCTTTCACCTCTGTAGCTTTCCTGTCAGTAACGTATTTTGAACTCGTTACCAGATGAGGATGAAGGAGTTCACCTTCTTTAACGTAGTGACTGTGGCCTTTGTAGGCATGAAACCATGAGGACTCAAGACAGTACTGGTGTGGGCTACACGCCCCAGCATTTTGCTGAGCTTCCCAGCTCACGCAGAGCTATAATCCTTCATTGGTAGGCTCTACCTGACTAGGCTGGCTTAAAGTTTGCTTGGATACGGCCATATAAGCTACCATCACTGTGCTGTTGACATCCTCATAAAAGGACTGCCTGCTCTCTCCAGCCTCTGCTGTCTCTGTCTCTGTCTCTCCCTCTGAAGTCTATTGAAGGCATTAAAAAGAAAAAGACCAAGATTGTCCCTTTTTTTACTTTCATGTCATGAGACTCTGCCTGCTTTTCTACTTCCAGCTGAGCAAATCTTGCAGTGACAGTCACTGCAGAAGCTTCACAATTAATGAGGCAGGCTAGTGATAAGTGGGTTTTTCCCCTCCAACTCATTATCATGGTGCAGTACCCTTCTACCAATTGACTCCACAGGTGTCCCCGACTTCTCTTGTATCCTCACTCTCTGCATGTTCTTATCTCAGGTTTCCTAACTCCAGTCTCTCTGTTCTCATTTCTGACAGCTCCAGACCTATCCTTTTGCTCCTCTGGACACTCACTTTTATTTTGCACCTAATATAGTAATATCTCAGGCTCAGTCAGCAGGGGTTTGTGAAAGGCAGGTCCTGCTTGACTAAGCTGATCTCCTTCTACAAGGTGACCCACTTCGTGCATGAGGGAAAGGCTGTGGATGTTGTGTAGTGGGCTTTAGTAAAGCCTTTGACACCATTCCCACAGCATCCTCCTGGAGAAACTGGCTGCTCATCACCGGGTAAAAAACTGGCTGGATGGCCGGGCCCAGAGCGTGGTGGTGAATGGCGTTAAATCCAGTTGGCGGCCGGTCACAAGTGGTCTTCTCCAGGGCTCAATATTGGGGCGACTCCTGTTTAATATCTTTATCAATGATCTGGATGAGGGGATCGAGCACACCCTCAGTAAGTTTGCAGGTGACGCCAAGTTGGGCGGGAGCGTTGATCTGCTTCATGGTAGGAAGGCTCGACAGGAGGATCTGGACAGGCTGGATTGATGGGCCAAGGCCAATTGTATGAGGTTCAACAAGGCCAAGTGCCGGGTCCTGCACTTGGGTCACAACAACCCCATGCAATGCTACAGGCTTGGGGGAGAGTGGCTGGAAAGCTGCCTGGCTGGCAAGTTGCCTGGTGGAAAAGGACCTGGGGGTGTTGGTCGACAGCTGGCTGAATATGAGCCAGCAGTGTACCCAGGTGGCCAATGCGGCCAATAGCATCCTGCCTTGTATCAGAAATAGTGTGGCCAGCAGGACTAGGGGAGTGATGGTCCCCCTGTGCTCCGCACTGGTGAGGCTGCACCTTGAATCCTGTGTTCACTTTTGGGCCCCTCACTACAAGAAAGACATTGAGGTGCTGCAGCACGTCCAAAGAAGAGCAACAAAGCTGGTGAAGGGTCTAGAGCACAAGTCTTATGAGAAGTGGCTGAGGGAACTGGGGTTTTTTAGTCTGGAGAAAAGGAGGCTGAGGGGAGACCTTATCACTCTCTACAACTACCTCAAAGGAGGTTGTAGCAAGGTGGGTGTTGGTCTCTTTTCCCAAATAACAAGTGATAGGATGAGAGGAAGCTGCCTCAAGTTGCATCAGGGGAGGTTTAGATTGGATATTAGGAAAAATTTCTTCACTGAAAGGGTTATCAAGCATTGGAACAGGCTGCTCAGGGAAGTGGTTGTGTCACCATCCCTGGAGGTATTCAAAAGACATGTAGATGTGGTGCTTAGGGACATGGTTTAGTGGTAGACTTGTTAGTCCACCAAAGTGTTAGGTTTACGGTTGGACTCAATGATCTTAAAGGTCTTTTCCAACCTAAATGATTCCATGATTCCGTTTTCCTAAGGTCTGGTACTTCTGGTCTAAATTTCTGAAACAGAGCTTTTCACATTTAGTAGCAAGGAGAAGTGTTACTTTTAGTGCTAGAGGTAGAAGCACTATTTGAGAGACCAATTTGGACCTGAGCTTCTTGCTAAGTTGACAATACAAGACTCCATGGTGTGGTGCAACCTAAGGGATGAGGTTTTGACTATACACTGCAAAAATCTGATCAGGACAATGAGGAGGTTCAGGGAATGGCTGAAATCTAGGAAAAAAGATTTTACTGCTAATCTTAAACATACTCTGAAACTTAGAATAGAGGGGTTTTAGCAGCATGTGGTAAGTGGAGCAGAGATTTTTTTTTTAAATTTGATCAAAAGATTATTTTATCTGAAGTAAAAAACTCAGAAAGAGAAATATGCATGAGATGCAGGAACTGCTGGGGATGGGTGAGTCAGGAAGAAAAACCCCAGTCTGCAGGGGATTTTCATTCTACTCCATAGTGGCTGAATTTCAGTCTGAAAACTGAAAATGAAGAATGGCATTGGATTGATGGGCAAGGGAAGCAACAGATGTCTTAGGACAGGAGTAGCTATTTGAGCTGTTAGAAAACATATACTTACATACAAAGACTAGTTTTACATATTTTGGAATATTAGGACAGAAAATGTAGATCAAGAAATAAGATACAGAAAGAGGCAGAGGATAAAAGAGAAGGAGAAGGGGGCACGTGAGAAGATGATATCCAAAGGAAGACACTGCTTTCATATGAAAGCTGTAAAACAGCAACCCATCTGGGTTAGGACTGGTAGAGATGAGGAGACAGGTCTGTCAGTTTCCTGAGGACCAGTCCTGAGATCAGCAGTGGGTTGTTTCATAATCTATAGCAATCCTTCTTCTGCTTTGTTTTTTGCTCTTTATTTCTTCCCAGAGCATGTGTCAAATCATATGCCAACTGTGACAACAAAAAAAGATTGGACAGTTGGTGTTTCAGTGTGAAAGTCAATGCCATAAGGTCAAATCTAAAGTTTTATTTCCCAGATAACTGCTAACAAAATGTAAATGCATTTACCCTGATATTCATGACAGCTGCTTGTCTTTATTGCATTAGAACTGTATTCAATAAGTTTGAACGTTTCATTGAAGTTTTTCTGCTGTCCTGTGGAGAAGCATGAGGGTCATAAGTTTTCTGTTGGATTCTGTTCTTTTGTACTGTAAATGACAGTGGCAAATTGATAGCTGGATTTTTTCTAGGTCTACAACTTAAAATAAACGATCATACTGGGATAGGACTCTTAGTCAAATGGAAAGAAACAAGGGACCTTTTTGACAAAGAAAGCAATTAAAAAAAAGATGCATTAAGGTGCATAAAGACCTCAGGCAACTCTATATAACTTCAGAATAAAATGATGTAACCTTTTTTTTTCCCCCCATAAAAAAAGGACTTTTTTCTTACCCATAAAAAGTTGCCCAACTGGTTCCCTGCTTACTTCTCAGGAAATTGTATCTACTTATTGCTTTCAATGTGCTCAGTGGAGTCGGTATCACCTCAAAACCAGAAAGAAGTTATTTCCACACGTAAAGGGAAAATTCAAGACCTTTTCTTTTTTCACCTGACCAATCTATGTGATAATCACTTAGAAAAAAATAACACCTTGAGGAAATGTGTATTTAAGTGTAAACTCTAACCCAGATTGGAGAATTACAACTTAAAAAACCAGAAAGCCATTCATGGGTAAGCTCTGCATATTTCCAGCCATCTAGGCTTATAACAACTTTGGATTCGTTAATAAAACTCTTTCTAGTATTTTGCTATTCAGTAGTCTGAATTTTGACCTGAAAATGCAAAATATTTTTGCAGATATATACATGGAGAAAATCCACAAAAAACGCCAAACTTGGAAAAAGTTAAGCTCTGTACGTGGGTTACCCAGTTAGTCTTAAAGGCATAAAGCACTGCAGCTGGACCTGCTCCAAGCATTGATTCAGCAAATGCCGCACTAGCTAAAATTGCCTACTTTACCTTTGCTAATAAGACAGGGATGGCATTCTCCCCGCATACACAACACCTGCTAGCATAAAGAGAGGATAAACTTACAAGGCAGGTACTGTGGATATGTTGTAGCCCTCCCAACAAAAAGAAAAGGGCTCACCTGAGAAGGGATCTGGAAAGCAGCTCCTCATGGCTCATGCCAACTCTCTCGGCCTTTCTCCACAGGAGAGTCGTTCCAGCCCTCTGACCATTTTTGTGGCCCTCCTCTGGACCGGCTCTAACAGGTCTTCCTTGTTCTGCAGACCCCAGAGCTGGATGCAGTACTCATCCAGCTGGGGCCTCACAAGAGCACAGTACAAGGGGAGAATCACCTCCCTCGACCTGCTGGCTGCACTTCTTTTGATGCAGCCCAGGATACATTGGGCTTTCAAGGCTGCAAGCACACATTGCCAGCTTATGTCCAATTTGCCACCCACCAGTACCCCCACGTCCTTCTCCGCAGGGCTGTTCTCAATCCCTTCATCCCCCACTGTGTACTGACATTGGGGATTGCCCCTACCCAGGTGCAAGACCTTGCACTTGGCCTGTTGAACCTCACGAGGTGCGCATGGGCCCACTTCAGTGTGCGTGGGTAGCAAGGGCAGTCCCGCAGCCTGGGCTGTGCTTGCAAGGGTGCAGGTGGCACCGTAGGGAGGGCATTCCTCCGCGCCACCAGGCCCAGGAGAGACTGCGCCCGGGCACCGTGTCCGGGCTCGCGCTAGCCAGGTCCAGCGCCACGGGCCACCTGGAGCATATTAAAGTGAGTTCTTTGCCAACCGAGGAGAGAGGCAAGGACACTTAGTACAGAATTGGAGCTGGCACAGAGGAGCACTGGGGAAAAAGCTTCCCGAGTTTTTATTTAGAGCAGAAAGCAGCCACAGACGGGCTGAGGCCAGCAGCGGGGCATCCTTGGGGCAGCTGACTGCCTTGGGCATCATGCATCCATCGCGTGCCTCCCCATGCCACTCCCTCTGGGCACGGCGCATGCTCAGGGCCAGCGGACATCTTTGGGGACCATCCTGGCGCTCGCAGCTGGGCACCGCTGCTCTCCCTGTCCCCTGAAGCAGCTCCAGGAGAAAGCCCAGCACAGGGCCCGACGGGCCGTCCTGACGACGGAGTGCCATCGCCGGCGAGGCAGGGGGGACCGGAGGGCAGCGATGCCTGTGGGGGAAGGAGAGCTGTAGGCAAGGGGGTGGGCAGGCACTGGGCAAGCCCCTGCCAGCCCTGCAGCCAACAAGGGCTTTTCCTGGGGACTGGCGGCCTGGGCACGGCTAGCCTCCGTGCATGCTGCATCGGCCTCCTCCATGGGGTCTGCAGGCAAGGCAGAAGCCAACAGCTTTGCACCTTCTGGCACTGCTGCCATGATAGGTGCTCTGTGCCCCTCGTCCCAGGCATCTCTGGCCAGGGGAGAAGCTGCTGGCTCTGCCTCTTCATCTTTTAAGGGGGCAAGAGACGCGCTCTGTGGGTCGCCGTCTCCCTCTCCTGCAGCCTCTCCGTCAGGGACCTCTTCCTCTTCCCACTCTTCCAGCAGCTCCTCCAGAACAGCGTACCAGGTGGCGGGGCCCTCAGAGGCAGACCCCTGGCCTTCAGCCCTCGCTGCAAAGTCCTGGTCATTCAGGATGCCCTGAGCAGTGCCGACAGTTTCAGCACCATCATCCGCCGCCTGGGGCACAGCCGCAGACAAGGGAGGAGCCAACGACTGTGCATCTCCAGGCGGTGATGCAGGGGGAGTCGCACTTTGACTCTCCTCACAGGACCCTCCAGGCGATGGAGAAGTTGAAAAGCTGGTGTCCTCAGGCACTGATGTGGGGAGAGGCTCGCTGTGCCCCTGGTCCCTGGGACCTCTGGCCAGGTGAGAATCTGCTGGCTCTGCCTCCAAGTTTTCTGACAGGGCAGGAGACGCACGCTCTGAGTAGCCATCTGCCTCTCCTGCAGCTTCTCTGGCCATGCTGTCAGGCGAGCCGGGCACCTTCTGGGGGCCTGCGTCTGGCTCCTGGCTGACTCTTGGCAGACTGAGGCTGACATGGACGGTGTGGATGGAGATGTCTTCCTCGAGCAGACTCTCTCCTGACAGGTCTTCATACGTATCATCATCCTCTTCCTCCAGCTCCTCCAGCTCCTCCGTCTTGATTTGCATGACCACAAGATGCCTAGGAGCATGCTTGGGCCCTGTGCACAGTGGTTTGCCAGGTACAAGTCGCAAGGGTGGCAGGCGATGGCCCTGCCTTGCCATGGACCACTCCCAAAGCCCTTTGGTGCACCTCCCCGGGGAAACCAGTTCACAGGCCTTGCCAGCAGCCCCGGTGCCCCACTGAGCATGGGGATCAGGCCCTGGCTGAGCTGCAGGGGCCTTGCAACCACAAGCGGCCTGCACCTGGGCTGTTCTTGCCGCTGACGCAAGACCAGTGGTGTGTGCAAGGTGCCCCTGTGCCGCCAGCTGCTGGCCGAGTTCCCAGCTTGCGGCTACAGGGTGACTCGAGAGCCCTGACGCAAACACCTGGACTGAGGAGCCCAGAGCAACGTCATGGGTTGTGGGGCTGTGCAGGGCAGGCCCCCATCTCTCAGCCCTCACCGCCATGCTGCAGTCATTGAGGATGTGCTGAGCAGATGTCACAAGCTCTTGGTGGCCACTGGCCAGGAGACCCACGGCACGTGCTGGCCATCTTGCCCCCTGCCCTCCCCTACGTTGCACTGCCAGCCTCTCCCTCCAGCCCCATCCCACACCTGGTGGCGCCTGTTCAGTAGAGGCAGCCCCTCATGGGGCTGGGAGTGGGCATTCACATCCTGCTTCTCTGGCATCTGTGGGGTGCTCTGTCGGACACCTGCCATGGGCATGCAGGGGAGATGCTGTCGACACGGATCATGCCCCCATCTGTGTCTGGGCCTACAGGGAATGCTGTGGACTCTCCCTGGGACTGGGTGTGACATTGACCTTCCCTATGGGAGGTGGACTATCACCAAAGCACTGATCCACCAGGTAAAGTTGCTACCACATGCGGGCTGTTATCCATAGGATTGTACTCTGTGGACTGAGAAAATTATTATCCCCCTCTACTGCATCCCGTTTGGGGGTGTCCGCTACTTGAAAGGTATCAAAAAATTGCAGCAAGGTCAGTGGAGGCCCCCAGGGTGTTTGCAGCTGGAGCTGGAGTGGGGCTTCTGCAGCTGAAGTGAAGGAAGGTTTTGTGGGCACCCAGCAGCAGTCAGCCCTGTCTGGAGGTAGGGGATTGAGAATCACAGAACAGTTGATGTTGGAAGGCATCTCTGGAGGTCATCTGGTCTAACACCCCTTCTCAAGCAGGGCTACCTAGAGTCAGTTGCCCAGGACTATGTCCAGACAGCACTTGAATATCTGCAAGGAAGGAGAATCCACAACCTCCCTAGGGCAACGTGTGCCAGTGCTCGGTCACCCTCACAGTGAAGAAGTGTTTCCTGATGTTCAGAGGGAACCTCCTGTGTTTCAGTTTGTACCCATTGCCTCTGGTCCTGTCACTGGGCACCACTGAGAAAGGCCTGGCTCATCATCTTTGTACCCTCCCTTCAGGTATTTATATACATTGGTAAGATCCCCCTGAGCCTTCTTTTCTCCACATGGAACAGTCCCAGCTCTCTCAGCCTTTCCTTATAGGAGAGGTGCTCTAGTCCCTTCATCAACTTAGTGACCCTTCCCCTAGACTCACTCCAGTATATCTTGTAGCCGGGAAGCCCAGAACTGGACACAGCACGCCAGGTTTGGCCTCACCAGTGCTAAAGAGAAGTGCCTAGAGAAGGTGGAGCCAGGCTCTTACTGGAGTTACACACTAGGAAAACAACAGACATCAGTTATAAGCTGAAACAGGATGGTTTCCAGCTGGATATATGAAAAAATATTTGAAGATAATTAAGTGACAGAACAGGCTACCCAGAAAGGTTGTGCTGTCTCCATCCTGGGACTTTTTCAAGGCCCAATGGGATCAAGGCTTGAGCAACTTGGTATGACCCCAGATCTGACCTGCTTTGAGCAGGTGGTCAGACTCCTTTCCACCCTGAGTTATCCTATGAAAAGCATGAACTTTTCTCAAAATTATGCTGAATACACCCCCCCCCAGCTTTTCCCTACATAGGAAATATGCATATGGGCATGAAGATACTTTGAAAGAAAAAATTATTTTGCATTGTTTAATCATATTTATGGTTTAAAATTTATTTTTAAATGCAAGGGAAATTGTTCCAGTGGAAATAATACTTATCAAAGAAAATTAGCAAAATATTGTGTAGGATAGGATATTATATTCTCTATTATAATTTGCAACGTGAACCAACTCAGTACACAAAGTCCATTAGATCCCAGAGGAGATTAGAAGACTATCTACTGTCCTCAGTGGATACAGGGCCAAGCATACAACAGTTATTTTTTTCCTGACACTCAAGGGATCAGTCATCTAATTTCCTTTATTTCAATGGAAACCAGGCACTCAAAATGCAAACCTCTGAATTTGAAAAAGTCTTAAGTATAGTAGGAAATAAACCAGCAAACATCAGAACAAATGAAGAAAAACTTACAATGCCATCAATAACTTCAGCAGTTTTAAAATAATCACCAAGAAGGCAGAAAACATATCAGAAGATTTATGTCTTCATACTTAACACATATTTGCTCGACATACAAATGTATTTTTGAGGAAACCTCATAGAAAAAGCTAAGCTTTAAAACCTTGTAGGTGCTAATAAAACCCACAGCACTAGAAAATAAGTTCTGCAGTATTTACTTCTTCACTACAAAAGTCGTGGTGGTCATAGGAGGCCAAGCAAGTCTTCCTCACTCAACTCTCACTCAAAAAGGAGATCATAAGACTTCTGGAGTTCAGAAAAAAAGGACATTAGTGCAAGGATAGGGGAGAAAGCAGTGTCTGGATACAGGAATCACACAACCATAGAATGGTTTGGGTTGGAAGGGACCTTTAAAGATCATTTTGGATCATTTAGATGATCTTTAGATATCATCTAGTCTAATCATCTCGCTCATTTATCAGCATGAACATATATCTCCCTGAGACATGGGAAAGTAGAGGGGAAATAGAGGACTATGGTAAGGAGAATGAGAATGTGGAAGAAAAAAGGGGAGCCCAGTGAGAAAATGAGGGATGGAATTTACAGTAGTATCAGTTGCACCTGCTTGAGTCATTTATGCATATTAATGACCAGCTAATAGAAGTCACACAACATAAAGCTATTTCCTCAGCTTTCTTCTAAATTGTGTGACTTACTTAGAGTCAACCATGAAAAGGAAAAAGATAGTTTGGCTTAAGGACACTGCTGCTTACACATCTTCCAGAAATTCTGGGGTTTGGTACATAACAGATCCACTAATTTACCTCACATCACAAATGAGAAAGGAGGACTTCACAGAGGAAGACACAAGAGCATTGAGACAAAAGCAGCACCAGTATTGCATTTTAGAGGAGTGAGGGAAGGGACAACTGCTGATGAAAGGTTTCAGTGGTACCCAATACCTCTAGGAAAAATGGGTCTGAGATGTTTAGTTAGCAGTTTCCTGAGGCACCTTTTCCATTTCATGTTAAAAAAAGACAGTCTATAGCTCCTGATATTAGAAATCATGCATCCAACCTCCAACATGGCTGTCATGAACACCAATGCCACTGAAACAATCTTTCTTAGGATGTTTTGTTAAGGACATATGCTTTGAAAATTTGGTGAAGTATCAGCTCTTGGTAATTTGGGGGTTTTTTTTTTCCCCTCCAGCAGCAAAAGAAGGCCTAGCATTTGCTTCCTACTAAAGAAATGTCTTCCTTTTCATGTGTTTCAAATTTTTTTGCTGCACTTTGGATGCCATGTGTTCCTGGTGCTGAATGAGTAATTGTTAGCCAAGTGAAATACACCAAAGAGTATTGTGCTCCACTGTAGAAATGATATTTGGATGGACAACAATGCAGACACTGCATGAATGTCTTTGATAGCATATTTATCACAGGTGTCACTTGGTGCAGCCAGTTATATTCTGGGTGAGTACATCTAGGAGCTATTAAGGATCAACTATTAGACATACATATTTTTAAAACCTTCTGATAAATAAACAAAATGTTTTACACCTTCTTTACTATACAGCATATGTTCAGTAATGATTTACCTGTAAGAGGCAGGTTTGGATAGAGCAGGTTAATTATCAGTTTCTATGTGCATACACACACTTACATTGTATTTAGCTATTTGGCACTCTAAAAGGGATGTATACATATACATACTAATATTCATATTTGGGAAAGATCTGCTGCAGAAAAGAGGATAAAAAACTATATGTCCACTGAGGATAGGTAGAAAAGAATGAACTTCCAAATAGTAGCAAAGGGTACAAGGCTAGGAAAAACCTTCCGAGGAAGGGTAGTAAAGCACTAGGTTTAATTCTCTAGGCAGGTTATGGTATGTCATCTGGGGTCTCTAATAACATTCTTAAACAGCCTTCTGCCAGAAAACTTTAGACAGAGTTGATCCCGGTGTAGAAAAGATGGATAAATAAGATGACCTCTTGAAATCCCTTGAGTAGACTGCCCAACTTCACATTGCAGCCTTCTTTTTCCCTGTAAGGCATTACAGAACTGTGGAGCACATGCTAATCCATGTGAGATGGCCATTTATTATTTTAATGTTTAATTTTTAGGTGCGTAATCCAGAACAAAAATATCTTTCTCCAATACTCTTTCACAGTAATGGAGAGGTGTGAAAAAATAGAAAAGTAGATTTTTTTTTCCCCTTTTTCATCAGGCAGTGAGGTACATGTGACACAGTTTGGCCTGGAGCTGTATCTGCCCCAGTGGAAAATGAAAGATGGGTCAGAACCTCAGCTGAAATAATAATAAATAGCATAAAAGTGATTTTAGAAATGTCATAATGATTCACATCAACTGAAGTAAAGAGGTTAACGTCTTGTGTTGATACCTCAGGCAGTTTGATAAAGGAAGAAATGAGACACAAGACCCAGTCTGCCTTTGCCACGGTCCTGATCCACTTTGTTAACAAGCATACCCGCAACATTGCTCAGGCAAGTGCTGAGGCTGAGGGCCTGAGCTTAAACTCAGCTCTCAAGTAGTGTGTGGAACTCCCTGCTTCCTTCAGGAAAGGAGCTGCAGGACATGGTGCACTCACGTCTCTTAAATGCCACCCAGATGACTAGGGCGCATGTGAGGACAGGCTGAGAGAGCAAGTTCAGCCTGGAGAGAAGGCTTCAGCAGCAGATCTGACATCTGTTTTCAACTACCTAATGCAAAGATTAGTGAAGACAGAGCCAGACTCTCCTCAGATTCCCACAGTGCTAGGATAAGAGGCAACACAGACAAGCTGCAACACAAGAAATTTCTCAGATATAAGGATTATTTTTTTTTCCCCACCATGTGAGTGGTCAAACACTGCCACAGGTTGCCCAGTGAGGCTGTGAAATCTCCATCCTTCCAGGTATCCATAACTTGACCAGAAAAGGCCTTGAGCAACCCTCTGTAACTGGAACTGCTTTGAATGAGGGAAGTGGTCTAGATGACATTCAGCAGTCTCACCCCATCTACATGATTTTGTGACTCAAGCTACGGAAGCTCTCACCATGTGGAAAGGACTGATATTGCTTTGGGTACAAAGGATAGCAAAATGAGTCTTGTAGTACTGGATGGTGGTTAACATTTTTTTGCCTTTATTTATTTTTATTTTTCAAATACCCAGTCTGTTCTATAGAAATGCTGCTTCATGTACTCAAGCCATATCTACCTATTTGATATTTCTTTACTTACATTTAGACAGTGATCTCAGACAGGAACAGAGGTTTTTGTCTTGTTTCATAGTGTTTAAGAACTTTGATTCATAGTATGTTGATGGTATTAAAAAAATTGTACTGTTTATCAATTCATGTGGCTCTAAAGAGCTCACAGAAAAGCAAACTACATTTTGTAATGCTGTTAAATATCCTTTATATGATTTCTTTACATTCCTATGAACTCAAATGTAAATGCTAATGTTCTGTCACATACTTAATTGTGATTTAAAAAAGAAACTGATTTCAAAGTCCAGAATCCAGTGCATGATGATACATGATTTTTTTTCCCTCAATTGTAATTTCACCCAGGAGTCAGCCCCACTAATTATTAACACAGGATTTCTCAAGTTAATCATCCTCTTAGAAGACTTTTGGGACCTTAACTGGTGTTTACTGCAGGGCCTTTTGAAATGCAAATCACTTACGCCAACTTCAGAAAGCCCCAAACTCTATTTGTAAGTATTTAAAGATCAAAGTCACTCCATCCCAGAAAGAAGTTGCAAAGTCTTTTTTTGCCAAAATGCTGATTTATTTTCCCCGCAAACTTTCACAGAAGTGTTTTGTCTCATAATTTTTTGGTACCTGCAAATAGCAGTCAGAAATCCTTCTGACCATTTGTGTAAAGATTAATAAGTTGTAAGATATGTTTCTTTATTTCATAACCTTTACTATCGCAAGAGGTCACTCAATCTATGAAGGTGACAGCTTTGGATATAACTTTTTAACATTCAAAATGGGTGATCCACAGTAAGTTATACAGCTTGTTCTTTTTTGGGCAGTGGCTGTCAGTGTTTTTCATCTGTGGCTTTTCTGCAAACTAGCTGAGGTCTTGCAGCCCTATTCATCATATAGAAAGGACTCTGTGGTGGAGCCCATTAAAAAATTCTCATGGACCACATTTTCAGAAGTGAAGTGTCTGAACTTATCTATTACACAAAGTCAGAAGGAACTGTAGCTGCTCCAGAATACATCAAGCCATTTTTATCCAGACCCCTATTTGAAACTCTTACATCAGTTCTTAACATGCATTAGATAAATTATTCCAGACTGTGAGTTCTGATGCCATCTGGATGAACTAATTTCAACATGCCACCCATAGTATAATCTCAAACATAATGATTCAGTTGTTGATATATTGATTTTTCCAGCTTCTTTTTCACTTTTTAACACTGAAAAGGGATAGCTATGAAGATCAATATGTATAGTATAGATTCATTCAAATACTGGAAACAACTGCAATTGTTACTTGTAACTGTTGTAACACTCAAAGGTACTTACTGTTGGACCTGTAAGTCATCCCTCTGGGAAGAACTGCTCTGGTGTCATAGATTAACACTGTCAAACCTCCAAGCCAAAGGAGATTCAATGATCCAAGTGCTATTCTCTAAAATCATTCAAACATCTGACCCAGTCAGACTTCACAGAAAAGACCTCAGAGTAGGTATTAATGTCAATACAGATACTTGACCTAGGATGTTGTAGATGAATGAAGTACACCCAAGTTCATAAGCAACTGGGCAGATTTGTGGAAGAAAAATCCAGATAGTACTATCAAATACTATTAATGCTGTCAAATGCTATCAAATGTACTATTTCTGGCTCTAGGTCTCCTTGGCTTTGAAGGTACTGAAAGCCATGAAGAAAGTGTATAGTGCTGCTCTTAAGCAATGGCCTGGACATTTGCTGATGGAGTAGTCTGGGTTGACTCTAATATGCGTTAATACACACTGTAATGTTGTGCACTGATGCATTATGCACATGAAATAGATGAGAACACCTATGTATTACGACAATGGGGTGTTCCTCGGCAAACATAGAGTGTTAGGGAGGGATGGAATCCGCCTGTCTAGAAGGGGCAAGGGAATCTTTGGCAGCAGGCTGGCCAACTTGGTGCGGCAGGCTTTAAAGTGAAGGACTCGGGGGGTGGGGTCCAAAGTGGCGATGCTAGAGCCATCACACCCAATGGGGGAATAAGCCGGCCCAACCAGAGCAGCAACAAAGGTGCCTTAGCTGCCTCACGAGATGACAATCAGAAGACCAACCACCTCGAGGGTGTGTATGGCTGTAGTGGATCCTCGTGCACCCCTCCAGGGCAACCTGCATGCTCAATTACCTCTCTGAAATGCCTGTACACCAACGCACGCAGCATGGGGAATAAACAGGAGGAACTAGAGATCTGTGTGCGGTCACAGGGCAATGATCTCATTGCGATTACAGAGACATGGTGGGATAGCTCGCATGACTGGAATACTGTCACGGATGGCTACATGCTTTTTAGGAAAGACAGGCCAGCAAGGC
>WAAD01006017.1:0-37042 GCA_013389945.1 Fregata magnificens
ATTATCGAGTTTGTGAAGCTGCAGCAGTAACTGTGTGATGGAGCGACCCTCATCCTGAGTAAAACTGAGGGATGAGCATTGAGCTGGGAAGAGCTCAGGGCTCTGTCGGGAGGGATGGGGGCCCGTGCTGGGTGAGATGATGTGACTGGAAGTGATATTACCCTGTGTCCAGCATCCCGAGTGCACGTATTGTCTCAGGAAACACATGAAGTCTCAGCACCACCAATGCAAGTCCTGGGCCATTGTGTCCTCTTCCCTCTGAGTGGGTCTAGCAGCCACTGGCTGAAAACCACAGGAATGGAAGACAGATGTTCAGAGCTGTGATTTCCTTTGTCTGCTTGAGCAGAGGTTTCTGCTTTTTCTTGGGGCACACATAGAATGTCTTCTAGTTGCATTGGTTTTGCTGAATAAATGTTGATTTCCTATATAAGAGAAAATAAAATATTAGACCAATGAAAAAGGTTCTGTGCTCTGTGTGTGTGTCTCCCCCTCTCTTTCTCTTTCCCTCTCTAAGTTGCAGGTGTTTTGTATAA
Organism: Fregata magnificens; assembly: GCA_013389945.1. NCBI lineage: Eukaryota > Metazoa > Chordata > Aves > Suliformes > Fregatidae > Fregata > Fregata magnificens. The sequence goes on from WAAD01006017.1 coordinate 534, forward strand.
GCAGGATCAAAAGGTGTTGCTGTGCCAGGATAGAGCCTTATACAACTACTGCAGCAGAAGTTGCATCCACCCAGTGAGAGTAAACCCCTCAGAGGCAACTTGGCTACACAGTCCCATTGCACGCAGCCAAAGCTCTGGAGGGGACTGGGCACAGGAAACCAGCTCTAGCGATATTATGAGTATTTGTTTCCATTGCTGAAAGTCTTGCCCAGGAGAGTAACAGGAACCTGTGTCAGGAGTCTGACCTGCACGTGGTTGACCAAGTATGAGGAGAATTCTCTCTCTGTGTCCCTAAGAGAGGGAAGAATTTGTACTAGAGACAAGGTGACCAGGAGATTTGCCTTCCTAAACCAGTCAATCGCAGTAGTTCTGTGAATGGCAGTGTGTGGTGGCAGGAACTGCTGAATCCCATAGCCCAGCAGAGCCAAGGCTGCTGCAGCTCCATGTCCCCAGCTCCAGCCAGTAGTGAGACTGAGCGTGTATGTACGATACGTACATATGCAGATACATATGGAAGAAAAAGAATATGTACATATAAGCAGCCACACAGGTCAACACAGACAGAAAGCACTGACGTAAACACAAACGCGTGTTGTAATCCACCGGAAGGCAGAAGTACACCAGAGCTGGCACAATCTTCCACATGAATGAGAGCCGTTGTCTTCACATTTCTGAAGCTGCAGCATCAACTGTCTGACAGAGGAAACCTCATCCTGAGTAAAACTGAGAGACCAACAGTGACCTGACAAGAACACAGAGGATTTTTTGGAATGGGTGTGAGTGCTGGAGTCTGCATCTTCACTCTGCGGGGTGAGAATATGTGAGTGGAAGTGATATGGTTAGGCAGTTGGTGAGTACCAATCTTCTCTTCTCAAGGCTGAACAGTTCTAACTCTCTCAGACTCTCCTCTTATGAAAGATGCTCCAAAAGATGCTCCATTTGCCTTTTCAAGACATAGGAAACTTACCTCAATTACTGCAGCCTGACAGAGATACTGGTTTTGCAATGAGGTTGGCCTTTTCCTGTAGCTTATTCAGACACATAGTTAGCGACATGGTCAGCTGCCTGGGTAACAACCTGCAGAGAACAATCCAGCATTGTTCTCATGACTTTGGTGATGCTCCAGACAACAGGCCATATTCCCTCTCTGTCCTCTTGGTAGTATTAACTCTGGTGAGTGGCCTGCTATTGTTACTCAGTGCAAGGCTGGATGTGCTGCATGATGGGCTGGAGATGCTTTAAAAAATGCTGCTACTACATGTTGGCTGAACAGATGTCCTGGAATGAAAGCAAGGACACCAGCACAGGGTTGGGGTCCCACATGGTAGTGATCGATGAAGAAGCAAATCAGGTAAACAAGAGTCTTCCCATGGGAGTCTTCCAAGCAGATCCTCAAATTGGCCAGTGTCTGCTCTCCTGAAGTCTTTGGTTGTGATCCTGGGTTTTGCCCTGCTCCCTCCTCACAAGATCCTGATTTCCAACATCTCATAGTCACCACAGCCAAGCCTGCCCCCAACCTTTACATCCCAAACCAGTTCTTCCTCATTTGTAAGTGTGAGATCCAGCAGAGCATGCGTCCTCATCAGGTCCTCCATAACCTGTGTCAGAAAGTTATCATCAAGGCACTCCAGAAACCTCCTGGATTGCCTGTACTTTGCTGCTGAAAACAAAGCTTGGAAACTGCTGCACAAACTGCTAAGCCTGCTCGCTGCCTCTGTTAGCTGCACTCTCATACATATTGCTGGGGCTCAGGACTGTGGGGCTGGTCTTCAGTCCTTGAAAGTGCAAAGCAAACAGGCACATTGGGAAGAACTTCCTGTGGGATTAAGTCTCTCTTCCTGTATTGTCACAGCTGGTAGCACTTCCTCTGTGTTTTCTGCCTTTCACTTTGTCACTACTGCCTTCAAGACTGCTTGCCTTTGTTTAACTGTTGCAGATAAGTCTTTCCCTTCAACTCATTCTGAATTCCAGAAAACTCAAAAGCTGGACTCCCCAAGGGATTCAAGTTGATGGAGAAACTGCCATCAACCCTTGAGAATGAGTTAACTAGATCCAACAAGTTCATTTCTGAACGTGAGCACACTTGCTGTTCTTTGTTGATGCTTGAAATTCTCTCATGGATTCTCCATCCTGCTTCAGGTGGCTCGTTGCTTCTAAAACCAGGCACCTTCAGTACTCCCAATGTGTGGTTCGCTGTGTTTCCACCTCTTAAATAGGAGCTGCAACTAATTTCTTGTGTGGTATAATTTTGCAGAAAAGATGATGGAGTTTTATCTCCCAGCTCCTGGCTTTCAGCTTCTCAGATCCTGAGTACCTCTGAGGGAAGTTGCATTCTATATCTTCTCCTGCAACCTTGAGTCCTGCAAGACACCCTGTAACTGCAACATTTTCCTTAGTTCATGTCCCATCGATCTTGTCTGTATCCATGCCGTGCTTGTTGACTCTTGTCTGTACTGCAAAGATCTGTGAAAGTAGATTCAAGGTTCTCCAGTGCCTGTTCTAGGAGGGCACTTGTTATAACCAAGTACTACTGTCTTTAGTGGTTCAGGGGCAGGAGTCCCTGGTAGTTCTGCACTGCCAGGTGCCACCCTGTTGTCCCAGCACACTGACCTGACACATATATTTGCGAAGTGAAATAACCAAGGGTCACTTGTGAAGCTCTTCATGACTGGAGCAGGTAGAAAACAGCTGAGAACCTTTACTTACAGAACTGTGGAAAGATATACAGGAAGACTGAGGTCATTGATACATGCTCTCCCCAAGCATGATGCTGGTGTTTATGGAGCAGAAAAGAGAAATAAGTTTCTGCCCTTTTGGAAATATAAGATATTTGCAATGGTTCCAGAGCCTTCCACTTAGGAGGTAACCTCTCCCATCACTGGTTCCAGCTGCCTGGCACCAGGACTACTAAGGAGTTTCTGTGCAGGCCAGTGCAGAGTTTGGCTACCATCACCACTTTGAGACTCTTTATCCCAGAGTGGGACAGAGCTGTTTTAGTCACCTGAGTGTTGTGAGGTCAGCTGTTGATTCGCTGGGAACAGTAGCTTGGTTTGTGATGCTGAAAAGAGAGTAGTTTGCTGTCTCTCTACTTTAGACCCTGTGCACACACCAAAGTGCTTTCACATGAGGGTGCTTGCACAGACCTTCATCTTGGTCAAATGGCCTGGATAGCAACAACTGATAAAACAGGAATGTGAACGTAAACAGCCGTGAATTGAATACCTGAAACTATCTGAGAGGACATTTTCCCCAAACCCACTATTGTTAAAGAAGAACATGACCATCAACAGGCTTAACAGTAACCAGGGAATCAGCAAAAGGCTTTTGAGACAGAGAAGAATCAGTCTGAAAAAAAAGTTTAGAATAAGCAAGAACATTTTTAACAGAGAGAAGAGAGAGAAGTGGGAAGGAAGTGGTGGTTGAAATCTGGTTTGACAGTTGCCCTGCACCTTTGCAACCTCTGTCTGTAACAGAGCATCCCCCCTGTTGCATGTCATGGGTAGCCTGCATTCCTGGCAGAAAGGGGTGCAACATGTACAGACCCACAACTTCAGAGTGCTTATGCGACCTTGCGCTTTCTCACTGGCCTGTGGGTTAGCAGACTGTAAGAAGTGGTGTGGATGCACACAAACTCTACATCTCCAGCAAGAAGTGTGTGAGAATAGGGGAACCCCTGCTCCCAGTAAAGGGGATGTGTTCTTGCAGCCTGCACTTCCTGTGGCAGGGCTGGGAGGTTGCAGAAGTAATCATGTGAATGTGTGTATGTATGCGTTAGAGCTTTTGGGGATTAGTTACGTAAAGATGTTTAGAAATTCATAGGTGTTTGTTAATATTTTGTGTCTGGTATTGTGCTTTACCTGTTGGATTGCTGGTACTGATCTTGAATATACAGGTCATGGTTTGTCAGTTAATTACATGTCATGAATAAATTGGTAAACTGCTTAGATCCATCCTGATCAGATTTAAACCACATGAACTGAGCACTTTTTCCTTCTGACAGTTTTACACCTCCTGCATTCTCTATACTGATCAGCCGAAGTCAGCTCCCCACCCATATGCGCAAAAGCAAGTGTATTTTAGAGCAATAACAAATACAATGCATTCTCATTTTTGAGCATCTGTGGTTCAATTCAGTTCTGTTCTCCAGCGTGATGGATGGGAACTTTTTAAAATGTCACTTGAGAATCTCTCACTGCGCTGTGATTCTGGTAGCTAGTGCCTTCTACTAGCTCGTACCTTCTACAATAATACCAGCAAGCACATGTATAGACCATCTTTCCAACACAACAGAGCTGTTGGATGGTTCGACCCTGCCTGCAGCCTGTTGTGCACAAAAAAACATACTCAGAGGCTATTTTCTACATACAATTTAGGCTTGTCCTTATTTGTAACCAGTTTTGTGCCCTGCTCTTTTGAGACTTCAACTGATATGCTTGTGCTATTACGTTAACTATCCTGTTCCTTCCTCAGTGCATCCATGCGTGCCTCTTCACGGGGAGAAGCTAGCTGACGGAACATGGAAGAGCAAAGGTTGCATACCCACCCCAGTCCATTCAGAGTACAATGAGATCCAGTAGGGATTCTTTATCCTTAGGGGTATCCTTACGGATCCACTTTATCCTGCAGGGTTTTGAATCAAGTCGCCCTGAGCAGTGCTAGAACCACCACGTATGGCTGTGCCTTTTGTAGTCGTGATCAAGTAAAACTTCATGATCTGTAATGCACAGGGATTCTGGCACCATCTAGTGATCCCTTCGGACCTCCAGCTCCATAATGACAGGTCATACACAATCCTTCCACTCAAAGCTCCATCTTCTTTTCACGAGCTTTTTCATAGTTAAAAACAGTGTTCCAAGTTCTTTGTTGTGCTCTGGGTTACTGGGCTCAGGCTTCACATGGGGACTTGCCCAGACTGAGTCACAGATATGCTTTCCTGCTGTTTTTTGACTTCTTTTTGCAGGACATTGTGAGTGGGTTTAGCCCTTGGCTAGCAAATACCAACAGCATAGGCATTTTCAGACACATACTCACTCACCAGGGAAGAATGAACACCAAAGAGGTAAAGCCAGTAGTATGTCCCATGAAACTGCTTGAATATGTGCAAAAGGAGGTTGTTTGAGCTGGAATGATACTACTCTTCATCTTTTTTCATTTGCCTCTGTGAGTTTCTGTGTTGCAACATGCATCTTGTGAAATGTCCTGGCAGAGAAATGATGAAAATTCCCTCATCTCCATATGCTGTGGGGAACACCCAGGATACGGCTTTTTTCTGCACACCGGATTAGAGACTGTGAAGGCTCCTCACCAGTGTGGGAGCTGCCCTAGTGCGGTCTTCTGTGCAGGAGGAAGGCTATATTCGTGGCCATATTGGTAATGTGGACTCTTGGTGGAGAAGAGTGATAGCGTGGTAGAGATAATGAATCGCCGAGGGAGAGTCAGTCCTGGAACTGCAGGTAACCACAAAGCCTTCCTTTCTGTCCTGTAGAAGAAGGAGGAGGTGAGGGAAAATACAGGGCTGGGATAGATAACGGGCATGGTACAGTGGCTGGCTTCATACTAGGAGAAGGGGTTTAGGACAAGAGCAAAGCAACAGATGAGGGAATTGGGGAGTGCCCAGGCTGGGAGGATGACCTTTTTCCCAGAACCAGGGGGAATGAAAGTCCAGGCAGACTATGGTCTGTCACCCCTTTCAGTGGTTTTTCTGTAAATGATGGGACTGAAGAGTGCTATCATACTATCATTATCCAGGTAAAACTATCTGCATCAAGCTAAGCACAAGTCATTGCTCCCATCTCTGGTGTCTCTAAGCTGAATCAAGCAAGGGCTCTCCCAAGAGCTTCAAAGTGCCCATTCTCCATGTGGAAAAAATCTCTTCTGTGTGTCTGCCTCTGCAAACACTGAGCTAGACAGTCACTCCTTTGAGTGACTATATGCTATTGCATAAAAGGGCTTGGGGGATAGAGCCAAAATAAAGGTAGCTGAGAGTAAGAAGCTCTAAAGAGAGATGAAGAGAAGGGAGGTATGGAAAGAATGTTCAGTGGAAGACAGGGGTAATGGAGGGCAACAAGGAAGATGTGTTGAGGAGAAAGGAGGTGTGACAGGACAAAGAAAGGAGGAGTGCAGTTTGGGAAGAGTACAGGCAGTGCTTGTGACAAAAAGTGAAATAAAAGAGCAAGTTGAGGACAGCCCCCATGTTGCCCTCCTCTGTGGGTCTGACCCACTGCTAATGACGGGCAGCAGGACCTGGTTACAGCAGGACCTGGTAACAGCACCTGTGGGGCTCCCCAGTCCTTGGAACAAGGGTACCAGCATCTTGTTGTGGTACAGAGCCACCTGGGCTATCCTGCCCCTGACTCTGGGCTGGGGGATTCCCACTCTTGCCTTGTGTTTTTCAGCCTCAGCAGAAGACAGAAGCTGCTCCTGGCTGAAGCCCTGGGTCTTCCTTGTTTCTGTCCTTGCCATCAAAACTGCCTTTGTAACCATCTGCCTTGGTGGGTTCCAGAATCTCTTAATTCCCCTGGGATGAAGGGAGCAGTTGACTGCCTTTTGTCAGATGGAAAAGCAATATCCTAGTCTCTGTGCCAGCAGGCAAATGCCCTTTGCCAAAACAGCCTGTTCTGCTGCCCCTCTCCCGCCTCTGCCCTCTTAGTCAGGGAGTAGGGTCCCTTCCACAGTTAAGGTTCGTTCCCTGGCAGGGCCTTCCCACTGCTCTTCTGACTTTCCCACCTGCCTAAATAAAGCCAGTCCTGGATGAAACCAGTCAGTTTCTCCCCTCCCACCAAGAGCTGAGAAGTCTCTTTAGTGTCAGAGGGCATCTGAGTAGGTTCCCCAAAGGCTGGCTGTTGGATGCTGGTTCTCCTGACCTGGTCGGTCTCTCAGAGCTCCCTGTGACAATGTTGCAGCCACGGACCCAGTGTGATCTCCTTGGAGATACTGGTACCAGGCTGCCCATATTTCAGCAGGGTGGGGGTGCATCCATCAGAATGCTCCAGCCGCATCCCACCCAAACTGCCTGCACTGACCAAAAGGGAAATCCTTCGCTCGTACTGTCCTGGAGTATCATATTGCTCTGTGATGATTCTTCTGTGCTTCTTCTTAACTCCCTTGGGTGAGGCCTCAACACTCAACAGTTCTACCCCTTCTTGATAAGGGTAAAAGTGGTGCTCTAAAGCTGAAATGCCCAGGAAGATTAGGAGGGAATGCATATTGATATTCCATCTTTATTAAGCTTATCCCATGACTTCTCTGACCCTTTCCTGACCCCATCCTCAAAGGATGTTTAAGCTGGGAAAATTAGTCTCTCAGCCAGCAGAGGTGAGAGAAGCTCATCCTACTAATGCCTGTTCAAAGGGGGGAGTGACCACTAGTGGGAAAAACGGCCTGCTGTTTCTCATCTTCTTATTCGATACAGATTTCAGAGCTTGTTAGTGTAACGGAGTCTCTGTGGGGGCTCTAAGCTAGAAGGTGGAAGATAAGACAGGTTGCTCATGAATGAGGAGGAAAGGATGACAGTGGCACTTCCCTTCTCTTTCCTCTCTTCCCAGTCGTTTTCCTTTATGGAAGCTATGGCCAGTACAAGACTCTGCTCCAGAATGCTACGGAGTGGCACTGCATCCCCAATGTATCTGCAGGCAAAAGTGAGTGACGCTAAGAACCTCATAAGCAACACCAAAAACCTCACCAAAATTTACTCTGGTGTCAGTCAGCCTTTGAGATGATTGGGAATGTGACTGTCAGCCAGAGCTGGATTGTTTTAAGGAAGGAAGCTGGAGAATTGGGGACAGAAAGCACTGTATTGCACACTTTTACTTAGGATGCTATGAAAACATGTTCTGGGCCAGTGGAAGAGGGTGGATTGTTCCAGACCTACCTTTGACCACCCTTACTACTCTTCCCCACTCACTGCCCCTCACACAACCCCTCAACTGCTAGTCCAGTTCACTAATCTAGCTGAAGGTGCTTCCTCCTTTTGTAAAGAGGCGGTTCAATCCAGCTCCACTCCCTGTGCTGGCTCACTGCCTGTTCACACAAGCATCATGGTCAGTGTGAGGGACAGAGGTAGGAGTGGTAGGAGGATGTTGTTACGCAGTTTAGAGTAGCTGGAGACCTGGGCTGCAATCACATATGAAGTGATGGCAATGGCAAGTGCTAGAATTCCTGCAATGCAAATTCCCAAACTCAGTTCAGAGATCTGTTCTCTCTTGTGCACTGCATTCAGAAACAGGTTGCAGTTTGCACAGAGGCTAACCCCTACACAATGAGTACATCTGAGCTAGCTGTTCAGACTGCCTTTACAGTGCATGATAAAAAGGTGTTTGCAGGTATAAAATAGGCATGGTCCACCTATTCTCATGGTGGACATCTATGGAAGGCCAGACAAGCTGTGTTCTACACATGCTCAATTTGCTGTTCCCTGCAAAAAAAACCCTGCCTTGCTCCACAAGGCACAAGCATGTCCATCGAGCAGCAGACAGACTCTCCCAACCAACACACTTAAGAATTCAGAAGAAATTGTCCAGCATTGCTTAGTCATGTAGGAAAACTTTAGCTTTCATTGTGGAATTAGGAATGGATGGAAAAGTTTTGCAGAGTACATGATGGCTACAGGCCATCCTCCAGCAGTTCAGTGAAAGATCAGGGTGGGCAGCACAGAGACAGAGAGCTTCAAGTTCCTTAGACTGCTTGAACTTGATTTTGCATATTTTCTGATGCTCTCTAGTGCCGTGGTCTCTCTTTCTACAAAGGTACATAATGGTGCACCTTGAGTGGATCTAATATGTAAGAGCACAGGTAGGTTAACAAAAGTTTTGCTAGCTGTTCCACTCACCGGACTCTACTCTCTCCATTTGGTGCCAAGAATGGGATGTGAGATTCTGTGCTGTGAAGACAGCTCTTGAAGGGCACAGGGTTATCTGGGTCCACCTTGTAGTATGGATATGATGTGCTTGCTTTCTGTGGGTGGGCTGGAGCATTGGCTTGACTAGGGCATTGTCACTGCATGCAACCCCCTGAAGAGCTCCTGACTGGGAAACCCAAGAAGAGAGTCCCTGTAAGGTCTGAGATACAGAGCATGCATCTAAGGTAGCACATACAAGGGTGTATTTGTTTGTTGACTTTATTGGATGAACTTTTCAGCCTGATATATTCTATACAGAGATATATCCAGAGTAAAATATATACAGCTCATAGATATAGATATATAGTCTCAAAGCATGTAGCCTCATATTTTGAGATAATGTATCTGCGGTTTTTTAATCCATCATGTGACTTTCTGGCTATAAGGCAGATCTCTAGGAAAACCTGGCTAGTGTAAGGAACTGCCTGTGGTGGCAGCAAGGCTGTCAGAGCAATTTACTGTACACGTCTGTCAGTCTGCATGAGTTGAGAGCTAAACACTTGGACAACACTTCTCTGACGGAAGTGTTCCCAGGGGAGCACGAGCCAGCTACTTCCCATCTCAACTCCTCAGGAAGGGTAAGGCAGAAACTGTGTCTCTCACCAAACAGGGGTTGCGCGGACATGGCAGAACAGATAGAGAAAGGGAAAGACACTTCAGGCAGGGGCCTTGTGACAGGAGCCTGTCAGGCTGTTGACAGCTTTACTTGTGGAGCATGGAAAAGAGCGTTTACCTCTGTCCAGATTAAAAGTGTGGCTCAAACCCCTCCCCTAACACTGGGACCCTACACTGAGCTCACCAAGATGAAGGACAGCATATCTTGTTCAAAAGCAGGATTTTTTTTCCCCCACAGAGGAGAGCTGGATGTGCTGCCCAAAGGCCTGGAAACTCTTTCAAGAAAAGTGCTATTACCTGTCGGATGATAAGATGGGCTGGGCTGAGAGCGTGCAGAACTGCACTGGGATGGGCTCCCACCTGGTGGTGATCAACACCAAAGCAGAGCAGGTACGTGCAGGGCTGAGAGAGGGGCACAGCAGCTAGAGACACAGTGCCAGGCCCTGGAGGGGACTCAGAGCCCCTCCTTGCTCCTGCAGGGGAGGGGGCATGTCCTTTCTGCATCCCTTCAGCACCGGCTCCCCTCTGCCACCAGCCCCACCTCCTGCCTCCTCCCTCTGCTCAGTCCTGCACCTCATGGACATTGTGCTTTTTCCAGGAATTCCTCTTCAACTTGGCAAAAGGCGTATTTACTAACGCCTATGAAACAAAATACTACATAGGCTTAACTGCTTACCAAAATGGGCAATGGCAGTGGGTGGATCAGACTCCATATAAGAAGGCAGCCACGTGAGTATCCCAGGGGAGTGAGGAAGGTCCTGTAATTCACATCCCTCAGTCCAAGTGACCAATACACTGTGTAAGGCAGGTATGTGTCAGAGAGGGGTGGGTCTCAGTCCCTAACTGCACTATAAGTCAGAAAATTGACTAGTTTTCCAGTCAAAAACATGACTAGTCTTTGCCTTGCTAGAGCTCCTGATCTCTGTTACAGTAATTTTCCCCTTTCTCTTCCATAACTGTTTGAGGTGACTTCACTCCCACTGTCATGCATGCAAGTGCATTCCCAATAGATGAACTTTCATTTACAGGTTCTGGAAACCTGGGGAACCCAATTTACTCTTTGCAGAAAAATGTGCTGCAATTCACATCAAGGGAAACGCAGACTCCAGCATTTACAGTAACTGGAATAACATCCTTTGCTTCACAAGTTGCTATCGAATTTGTGAACTGGCAGTCAAATTTGTCTGAGGAAGGAAACTCCACTTTGGATGAAGGACCTGAAGGAGTATCCTTGAGAAAGGGCAGCTCGTGAAAGAGCTGATGCAAAATTGGTCTGAACCCACACAAATGCTTTATCTTGCAATGTAGGATGAGCAAGCCTGCCACAGAATTGCAGCTCTGAAGGACCTCAGTTCCCAGCCTGTGCCCCTCCATCTCTTTCCAAGCTGCAGGTCAGTCTTCGATGAAATTGCTCAGGCTGATGTCAAGGACCTACTGTGCCTCTTTTCACTCTCCTCCTTCATAGATGGGTGCCCCAATTCTCCAGTACTTTCCTTGACTCCAGGTCCAGTTGATATCTCAATGATGTGGAAAAGGCCCTCTCCCTGTTTCATGAAAGGATAGTCGTCATTCATACAAATCACTGGAGCAGAATCTGAAAGAGCATTCAGTGGAGTGTGCTTGGCCCTCCCCTGAAGGGAACAATTATTCATGGCTTATCTTTAATGTTACCTTCTTCCTTCAGCATATTCTGTGTCAATAAGTTAAAAAAAAAAATCAATAAATGTTAATTCTGCTCTTTGCATGAGGCTGTCTTCTGAGTGACAAGCCCCGGCCCCTCGCCAACCCAGCCTCTCCGCATGGTGGATTTAACTTTTCAGTGTGTTTAGCACCTGCAGGTGAGAATATTACTGTGAGTGTGCTGGACCAGCCAGGAAAAGGAACAACCTAGGGTTCATCTGCAGAGCATCTCCAAACATGTGAGAAAGGCTGTGAACCCTTTTGGAGAATCACAGAATCACAGAATCACAGAATGGTTGGGGTTGGAAGGGATCTCTGGAGATCATCTCATCCAACCCCGCTGCTTGAGCAGGTACACCTAGAGCAGGGTGCACAGGACCGCGTCCAGGTGGGTTTTGAATATTTCCAGAGAAGGAGACTCCACAACCTCTCTGGGCAGCCTGTTCCAATGCTCTGTCACCCTCACAGTAAAGAAGTTTTTCTCATATTCCGGTGGAACTTTCTGAGTTCCAATTTGTGCCCATTGCAACTTGTCCTGTCGTTGGGCACCACTGAAAAGAGTCTGGCCCCATTCTCTTGACACCCACCCTTTAGATATTTGTAAGCACTGATAAGATCCCCCCTCAGTCTTCTCTTCTCCAGGCTGAACAAACCCAGGTCTCTCAGCCTTTCCTCATAAGAGAGATGCTCCAGCCGCCTGATCATCTTTGTGGCTCTCCACTGGACTCGCTTCAGCAGTTCCCTGTCCTTCTTGAACTGGGGCGCCCAGAACTGGACACAGTACTCCAGATGTGGCCTCACTAGGGCGGAGTAGAGGGGGAGGATAACCTCCCTCGACCTGCTGGACACACTCCTTTTGATGTACCCCAGGATCCCGTTGGCCTTCTTGGCCACAAGGGCACAGTGCTGGCTCATGATCAGCCTGCTGTCCACCAGCACTCCCAGGTCCTTCTCAGCAGAGCTACTTTCCAGCAGGTCAACCCCCAACCTGTACTGGTGCATGGGGTTGTTCCTCCCCAGGTGCAGGACCTTACCCTTGCTCTTGTTGAATTTCATTTGGTTCCCCTTGGCCCAGCTCTCCAGCCTGTCCAGGTCTCGCTGGATGCCAGCACAGTCTTCTGGCATATCAGCCACTCCTCCCAGTTTGGTATCGTCAGCAAACTTGCTGAGGGTACACTCTATCCCTTCATCCAGGTCATTGATGAATATGTTGAACAGGACTGGACCTAGTACAGACCCCTGGGGAACACCGCTAGTTACAGGCCAGTTACCAGACCCAGCGCCGTTGATCACAACCCTCTGAGCTCTGCTGTTAAGCCAGTTCTCAATCCACCTCACTGTCCGCTCATCTAACCCACACTTCCTAAGCTTATCTATGAGGATGTTATGGGAGACAGTGTCAAAAGCCTGGCTGAAGTCAAGGTAAACAACATCCACTGCTCTCCCTTCATCTACCCAGCCAGTCATGCCATCATAGAAGGCTATCAGGTTGGTCAAGCATGATTTCCCCTTGGTGAATCCATGTTGACTACTTCTGATAACCTTCACGTGTGAAGGAAGCAACAGAGCAGGCTGTGTAGTAGTCAATGTCAACAACTGTTTGCCCAGGATGTAGCAGAATGGAGATGGATTTTGGAGACCTTGCTGAGACATGTGCCAGGATTAAGCATGGCAATGAACGGGAGAGAAAGCAATCAAATATCACATGAAGGATAAAAGCCAGAGTCTCCCCAGGAGGGATTTCTAATGTGAGAAAAGGATAGAAGCCCCCTATCAGAGGCATCACTGCAAATCAGACACACAGAAGTCATGAGCAAGTGCTCTGCTTCCCCCAAGTTTCCCAAACCTCTGTCTGTATATTCCTCTCCTTTCATCAATGACATCCATCCTCCCTGAAGAGCTGGGAGTTTCCAATTTAGGACTAAAAATATGCCCTGAAAAATCAGTTCTGGTGATCAGGGTGATTTTTTTCTATTATTCATCAAAAATCTGAACACAATTTTGTGTCATTTCCACCTGAAGCAATGTATGTGCTGGGTTTCTGTTTTAGCCACAAGCTTGGCTGTTGCAAGGTCTTGGTCTCCTATTTTCTAGAGTTGCTGGGATCTTTTCACAATGGAGAAAACTTTGTTGTCCTGTCCAACAAGACAGCAAACAAAAACATTGCAATGTACTTCTCTTTTCAATTTCCACCAACTCAGTTCTGGAAACCACAGCAGTAGGGATTTGAGGAAGCAAATGGGGCAGATGAGATACATAGAGAGTGACCAATGTTTTACAGGAGGTTTTAGAGGCAGCTGCAGTTCTGCTGCTGGGAGGTATTATGGGACAGAGCAAAACTCGCACCAGAAGACTGGTTTGCAAGAAAACATAACTTGCTAGAAACAGTCTCCATGCCCCAAATTTGGAACACAAAGATTTTCTTGAGATGTCCTGGCAAAAGAGGGATCTTGGGAGATGATACTGGATTTGCCTGCAGAAGTGCTGAAAGGAAGTTCCTGATCCCAGCTCCCTGCAAACACACACACACACATACATGCATACACAAGTACAAACCTGTTCTTTTACATTAGTTTTACAATACAGCAAACAAAGGTAGGCAGAAGAATTGGTCCCTGTCCCTGCTTTGTGCAGGTGTTGGCACAGATGTAGAATAATGCAAAAGCCTTCCTCTTAATGTATTCATCTTCAATATGGATTTATCTGAAAGAAGTGCCTTTCTCCAACATATGAGAAACAGGCATTATGTCTCAAGTCTGTTTTGGTTCAGGAGGCAGTAGATGTCATAGCAAGAGGCAGAGGTAAAGATATACAGTCAGGTATAGCACTTTTAGAAAGCTTCAGAAGGGCAATCCCTGCATATTGAACTAGGAAGTTGGGTGGAAAGGACAAAAAGTTTATCAGATTAGCATACTTCATGATGGCATCTGTAGTCCTTGTTTTCAGGTGGGCATCCTGGCCACATCCCAGCTGTCTGTCAGAAAAAGACCTGGATGCTCACCACTCCTTGGCACATTAACTTTTCCTTTGGAAAGGAACTCAGGTCTGAGGGTAGGGAAGGAGCCACAGTGACATTCATTTCTAAGGATACATACACTGAAGGCATGGTCTGACTGCAGCAAATAAATCCGGTTCTGGTTCAAACCTGAGCTAGCTTCTGGTTTTACTCAAGAAACCCTGTGATGCCCAGTCTTTGAGATGCTGTCATCAGCTGGAAAGAACATCAGAAGAGCCATATTGGAAGGACAGCCTGGGAATATACCTCATTCTCCTGCATATTGCTTCTTTCTGCAGAGGTAAGCACAGCCAGTTCTCCCCACTCCCTCAATCCTACTCTGCAAGTCACTTAGAAATTTCCCAGTGGGAATCTTGTTGTGGGGGAGGTGGTGGTGTGCCCTGCTGGTTTTGTCCCACCTGCTCAGATAGCAGCCTAGGTAGAAAGGGAGGTTTTTTCCCCTTCTGCTGCAGGCAAGCACTTGATGGCATCATCAGCAAGAGATGGAAAGAAAAGGCCAGGCACCACTGGGGAGAGAGAGAGAGAAGCAAGAGAGGGAAAGAAACATTACTGCATTCTGTTTTCAGAAAACGTGATAAAAATGTGTATCCTGTGTGAGTTGGTGCAGAAGAAGACATTCATTATGTCCATGGATGGCATTAGGCAGGAGAAGGCAAGACCAGTGCAGGTACTGTCATTTGGCTTGTAGGATCACATGAAGGAAGAGTGGTGGTGCGGGGTCTATTGCAGTAATAGTGTATTCACTCTCTTAAAAAAGAAAAAAAGCGTTTTTCATGACAGTCGCTGTCTTTTTTTTAAGGACTTTTCTATAAAAATTTCCTCCAAGGGTCTCTGATATTTTTTATACAAAGCAGGGATTTCCCCCCTACTCTTTCTCCTCTTTCTCCCTTTTTCTCTTTTATCTCACCTTGGATTCTTCCATGTTCCCTTACAACTTTTATTCCTCTGCTTCTTCATGTTTCTTTGCATTCCTGCTGTCTCTCATACTGTTTCCCCCTTTATTCCTTTTTTTTTTTTCTTTTTAATTTGGTTTCCTTTTAGCTTTTCTTGCTAGATCACACACAAGGAGGATACAATGTTCTTTTGAGAAATAAAAGAGAGAAATGGAATTTAAAGGGGTTCTGACACTGGAAACATATCTCTTCTGGCTTTCAAAAGTTTATAAGGAAAGAGGAAAGAGGAGATTATTGAATATGTGAAACCTGCTATTCCTAGATACACTGATAATGAGAAGTAACACTCAACCAAAAACTTTATTCTGCAGTGATTTGCTTTGATGGTACATGGGATTTAATAATTTTTCCTTTTCTCCAATCTACTCCTATAGCTCTTAGAGGTCTGGGTAGGTCCCCACAGAATCTGTTACTAGGTATACCCTTAGCAGAAGTCAGAAAGAAGGTAGTTCCTGCCCCAAAGAACTCACAGTTTAAATGCAACAGAAAAAGTGAAGGAGATGAAAAATAACGGACAATTGAACCGAAACTGCTATTTCTGAGCTGTAAGTTAGAGAGTGGCATAAGGGAACCACTCTCCTGTGAAAGGGCTTGTGTTAGGTAGGATGAGCTTCCTACTGAACTGGAGTTGTTACACCAGGAATCATGATTTGTACCATGCTGCAGTATGCTACTGAAAGTAACCATCACTCTGATAACTCACCCTCCTGAACCACTGACACCTTCTGAGCACGTCACAGATCAGGGAATAGGATCTCCACACAATGTTGGGCAGCAGTGCCCAGCAGGAGGTCTGCCTGTTTTGACCCCCTTTGTGTTAGTCTGTTTTTGCTGTGCAAAAGAGTTCTTACTGTGCATCCCTGAACAGAACATCCCTGCTGTGTCCCTTTCGTGGTAGCTTGAATTGAGTAGTGAGTTGATCTGGAGCCTTCTGTAGGCTGTAAAATCCCCCTTGTACAATAGGCGTGTGAGCTCACTTGTGGCAGGCTGGCCATGTTTGCTGTGCAACTTCTTAATGCCAAATTGTTCTCCAGCTAAAGTCAGAATTGGGTGAGCTAATATGGGTGTCATCATGACAGTGGCCTGCCCACACTGCCTGGGAATTACGGGGGATTTCTGCTGCATGGGATGTTTGCATATGTTCCTTATCTTGAAAGGTTCATTGTCTGGTACGAAGTAGAGGGACTAGACTAGTAAAAGCTTTAAGTCCCAATGTTTGCATTGCAACCAAAGGAGACAGTGAAGAAGAGAGACAAGGGTCAGCATACTGCTGATGCACTTGCAACTTCTTGCAGGGGCATTGTTATAACTCTGGTTGTGATATTGGTTGAAGAATTTCCCATTTCCACCCTGGCACCTCTTTCCCACCTCTGTTTTGCAGGTAGCTCCCCCATCCCTGATGCTGATACAAATGTCTACTCTGCTGTGTTGTGTCTTGAATAATAAATAAAAAAAACAAAAATCTGGGTCTAAGACCACTGCTCTGCCCTGTTTCTTTTTTTTTTTACGGACAAGAAAAAGAATTCTCATTCTTCTCACAAATCACTTTCATGAAACACTAAGATCAGTACCATCACCACACAACGAACTGTAGTGGGAAAGGGGGCAACTAGCTGGTGCGAATGTTGGGAAGAAGTTTCCCCTCTTAAGCACTCTCTGCTTGCGCAGGAAATTATCCTGTAGCATTGCTGCTGATCTGCTGAAAGAAGCACAGACAGGGCTAAAAAGGCCTGGCCACAGTTTTACAGAATAAAAGAAACTGGGAGAAAGGCACTTGTGAGATGCTGAGCCCAGCATAAACAGGTCAATCAGCAGGTGAAGAGTTAACACTTTCATAGCTGCAATCATGTTTGTTTCCAGTTTCTGCCAGTGTTATCTCAGGATTTGACCTTCCTCTTTAGATTGCAAGTTTGAGACATATTTGGTCCAAGATACTATATTAAAGAGACTTTCGATTAATCAACACACTACTAAGAAATGAATAAATCAATTAAATGACCAATAAATTAATTAACACCTCTGTTATCAATTTACAGCTCTATGATTTCTCACAGCTACTTGCAATTATGCATCTACAGTTTATCCCTCATACACACAACTAGTATGAGTTGAACTGCTACTGCCCTTTTGTCTACCATCCACATCACTTAGTTTTAGGATGGAATCCTATTCCACCTCACTCCACCCTCCCACATCTAGTCCTTCAGGCATAGACCTGATGGAGAGGCCAGTGGGTTGTCAAAGGGAGATCCCTCCAATGTTCTGCTGGATTTGGATCCTTGGGGCAGGATCACTACAAGCTGTAGGGGTTCATATTCCTGCCATTGGAAGACCTGCCCTCCTTCGTTCTTTGACCAATTTTATACTTTATTCTCCTTTGTTTCCATTTTTGGAGCCAACTTTTTGCCACTGTAGTACCAATCTTCCTCTACCCAGTCTCATCCCGAGTAAAGAGCCTACATCTACTCTTTCCCCATTGAACTCAGGTTTGCTACATCTATACCCAAATTTGATGGTTCTGAAACCATTTCCTAAGCAATCTTCTGTAATGTATTAGTAGTAACCCAGGTACTGTTGGCCTTGCAAGGTTCTTATTATCCAAGAGATCCCCAAAACCCCCCTTCAGTTGTCCAGTTCATGCTGGTTACCCATTGTTTACCTCACATGTTGTCTAAGACAAATCCCGTGACTTCAGCCTTTATATCTCTACTTGGTTACAAGTAAATACAAACACTTTCTTATTTTATATGCAGACAGTCCACATACCAGAGCAAGGTTTTTCACATTCTGTTTTTATGCTCACAAAACACCTTGCTCTCTCTTAGCTGTTTAATTATAAATAATTTCTCTTGACATGCTTTTGGACAGCCTCCTGGTTTCCTGCAAAGCTCTTAGCTGATTATGAGGTCCAGTACTCCAGCACCATCTCTTGCTCACAGCAAGTCACCTGCCACTTTCTCTCAGTGTCACTGTGATTTATGTCCACCTGATGGTAATGGACACCTGCTGGGGAGAATGAGTGCTAGGAAGGCTGTTGTGGTGAGAGTGATGAACTGTGTGATGTGAGACCCCAAAGTCTCACACTGTAAGGGTCTCCCACACAGCAGGGACATTTTGACCATTCTGTCACCGCAGGGCTTGATCTCTGCCATACCTCTGCAGACCCTGGTTCTCCACACTGCCCATGTTGTCCCACATTGACTGGTTCAGAATGAGACAGCCTCTCTCCAGGAAGGGCAACGCAGGGGTGAAGGAGCTGGAGAGGAAAAGAGACAGCAATAAGCTACGATCTGCCCTAGCAGATAAGGAGGAAATATTTCAAGCTCTTGGTTTTGCAAACCAAGTCGGATTCTGAGCTTAGCTGCCAAAGGCCGTTGTGTGGTAACCAGCAAGGACCAGCCAAAAACCAGTACCAGACACAGCAGCAGTATCAGACTACTGTAGAAGGAGTATGTGAATTAAGCGCTCTGTTTCCTCTAGAAGGGGATCTCTTGATCATACAGCCAACTGATACTCAGTCATATATCCCAAAGCAGCCATGAAGGTGTGGTCTGAGTGGACTTTGGCAGAGGAATCCTGAGGACTGGCAAGCATAGTGCCAAAGCAATGCCGGTGCTTTGGAAGACAGTTGCTGAATATGGTGCTTTCTTATCTACAGTTTCTGTACTGTGAGAGTGCAATAAGGAACTGTCCTGCCATTTGGTACCTTTGATGAATCATACAGCACTTTAGGTGGGATTGCACATCTGAAGGTCTTTAGTCCTACCTACAGTGTTAGCAGCAGAGCTATCTTCGAGCCTACATGAAGTTGCTTAGGTCCTTTTCCTGTTGAGTTTGGACAGTCTCAAGGATGGAGATCCCACAGTCCCTCTGGCCACATGTCCCAGTGCCACAGCACTCTCAGGGAAGAATTTGTTTGTTATACCTGATCCAATTTTCCCTTGCAGCAATGCATGAAACTGTTTTTGCTGCTCTTCAGCATACTGACTTGGTGGGATGCAAGGGAATGTATGGGTTAATGAGCTTATGGAAAAGGAATACCCACAGCCTGTGCCTTCTCAACTCACTTCTACATTGAGCCATCAATACATATTTCCAGAGTGTCCAAATCTGTTCACCATTTTACAAAAGAGGAAATAAAAAAAAAAAGTCTCTTCCTCTCTCCTCCCCAGGCAGATGTAGGAGAAATCCTCTGCAGATGACCAATTACAGTTCAAAGGTCCTTTTCATCCACCTCAGAAAATCATTTATTTCAGACTTTTGAGGTGCCAGTTGCTCAGTGGCTCTAAACTAGAACCACTGGACAAAGCCATTTCCAGCTGTGGGCAATTGTAAGGCTCAAAGAAATGACTTGAGATAGATACATCTAAATTTAATTTCCAACCTCAAATGAAATGGCTGGATCCTTCCAGCTCTTCCAACAAGGACTGGGAGCCTCTGGGTGGAAGAGGGGTATATTTCTTGGCTGGAAAAGGAGAACGGTCTAAAGGGCAGGATACACGTCCTCCTCCTGCCAGAGGAGAAAGACAAGGACTTTTTTCTGTTCCCTCCACCCCTGCTCAGCTACCAGGGAAAGTACCAGCTAGCCCTGGGCCATAAGCCTGTGCCACAGGAGTGTAAAGGGCTGGTCATGGCAGGCTGCTGGTGCAGCTCTGGTGGTTGCTGGGACTGCTGGGCAGTTGTGCTGCATGGGGAACGGCTGCAAGCTTGTGACACGAAAGATGCAATGCAGAAAACTTCTCCCACAGCTCACGGCCCTGAGGAGACAGCTTTTCAAAGCTGTAGCAGCAAAACGCAAGTTACCCCCAGAGCAGTCTCACCTGCTCAGCAGAAATTTTATTCTCCTGCCCAGAAAGTGCACCTATCCCACACAGAAATATATACAGCAATCACAAGTTTTCATGGTCAGGTCCTGCATGACTACACCTGTAGCAGACGTGTTTACTTCAGAGGGTTTCTGTCCCAAAGTGTGCAGTGCCTGTGGATCAGCTGTCCACAGGGTTAGGCTGGCTGAGAGACACTGTGAGGCCTTTTGCATGTGACAAACTGAGACAGAATTTGAGCTGGCTTAGAGGAAGGCTGGCTGGACAAAGTTCCTGAGTAGAGGCTATAAGGCAGGCCTTTGCTTCCCTGTTGACATTTTTCAGGTTAATTATAAGATATTAGAAACTACTGCTGTCCCCAGCTGGAAACATGTACATCTCCACTGGGGCCAAAGCAATTAACAGTTTTAAGTTTCACCCTTCATCACCAAAAAGCTGAATCTTTGCTTTCACAGAAGGTTTGCAGACAAGAGGAGCTGCTCCCTTATCCCTATTTGGACAAACCCATTGGATTCACGGCATTCACACAGAAGATGCAAAGTTCAGCAGTATTGGTCTCATTTGCCCTGTATCACTTCTCAAGAAAATCTGTGTCCAAGCAACCTCTTCCAGGACATGTTTGGATACTCATAAGAAGTCTCTACGCAGTAGGTTGGCCACCCTACACTGCCACATCTTAAATGTTTGAAATTTGCTTAAAGGATAATGCTTGTTTCTTGATTTCAAGACGGTGAACAGGCCACCTCAGCCTCTCCTCTTTTGGCATAATAAGAGCCAGGATTCAGGGTTTCCCCAGGTCCTCTCTCATCAGATTCCCTCAAGAGAGCCAGGGTGGTCTCTGTTTCTGTAGCCCCACATCCAGGACACCCAACGAATCCTTCACAGATGTTTTTCCAGAGTGTCACAAATGTGACAGGCTCTCAAGGAAAAGCAGGCAATTCCTGTTTCCATTCTGGTATATTATTCCTTTCACAGACACAAGAAATCCTCCCCGTCTGTATGATTAATTACCTCCAGGTACCAGCTTCTGCAAGAGGGAAATGTCCTTGCATCAGCAGGGAATTATTAAACTTCTCTTTTCCCTACCTGCCAGTCGTGTCGTTGCCAGTTCCCAAGCCATTGGGTAGCCCCAGCCCATACAGCATAGGAACCAGTATAGATTGTGTTAGCTCTGGCTTCAAAAGCTCATGTAACAGCTACTATCTCAGCTCATTGTGCGGAACCTTTTATATCCTCAGTTAACTCTGCTTTCCCATTTGCTGAAACAGCTGCAGCTTTACCAAACCAAACACGCCTATAGTCATATGGTTTAGTTTTAGGTAGTCCTGTGAGGAGCAGGGAATTGGGACTCAATGATCCTTATGGGTCCCTTCCAACCTGAGATATTCTATGATTCCATGATATTGCAAAACTGTAGCTGTAGCTGTAGCTGCAGGGGTGGGAAGAGTCTCAGAATCACGCAGAAAGGTTTCTCTTCTTTGCCCTGAGAGGAGTTGATAGCTTCTCCCAACACAGTCTTTGCCGTGGCAACAGAAAGACTTCATTCCAAGTAAAGAGAATGATCTCTTTCACACATACATGAGCATCCAGCTGCACACATGTGCGACATCATCTTCAGCCCTGCTTACCTCTGGTGTGCTCTGACAAATGGTTTCCATCGTAGAGCATACATGCATTGCGATGTGGCACGCCCAGTGGCTTTAGTCTTCTGCCTTCTCCACACTCAGACCAATGCAGAAGTTTACTTCTTTGCTGCCTGTAACAAGTACTTAGAGCCAAACAGAAAAGGAAACCTTGCTAAAACCTAAAATTAATTCTTCAGTAGAGGCAGGGCTTGAGTAAACAAGAGTCTCCGTGGGCTGACTGTGGGACTGAGGGTGGAGGCAGCCCAAACAGAGAGGGTCCAACTTGGGAGCAAGGTGGGAGGTGCAGGATCCCCCAAGAATTGCTGAGCTCTGTAGTTACCTTCTCAGCACCTGTACAGATCAGGTGGGAGCCCATCCCATTGCAGTTCTTGTCCCCATTGCTGGGACATTATATCACACAATATGCAGGAGCAGCTGACTTGAAGACCTCTCCAGCCTATTAGACAGCAGATCGTGCCTCACCCTGTGTGTGGAGGACAAGCACAGGGCAAATGCTAATGATTTCCATGAGGTATCCCATAGTGCCTGGGAACCACACAAGATCATTTCCTCCCTATCTCTAAGGATTTGCCATCTTGTGTTTAGGCCTTTGCTGAGACTGGGACAAAATATGGGTTATGAGAAGGTCTTCCTAATATGTTTAGCAGCTCTAGCTACTTTAACAAGCTAACTATTGTGGATCTAACCACTCATGGAAATCTGTGCCTGGAGAAAACCAGTAGTATCTCAGTGTAATCAGACTCACCCCTGTCACTATTGCTCCACTCCCTGTCTTGAAATGCAGTCTGTTGCTTTTCTTTGTCCCTATGTCCTACCTCATAGTTGACTCTCCCTCTGTTTTTAAGAACAGCAATTTTGAGTGGGGACATGTGGGAGCAAGTTAGCCAGCTGACTAACACAGGAGGTGTTAAGAAAAGGCAATATCTACATCATTCCTGGTGAGCAACTTTTGCCACAGTCCTCCATTCTAAGGTACTGCAGCAAAGCTTTGTGCTCTTTGCAGCTTTGATGTCCATCCAGAAGATATGAAAGAGGACAAGGAGAGGAAAAATAAAAGGGAAGAAAACCTTTTTTTGTTAACTTCTGTAGTTAACCCAATGTCCTCTGGCTATGTTACTTGCAAAAGTGCCATGGGTCACTTCCCTCAGGAGGACCCTTGCGCAGTTCATCTTTTTGGATTTCAGTAAAGCTTTCGATACTGTCTCTCACAGTATCCTCCTGGACAAAATGTCCAGCATACAGATGGATAAACACATAATGCAATGGGTGAGCAATTGGCTGACAGGTCAGGCTCAAAGGGCTATAGTAAATGGGTTATATTGGGCTGGCGGCCAGTCACTAGCGGGGGCAATGAGGCTGGTGAAGAGTCTAGAAAACAAGTCTTATGAGGAGCAGCTGAGAGAACTGGGGCTGTTTAGCTTGGAGAAGAGGAGGCTGAGGGGAGACCTTATCGCTCTCTACAACTACCTGAAGGGAGGTTGTAGTGAAACAGGTGTTGGACTCTTCTCCCAAGAAACTAGCGATAGGACGAGAGGAAATGGCCTCAAGTTGCGTCAGGGGAGGTTTAGATTGGACATCAGGAAGAATTTCTTTACCAAAAGGGTGGTTAGGCATTGGAACAGGCTGCCCAGAGAGGTGGTGGAGTTGTCAACCCTGGAGGCNGGGATCTGGGGGTTCTGGTCAATGGCAAGTTGAACATGAGCCAACAGTGTGCCCTGGCAGCCAAGAGGGCCAACTGTATCCTGGGGTGCAGCAAGCACTGTATTGCTAGCTGGTGGAGGGAGGTGATTGTCCTGCTCTGCACTGGTGTGGCCTCATCTTGAGTACTGTGTGCAGTTTTGGGGGCCACAGTATAATAAGGATACAAAGCTACTAGAGAGTGTCCAGAGGAGAGCCACAAAGTGAAGGGTTTAGAGGGGAAGCCATCTGAGGAGTGGCTAAAGTCACTTGGTTTATTCAGCCTGGAGAAGAGGCTTCCTCACAAGGGGAAGAGGAGGGGCAGGCGTTGATCTCTTCTCTCTGGTGACCAGTGATAGGACCTGAGGGAATGGCAGGAAGATGTGCCAGGAGAGGTTTAGGTTGGATGTTAGGAACAGGCTCCCCAGGGAGGTAGTCATGGCGCCAAGCCTGACAATATTCAAGAAGCATTTGGACAACACCCTCAGACACATGGTGTGAATTCTGGGGTTGTCCTATGCAGAGACAGCAGTTGGACTTGATGATCCTTGTGGGTCCCTTCCAACTCAGGACATTCTATGACTCTATGATTCCCTTCTTTCCATGCTGGCTGTTGGGAAGACATTCTACTGACTGACACTGTTCACCTTGTCAAAAAAGGACTGGAAACTGAGGGTAGTATGGGGCAGGTTGGGAAGAGCGTGCTGTGGCACAGATTAATGTTGTCCCTTCCCCCTGCCTGAAGAGTGGCTGATGTGGAGGCCCTATAGTGTGGCTGCACCGCAGAGCCAAAACATTATGAGTAATTTCTGAAATTGTGAAACTGTTTTGCAGTTCTGAAAAGCAAGAAGTGGTGGCTTCCTGTTTCCAGAGCACTGTGGGTTTTGCTCCTGGAGTGCTGAGGTTTCCGGCCATCCCTCCACAGCTACTGAACTCACCAAAGCAGCAAATGAAAGCAGTAGATGAAAACTGTCCAAGTAACAAACACTATCACACTGTTAATGGGAGCATATCTCCCCTGCTCTGGGTAGTTCCAAACAATGGAGTTATTGATTACTTGTATTCACATGAGAACAAGCATCTGTGCTTCCTGCACAAACATTCAAGTACCATACAACAAAACAAACATAACTTCATGAGGGAGGCTCTGCCTATGCCAAAACAGTGCCTGTACTGCAGTTGCAACCCCGTTCTGTCCGAATGCCTACTCATGTCTGTGAACTAGGCTAGCAGTTCGGGCAGTTCTGGCAGGAAGAAGGCAGAGTGACACAGTATATATTGCTTCAACAAGGCAGCCTGTGCGGTTCTAGCTCTCATGCAACTGATATGTAGCAAGGGAACCACAGAGCTGCCATTGCCGTTTATTTTTCTGCTGGCACAACCATATGGGCGGGAGAATATCCCATATTTCTGCTAGGCATGTGGGTTGAGTGGTGGTAGAATGCTGCTGGCTCCATGCAGGTGCAACAGTGCTGGCGTGTTGTAGAGCACAGGGGAGCTAGATCTTCAGGCATCCTGGTGGTATCCCGGGACAGATGCATTACTAATGCCCATCTACCAAAGTAGTACAGAGCTGAGGTGCTAACCTGCTGCTGTGGGTCCCTTTCGGATCTCCTAGACAGACTCAAGGTAAGTGGGAAGTTTTCTTGACAGTGGTCTTTGGATCAGAAGGGGTTGGATCATCTCTCTGTTGGGACCACCTCTGCCCCAGTGGACAATTCTCTGCTCCAGGGAACTGAGGCCCCCATCTGCCAACCTGATATATCATCCAGGCAGGTTTGTTGTTTGCCAGGGGCTTGCATTCATGATGTTGTGGAAAGATTGTCAACACTTGCCCAGCCCTCGGACTATTACTCCCTGCTGCTCTTCCATGTGGGCAACAATGATACTGCTGGGGGAGACCAGGAGCATATCAAGCAGGACTACATGGCTCGGGGGGCTAGGGTCAAGGGCATGGGAGCCCAAGTGATGTTATCCTTGATCCTGCCAGTGAGGGGGAAGCGCCTGAGGAGAAGTGAATGGATTCTGTGGGTCAACAACTAGTTGCGCAGCTGGTGTTAGAGTTTTTTACCAAGAAGTGCTGTTTTATTATGATCCCAGTAAGAAAGGCACTCAGACTCTGTAAAGTACCAGTTAAAATGCTATTTATGAGAGATAACACTGTAAAGAAAGATTGGATAGTACAGATAATCTTATGTCTCTTCAGATGCTGGGAACCCTGTGTTGTGCAGCACTGAATGGGCCTCTGATCAGGTCACAGGACGCCGAGCAGAGCCCGTCTTTGCAAGGATTACCCCATTTTGCTCCTCTGAGCTCTTAGAGTGTTTTATTAGAAGGAAAACAATTCTATTCATCATTTCTTCTGTCCAACAAAAGGATGTTGACATGGGTACTTCTTTCTGCAGCCTTAGATAAAGGCAAGTACACACAGTTGGTGTAATTGCTGGTACCGCATGGGAGCTGCCTGCAGGCTCCTGTTACAATCAACCAGCTAAGTTTATCCTGTGGACAAGAGATATGGGCAGCACAACACATCCTGAAGGCCACACTGTACACACATCACAGAGCAGCACAGCACAGATCTGCACCTACTCAGGTTAACTGTTATGTGGATCACTACCTATTCAATGGTCTTCTGGTCAGGATCACTATGGTTGGCAACAGGGTTTTGGTTTCTATGACCATGGGACCCTCCTCTGGGAGCGAGAGCTGCTTGGAAGAGATGCTTGCAAGAGATGGCATCCACATAAGTGGGGTAAAAGCATCTTTGCCAACAGGCTAGCCAAGCTGGTAAGAAGAGGGTGGTGATCAGTGGGCCCAGAGGCTGGTGATCAGTGGCGCAAAGTCTAGTTGGAGGCCAGCAACTAGCAATGTATCCCAGGGGGTCTAAACTAGATCCAGTCCCATTTAACAACTTCATTAATGACCTGGATGATGGGGCAGATCATACCCTCAGCAAATTTGCTGATGACACAAAATTGGGAGGAATGAGTCCTCCTCCCTCCTCCAGAGGGACCTTGACAGGCTGGAGAAATGGGCTGACAGGAACCTCATGAAGTTCAACAAGGGGAAGAGCAAAGCCCTGTACCTGGGGAGGAACAACCACATACAACAGTAGATGCTGCAGGCCACCCAGCTGACAAGCAGTTTGGCAGAAAAGGACCTGGGGGCCTAGTGGACACTAACTTGAACATGAGCCAACAATGTGCCCTTGTTGCAAAGAAGGCTAATGGTATCCTGGGCTGCATTAGAGGAGTGTTTCCAGCAGGTCAAGGGAGCTGATCCTTCCCCTCTGATCAGCACTGGTGAAGCAACACCTGGAGTACTGTGTCCAGTGATGGGCTCCCCAGTACAAGAGAGACATGGACATAGTGGAGAGAGTCCAACAAAGGGCCACAAAGATGATCAAGGCACCGGAGCATCTCTCCTATAAGGAGAGGCTGAGAGAGCTGGGACTGTNGAGGAGTGTTTCCAGCAGGTCAAGGGAGCTGATCCTTCCCCTCTGATCAGCACTGGTGAAGCAACACCTGGAGTACTGTGTCCAGTGATGGGCTCCCCAGTACAAGAGAGACATGGACATAGTGGAGAGAGTCCAACAAAGGGCCACAAAGATGATCAAGGCACCGGAGCATCTCTCCTATAAGGAGAGGCTGAGAGAGCTGGGACTGTTCAGCCTGGAGAAGGCTTGGGGGGATCTTATCAATGTGTGTAAATAACTGAAGGGACAGTGCAAAGAAGATGGAGCCAGACTCCTTTCAGTGGTGCCCAGTGAGCAGGACCAGAGGCAATGGGCACAAACTGAAACACAAGAGGTTCCCCCTGAACATCAGGAAACACCTTTTTACTGTGAGAGTGACCAAGCACTTGTACAGGTTGCCCAGAGAGGTTGTGCCGTCTCCATCCTTGGAAATATTTGAAAGCTATCTGGACATGATACTGCGCAACTGGCTCTAGGTGGCCCTGCTTGAGCAGGGGCTTGGACAAGATGACCACCAGAGACTCCTTCCAACCTCAACCATTCTGTGATTACGTGATTCTGTGAAGAGCTTTAAACCAGGAATTACAGAGGAGGGAGAGGATGACCAGCAATCATGTTAGATTAGGAAGTGGTTTTTCAAGCAAAGGTTCCGGGGTGATGTGAACAGAAATAATGAACATAATCATAATCAACCAAACAACGCTGAAGTGGCATCCCCACAAGGACTTGCATGTAAATACAGAAGTGCCCGTGAGATACGTTAACGGAGAAAGCTTTCATACCCTTTCTGGGAAATCAGCGTGCTGGGGTGCCTCTCTGATGTGCTAGTACACCAATGCATGCAGCACAGGGAACAAACAGGAGGAATTAGAAATCTGTGTGGAGTTACAAGGTTACAATCTCATTGGGGTCACAGAGACATGGTGGGATAGCTCACACAACTGAAATGCTGAAATGAGCAGCTACAGGCTCTTTAGGAAGGACAAGTCGGGAAGGCAAGGAGAGTGAGAGCACCTTTATGGAGAGAGCATCAGGGATGCATGGAGCTCAGCCTGGCAAGAGGAGATGAGCCAGCTGAGAGTTTACAGGTCAGAATCTGGGGGCAGACCACCATGAGTGATGGTGTAGTAGGTGTCTGCTATACTGCCTGATCAGGAAGAAGTAGATGAGACCTTCTACAGACAACTGGCAGAAGCCTTTTATTCGCAGGCCCTGGTCCTTGTGGGAGAGTTGAGCCACAATGATATTTGCAGGAGGGACAGCATGGCAGGTACAAGCAATCCAGGAGGTTTCTGGAGTGCCTTCATGATAACTGCCTGACACAGATTATTGAGGACCTGACAAGGAGAGGTGCTCTGCTGGATCTCACACTTAAAAGCAAGGAAGAACTGGTCAGGGATGTGATGGCTGGGCTCAGGATCCATGGGAGGAAGCGTGGCAAAAAGCAGGTTCGCAACCAGAGACTTCAGGAGAACAAACTTTTACTTGTTCAGGGATCTGCTTGGAAGGATCCTGGGTGCTTGGAAGAATTCAAAGAGTTTGGATACGGCCATGGAGAGAATAGGGGTCCAAGGAAGCTGGTTGATATTCAGGGATCATCTCGTCCAAGCTCAAGAGCAGCCCATCCCAATGAGCAAGAAAATGTTATCAAGCAAAGGCAGTAGGAGGCCTGCATGGATGAACAAGAGCTCCTGACAAAACTCAGGTATAAAAAGGGAGCATACAATAGGTGGAAGCAGGGCAGGGGACCCAGGAAGAATATAGAGACACAGTCCAGGTGTGCAGGAATGGGGTTAGGAAAGCCAAAGCCTACCATCTGGAGTTGAATATGGCAAGGAATGTGAAAGGCAAGAAGAAAATCTACATGTTTATCAGCAGCAAAAGGAAAACTAGGGGAAATGTGGGCCTGCTGCTGACTGGGGCAGGGGACCTGGTAACAAGGGATACAGAAAAAGCCGAGGTACTTAGTCCCTTCTTCACTGCAGTCTTTACTGTTAAGACCAGCCTTCAGGAATCGCAGGCCCCTCATATGAGAGGGAAAATCTGGAGCAATACAGATTTAGCGTTGGTGGGGGAGGATTGGGTTAGAGAACAGATAAACAAACAGGTCTATGGAGCCTTGTAGGATGCACCCACAAGTACTGAGGGACCAGGCAGATGTCATTGTGAAGCCACCCTCAAATATCTTTGAAATGTCTTGGCCATTGGAAGACATTCCTGAAGCCTGGAAGAAAGCCAATGTTGCTCCTGTCTTCAAGAAGGGCAAGAAAGAGTATCTGGAGGACAACAGGCTGGCCAGGCTCACCTCAATCCCTGGAAAGGTGGTGGAGCAACTAACCCTTGAAACCATTTCCAGACACGTGAAGGACAAGAAGGTGATTAGGTGTAGTCTGCATGGATTTACAAAGAGGAGATCATGTCTGACCAATCTGATAGCCTTATACAATGAGATGACTTGTTCCGTGGATGAGGAGAGCAGTGCATGTTGTTTATCTTGACTTTAGCAAGGCTTTTGACACTGTCTCCCATAACATCCTAATAGAGCAGCTGATGAAGTGCGGGCATGAAGTGGAGAGTGAGGTGGATTGAAAAGTGGCTGAATTGCTGGGCTGAAAGGATTGTCATCAGTGGCATGAAGTCCAGCTGCAGGCCAGTCACTAGTGGTGTCCCACAGGGGGTGGATACTGCATCCAGTACTGTTTAACATCTCCATTAATGACCTTAATGAAGTTTGCAGATGATACAGAACTGGGAGAAGTGACTGATACAACAGGTGGTTGTGGTGCCACTCAGATGGTGCTTGACAGACTGGAGAAATGTGCAGAGAGGAATCTCATGAAGTTCCACAAAGGGAAATGCAAAGTCCTGCACTTGTGAGGAATAACCCCATGCACCAGTACACACTGGGGGTCAACTGGCTGGAAAGCAGCTTTGCAGAGAAGGACTTGGAGTTCCTGGTTGACAACAAGCTGTCCCTACAAGGAAGGCCAACAGCATCCTGGACTACATGTTTTGCCAGTAGGTCAAGGGGAAGAATCTTCCTCTACTCAGCACTGGTAAGGCCACATCTGGAGTGCTGGGTCCAGATCTGCGTTCCCCAGTACAAGACATGGACCTGCTGGAGCAAGTCCAGTGAAATGCCATGAAGGTGCTTAAGGCACTGCAGCATTTCAAATATGAGCAGAGGCTGAGAGAGCTGGCACTGTTTAGTGTGGAAAAGGCTCAGGTGGATTTTACCAACGTGTAAAAACATCTGGTTGGGAGGGGTAAAGAAGATGGAGCCAACCTCTTTTCACTGGTGCCAAGTGATCCGACAAGAGGCAAATGGGCACAAACTGAAACACAGGAAATCATCTCCTAATTCCATAAACTTCTTCCACCAAGTTAGGAATGCAGAGACAGAGCAGACAATTTTCTTTTCCTTCTTTCCCTTCATCTTCTTTCTGCTGCCTGTGGAATTCATTTTACTAATGAAATGCAACTACAAATATCTGGTCAATGAGGTGAGACAACACAACAACTTAGATGCGATATGTACTGTGTCAGATGATGAAGTTTCTGGCCAAGCAGTACTAGACCTTGCCTTTCAGGAGACTTTCAATCTCAGAGAATGAATTAGTGAGGCAGCATGTGTGCCTCGTCTTCTGCACCTTGTTTATGTACTCCAGTATACCACTGCATACCCTTCCACAAGGACTTGTGAGACAGTCACCACCACCAATTTCTAGGTACCTACTCAGATGCAATCACTGGCTCTACCTAGAAAGAATCAGTGTGGCCAAGGTGACCCCAGTAAGTCTGCTGCGGAAATGGTAGCAGTGCAGAATATATCCCATAAGCAAGGGAACATAGAAAACTCAGGATGTCAGTGTTTGTGCCTGTACTGTGAGGCTAAAGAGAGATCTAGCTGTACAAACACCATGGCTACTTCTCACAGCCTAAGCACATAAACTTTTGATGGAGGTAGCAGGGGTGCACAGGATAGAATTAGCACTGTCGTGATAATATGCCATGAGACAGACAGAGTTCAAGCACTCAAAAATGTAAACTCCACCTCCAAGTCTTTTGAGCATAAAAGATGTGTAAAGAAATGAATTTTTCAGCAACAGGTATTTAATCTCTAGCAGCTGGGTAGTAAGCTACAGGAAGAGCAAAATCCCACTGAAGAAAGCAGGTTACTTGGAGTTACTGAACATCTTCCTCCCAACCTCCACAGGAGTATTTCAGAGTATTCTGAATGTTTGAAGAGAATAAAATAGTTGTGCTCTGTATTAGGGACCCCATTTCCTGTTCTATAGTTATGAATCACACCAGCCAGGAGGCAGACCTTAACTTTGCAGAGATCAATGCTGAAAGGAGGTTGTAACAAGGTGGGCGTCAGTCTCTTCTCCCAAGTAGCAAGTCATAGGACGAGGGGAAACGGCCTCAAGTTGTGCCACGGGAGGTTTAGATTGGATATTAGGAAAAGTTTCTTCACTGAAAGGGTTATCAAGCATTGGAACAGGCTGCCCAGGGAAGTAGCTGAGTCACCTTCCCTGAAGGTATTTAAAAGACGTGGAGACATGGCACTTAGGGACATGGTTTAGCAGTGGACTTGGCAGTGTTAGGTTAGTAGTTGGACTCGATGATCTTAAGGGTCTTTTCCAACCTAAATAATTCTATGATTATATGATTTAGGCCACTCTGCCAAGGTGTGGGTGGTGACAGGCACTGTGATATGCCATAACACCAAAGCACAGGACAGAGGCGACTAGTTCTTTTATTTTCTGCTGGTGAAGAGTGCTTTGAAAACAGAAGTTCAAGGAACCACAATTTGAAACTCATCAGAAAGGTCTGCAAAAACTATAGTTGGTGCAGAAAAGACGCCAGTGAGGATGTGGTAGCTCTAATTCAGACCACAGTCAGAAAGACAAAGGTGAATTGAAGCTGTTACAGAAATCATGAGGGTGGCTTAACTCCTCTGGGAATGCTGTACACAAAAAGCTCTGAGTTTCCATGGACCAGCCTGCTGCATCTTGGACTTCTAGGACTGACAGTCCCTCACCTTGGCTTCACATCTAAGAGGGTTGTGGGGAAACAGAGGTCTCTGTCCATCCAGGATTTCAAGGCCTTCAACACTATGACAAACACAAGAAACACCGAGTGTCATGTTAAAGTCATGAAGCTGAAAGATCAAAAACCTCAGATCAAAAAGGAGTAGAAGTTGCTGTGATGGCCCTTGAGGCCAATTGTTGGTCCCTGAGAGGCTGACAAGGCTAATGTGAGGTGAGGTCAGCTCCAACTCTGAGAAAGCAGTGGCACAGCAACCTATGGCTCACAGCAGAGACCAGAGCAGCGCCAGCCTGGCTGCACTTTCCCCAGGGACAGATGTGTTTCTCAGGAAAACTACACTGAATTACTCAGAGGCAAATAAGTGACCAAAGCGCACTAACCCCTTCAGGTGGAACCTGTTGGGAGTTGCCAAATCCAGTAGCCTGAGAGGTGAGGCTGCCACAGCTCTGTTTCCCCTGCTCCAGCCAGTAATGAGGTTGAGCATTTATTTCCAGTAAGCAAACACACAAACACACATATACAATACACACAGACTTGGCGAGTCACACAGACATAATAGACAGCATACAAATAGATGGCACAGACAGAAACAGCACTCATGCAAACACAAAGAGCACCAGAGGCCTCATCCCATTATCAACTCTTTGGCTGATCAGGATGAAGGTCCATTGGTGTGTAGCTACACAGTGGGGATCCCCCAGTAACTGGCCTTAGACATTCAGTCTACCCAGTAGCTGTCCCTTGGATCCTATTGTCTTCAGTTGCCTCATGCACAGAAACACTCATGCCAATGGATCTTTCAGTCAACCCCAAGACCTTACCAGGAGTTGGCATAGACCTCCTGGTCCCTCCAGGAGTCAAATCACAGACCCTCATGTCTCCCCAGTAACTGGTCCATACTTACGGCTGCCTTGATTCCAGACTGCCAAGTGGCTTACCCTTCTCACTAGCTGATCTAGCTTGATATTAGCTAGGGTTCACGCTCTGACATACGTACCCACACAACACGTACCTGTTCCGGTCTCTCCAGTTGGTAGCACCCCAGACACACAAGCCCCTATAGTTCTTGGTCCCCACTCCAGTTGCTGGCCCTGAGACCCTCATTGTCTCACTCCCATTGTTTGTACCAAAGATGCATGGACACCTATGAGCCGTGGTTAGACCACAGCCCCTAGTACATTGACTCTCACCCGCTTCCTTCTCTACAGTTACTGGCACCACACACACATGGACCCTTATGACACCTGGTCCCACTTGTCATTGACACTTCGACCAAGACAGAGTCCTGTCACCCAGGAAAACAGTCAGAAATGAAGTTAGATAAGAAGACAGGATGGACTGCAGTGATCAGGCACAGGGTGTGACCGGACAAGTGTACTGACCGGCAACCTGTTTACATGGGACTGGTCACTCTTATCCCCTTTTCCCTCTCTTTTCCCACACTTCTTCCTCCCCAAAGCACCTTGATCCTTCTGTTCCCTCACCTTCGGTTCCTTACCTCAACACCCCATAAAAAGTCTCACACAATCCCAAAATGCTCTTCCCAGCATCCCATAATGTGTCATATACCTCTGTAGGCTGTAAAGCCCCTCAGTCTGTCAGGTGGTGTGGGAACCCTCTCCCATTGAGTCACCTTGATGGGTTTCACACCTAGTCCATGGGCTGATCATTGTCCTATGACAGCTTTAGGAGGAACCAGACAAGCGTACTCTGTTTCTCTGACTACGTTACTGAGGCTCCCCTACATGCCATCATTCCTCTGTGCTTCTCTGTGTTTGGTGAGAAGATCCTCTAATCACATAACCAAACTGAATCGCCAGATGTGGATTCAAAGCTCCTTAATTTTAGGCATGGTTATCGAAAGCACAGTGCGTTTGGAAGCACGAAGCTACCAGTCAGAAAGGTATTTTCCTTATACTTGCTAGACATCTCTAACAGGAGTAACAGAGGAAATCACATGTTATACTGGGGGAGCTGGCAGCTAGTGCAAGAGTTAGGATGTTGGTGACCAAGCCAATAAGTGAGAAAGCTGAAACCTGCTGATGCCTGCGAACTACAGGATCTCAAGTGCACAGTGGCCAGTGTAATAATCATCACCACTCAGGAGTAGGTACCACTGGTATCTGTTATCCTCAGGTGAATCAAGCAAAGAACAGACTGTGAGACAAACCCTGGGACAAGTGACTACAACACTGCTTTGCAGGGGCGACCTTGGCCCTCATAAAACTCCCTAAAGAGAGGAGGAAACTCCTTGTCCAACCGCAGGTCTCCAGGGGAGGCATATTAATTCTGGGGCTAAATGTACGACATAGGGGGAAAGAGGTAAATTGTGCTGTTCTGCTCACAGCTAGAGCATTGGGCTTAGCCAGAGTCGGAGGGGAATGGGAGGAGTCTGAGGCAAAGTAAGAAAAATGGTGAAAAGAAGCCTGTTAAGTAGGACCTGTGAGGAAAGATGAGGCTTGGCACTGGGAAAAAGCAGTTGGAAGAGGGGAGGAGAGAAGCATCTTAGCCACAAAGAGGCTGTGAAGAACACAGTGGTCATGTTCCCACCAGAGGACACTGGAGGACATCATTAACTCAAGTGGCAGCAGAGAAGGATTTTGTTCTACATGAGACACACCACTGTCCTGTGAAGCTGGAGAGAACCAGAGCACCAGGAAGGGGAAAGGAGGCAATTTCCAGCACTGCATTTCTCTAGTTCCCTGATACCACCACAAGTCTCTGCTGACCACCACTTTCTGACAGCTGTCTGTGACACTGCTTCATGTTGGCTTGTGTTATTGACAGTGTCCTGTGGAATTAAGTCAAATCCCTACAAGTGTCAAGACTACACCAATGGAAATACGCCTGTCAACCGGTGAGGGTGGCTAGTTTCCAAAAAAGGACTCCTGAATCTTCCCACCTGTTGGATTATGTGGATGAACAACATCAGGCAGTTATGAACCCCAGGAACCTCATCACTGAAAATGGATCAGGGGTCCAGGTGTCCAAGCCAGCTCCCAGACAGACATGGGGGTCTGGGAGGCAGCTACTGGAAAGACTAAAAGTCTTGACCAGCTACCGGAGAGACCTTTTTCTCTTTGTGTCTGGCATGAGACAGAGTATAGGGAAGACCAGGGGATTTAGGGTCCAGCTATGTGTAGACTGAATGACTAAGCCTCGCTGCTGAAGGGGTCCATATTGCATATGTGTAAACATATATTTTCTCTGCTAGCAGGCTTTCATCCTGCTAGCAGCCAGAGAGGGGAACAGGATCAGGCTACTCGTATTGTTTGTGTTTGCATCAGTGCTTTCTGTCTGTGTTGACCTGCGTGGCTGCTTATACGTATATATCTTTTTCTTCAATATGTATCTGCATATGTAGGTATCGTACATACACGCTCAGTCTCGCTGCTGGCTGGAGCTGGGGACATGGAGCTGCAGCAGCCTTGGCTCTGCTGGGCTGTAGGATTCAGCAGCTCCTGCCACCACCCACTGTCGTTCACAGAACTACTCCCATTGATTGGCTTAGGAAGGCAAATCTCCTGGTCACCTTGTCTCTAGTACAAATTCTCCCCTCTCTTTGGGACACAGAGAGAGGATTCATTTTCATAGGTAGGACAAAGTCACACAGCCAGCAGATGCACACCAGTGCCCTGTGGGAACCTGGCACTGTTTGGTCAGGAAAGCTTAGGCAGATGTTTCCTGAGGCAAAAAAAAGTGGGAGCACAGGAAGTAGGAATGGGTGGAGAAAAAGTGGGATCCATGGTGGCATATGGTCTGCAGCGGGACATGAAGGCAATTCAATAGGCAATGCACTTCTGGAAGGGACCTCATGTACAGCAGCAGTACTGCCCCTTCCTGCTTCTTCTGCAGCATCATCTGGCCTGGGGAGGTATGCCCTTACAGGGACCAGTGAGTTGTTGGTGTCCCAGGAAGGCTGCTGCATCAGGTGAGTCTAGGATCAGATCTGAATTGGGAAGAGGACTTCTTCCTAGAGGTGGCACTGAAGGCCCCAGTCATTTTGCCACTGGGGACAGCTCCTCATACTTGGTCAACCACGTGCAGGTCAGACTCCTGACACAGGTTCCTGTTACTCTCCTGGGCAAGACTTTCAGCAATGGAAACAAATACTCATAATATCGCTAGAGCTGGTTTCCTGTGCCCAGTCACCTCCAGAGCTTTGGCTGCGTGCAATGGGACTGTGTAGCCAAGTTGCCTCTGAGGGGTTTACTCTCACTGGGTGGATGCAACTTCCACTGCAGTAGTTGTATAAGGCTCTATCCTGGCACAGCAACACCTTTTGATCCTGCTTATACAAAACACCTGCAGCTTAGAGAGGGAAAGAGAAAGAGGAGGGGGGGGAGAGAGAGAGACCACACAAAGTTTTTTTCATTGGTCTCGTATTGTATTTTCTCTTGTATAGGAAATCAGCATTTATTCAGCAAAACCAATGCAACTAGAGGACATTCTATGTGTGCCCCAAGAAAAAGCAGAAACCTCTGCTCAAGCAGACAAAGGAAATTGCAGCTCTGAGCATTTGTCTTCCATTCCTGTGTCTTCTTTCTGGAGAACTCAACCTCTTTTCAGCCAGTGGCTGCCGGACCCGCTCAGGGAGAAGAGGACACAAGACATCCCCCAGGATGAGGGTCGCTCCATCACAGTTACTGCTGCAGCTTCACAAACTCGATAAT
>WAAD01006019.1:0-18264 GCA_013389945.1 Fregata magnificens
AATGATTCTATGATTCTATGATTCTATATAATTTACAAAAACTTTAATAGTTATATTTGCCACACCAATTGAATACCTAACCTTCTAGTTACAACTTAGTCAGTGAATGCCTATTATATTTTTTAATTTTTTGCCATAAATTGTTCTGTTCAGATGTCTAATCAAAGTGATTGTCCTTTCTTGAATTGCCTCTAGTTCCTGATGTCATCTGGACAATGAGATGTCCAGAACTGCATAAGTATTCTACATGTATGGTCACACATAGCCATATGGAAATAGATTTTCATTCCTTTGGTTTCTGATTTGATTGGTTTGTATACTGTAGAAGATAAAATTGCCTGTTTTTTAATTTTTTCTTCCATCACATTACATTTGTGTACAAGCAGCTAAAACCTCCATTGTTTCTAATATACTGTCCATTTAGAGCCTGAAGTCCCACTCAGTGTTACTGTATTCCATGTACTTCACATCTATGAAAATCTGTGTTTTGGATTATCAACCCCCAGAGGTACTTGTATCCAGGTTTGCAGGCTGAAGCTCATTTAGTTATTTCCAGTCCACATTTCATTTATTTGTTTTTTAGATCTTTTTGTATTTCTTATTTCTCATTGTTTTTTTGCAACACCTCCGTGTCAGTATAATCTGAAAATGTAATTAATGCACTGTATGTTTTTTCTTCCAGTCCATTAATAAAAATGCTTAATGATTTTTTAATTCCACTGAGGCATAAATAACTGAAGTAATCAATACTGAAACTATATTAAAAATTAGGATCCTTATTGTAAAGATTCATCTGAAGTGCTAAATGTTTAAAGTAAAAAAAAGAGGGATTTAACAAACTTTAATTAACTAAACAGTATACTTGGAATACAAAATGATGTGATGGGTCTGACAAGTTTTTAAAGGAAATGTAGCTGCTGCTTTTAGTTTCAAATCTCAAATAGATAGTGATTAAAGCTCATACACTGCTATACCTCTTTGCATGCCTGTGCAGTTTGCTAGTGAGTTTAGCTCAATTCTGAAGGGAAGGAGCACAAGATGAGAGTATAAATTAGTTGTTATAACCAAGATGGGCATGTAGTTTGAAGTCCTTTAGTATTTGTAAGTTGGTTCTTCCTACTCCTGGTCAACTCAGAGAGTCAGGCATAGTGCCATTCCAGCCTCTCAAGCACTTCATTTTGAGGGCTAAAAGTAGACCCTTTATTGGCTTGACACATCAGTGATATCTTACTCGCAGAGTCAACATAGCTCCATTCTTCATGGTAGTCTCCAGTTCTTCACCTCAGCTAGTCACACTTGGAACTACTGTGAAGAATCATACCCTCTAATATTTTCTTTCCTGAAAGTCTTCATGCATTTTCTCTTTTTTTTTTTTTTTTTTTTTTTTTTTTTCTTTTTCATTACTTAAGGTCTATGTGGGCATTTCTCTGAGAGTGTATTCTTAATGATTGGCACTTGTCCTTTGTGACCTTACCAAAATCTGCTGTTATTGATGCTACAAAAAATACAAAAATCCTTTTTGTTTTTGTTGCCAGCCAAACTGTCCCTTTTCAGGGAAAAGTTAGAACATATGGGCTCAGACTGATGGATTATCTGACCCAGTACCTTGTCTACATCAACAGTTAAGTTTTTCTGTATAAGAGTAAGGCTGGGAAGCTATATTCTTTAGCCTAATGCTCTCTCAATCCCCAACTGTTTTCTTAACAGGAAATACATGATTCTGTGTTTCTTTTACATGAACTCATCTTCCTTTCCTCTCCTGAGTCTGTGAAAATTTCCCTGTTATTTTCAAGGAACTGCACAGGTCTGCTTCAGCTTCTAAAGAACTGCCTCCTCCTCCTTGTTTTGAATCGGGATCTGACTAACTTGGTAGTCTGAGCTTTCTAGTACCTGTGGCATAAAATGCAGTGAACAGTTAGTACTTGCGCACAGTCTTGACACCATTCATAACTTTGTAGGACTCTACTATGTCTTTCTTTAGTTACCACTTTTCCACACTCAGGCCTCCTGGGCTATTTGTATTCTTCTTCTTATCGATGCCACTCCATACTGTCAAACCTCCTTGTTGCTGTTTCAGATTTTTTTTTTTTAAACTTTATACAACCTTTATGAGATGAGAGGCACAGAACTGAAAACAATGTTCAAAATGTGTCTGAATCATACATTTATTCAATGAAAGAATGATTTTCCTCTGTAATCTTAACATCTGGTTAGCTTTTCTGCTTGCTGCTGAAATTTGAGCTTATGTTTTCACAGGAATATTTGTCATAAGCCAAGATCCTGCTTTGGATCAAGAACATTCAATGCAGTTTTGTCAAATTTTGATTTTTTTTGTGCATATTTGTGTGCTGTGTCTCTGTGTGTGTACATATGAATGTACGTGACTCACTGTACATTTAGCTACATTGATTCTGATCTGAAATTTTTTTCCAAATTTTTTCCTTTTGAACCTTTCTAGTGAAATAAACATGGTATCCTACAGATTATACAGTTATATGGTTTTCCTTATACTCAAATTTTTGGTGAAGAACTAAAAAGTAATGGACAAAACCCATTTTGAGTTAAAATTAATAAAATTAATTGAATTTTTGTTGGCTGTTGCAATCTCTGTCTTCTGCCCCAGAAGGTCATCCACGTGTATTCCTCCTCCTCCTTGACTGAGCGAAATCCTACATTCAGCCTTCAGTGAAAGCATTGCTAAAATCTGCAGTGTCACCCAGCTCTTTTTTTTTTTCTTTTTTTACATTATTTGCCATTAATTAATGTCATTAGCAAAATCCTAAAAGTACAGATATTGGTATTGAATGCAAATACTTAGAAACAAACTCTCATGAACTTTCAGGTTAATCACACTCCCTGCGGTAACGTACTTTTTAGATATATGCTGTCAATTGCACAATTCTAGTACTAAATTTGTGTCATTGTATCAGTTTCTCTACAGATAGATCACACTATCCTTCCCTTAGACAAAAAAAAAAATATAACACAAAACTAGGAATTTAAAATTTAAACCTAAAAATTAAGGTAATTTAGCATAATTTTGTGAAATTTATGATTTACTATGTCCTTGCTTTTCTCTTTCCCTTCCACTTACTTACATTTCTTCCCTTTCCCTTTTTCCCTTCCCTGCCTCTGCACCAATAGTAACTCATCTTTTCCTTCCTTCCCCTCAATTTTTTACCAAATATATGCCTGTATAAGCTATGAGTATCTTAAGTTGTTTTCATAAATCTACCAAGCTTTTTAGCCAAAACATGTTCCACATTACAGAACATGCTCTGAAATAAATAATCTGTTACAAGATGTATCAATATAAAATGTTTGTGAAGACTGTAAGCATCAAAAAGAAAAAGAGTATTCTGGTACTTAATTGTAACCCTTGTAACCCATGGTTATCTGCCTGCTCTGATAGTATAACAGAATGTCAAAATGCAATATAAATTTGACATGTATTTACTGAAGTTTCCTTAAAGGATATTTTCAGGATGATAACATATAAATGATCTTATTTTATGAACAAAATAGTCTATGTCCTGACTCCCACTTCGAAAACAAATACACTATATCATAAGTACAAACAACGCCAGACTGAAAAGCTATCCATAGGTAACAAAATAGCCTGAACACACTGTGAAAATGGGTAAAAAATGAAGAAGGATCATAAAGACCTTCTGAAAACAATATTCTGAAAACAAACAGGGAAAAAGTACTCACACAGAAATTTGCTAAAGTGTTGTCTTCCTAAGAATTTATGTATTATTTGAAGAATTTGAAACCAGGCTGGTATGTTAAACAGTGTTACTCTAAAGATGATATTACAACTCAGTTCCAATGCAGAGCTCTCTAGCTTATGCTTTGAAGGGCTATGAAGCCATCTGGGTGTGTTCTTGTGTCCATCTCCAGGATGCTCACCAACTGTTGGCTGTCACATACCGGATGTGTTTTGCGGTGGGAAAGTGAGGGGGAATGCAGCCTTATCTGAGGCCTTTGTAACAGAGAAACATGGACCCCTGGAGTGACCATATGCCACAGATTTTCTCTGTGTCTGTTCCACTGAAAGCATAACCAAAAAGCAGATAATAAAGACTGAGTGATATCACATTTTGCCCTAAAATACAGATATTGACCTAGTTCCAAAATGGAAGTGAAGTGACAGCTTTCATATCATGAATGCACTGGTGCATAATTTAAGACATATCTATATTACATTTTAGTTTTGATTTTATATACCTTATTTCAATATATTAATTAATTATACAAAATAAATATAGCAAATAATGAATAGATTATTAAATTAATAAATAATGCAGTAGATTTGGTACAAATCATTTAGAAACATAATATTCAGAAATAAATCAGTGTGTCTAAGATATTTGTCCTTTGGGGGATACATTTTTGGACTACATGTGGGATACTTATTGAAACTTTTTCAGTAATATTTCTCTCCTTGACTACAGGATGTATTCCAGTCTATATCACAAATCAGGTGAAAAACATTTCGTACATCTGAGTTAAAACTCACCTTTCTCAGTTTCAGGGACATCTCCAAGTTTCAGTGTTATTCTGTAGTAGAAACAGATCCATCTTTATTTGGATACTGCTGAAGATTTTTTGGTGACCAAATTTTAGTGACATATTCCCTCTTCTCCTCACAGTTTTTGGTGATAAATCATTGCTGCTGAATTTTCATTGTTTGGTACAAGTTAATACTGTTCATATGGCCTGACTTCATCATTTGAAAAGCAGGGATCACAGGTTTCTTTGAAGTTATGCCTTCTTCACCTTCTTCTACAAATCATTTCCTCATGCAACTACATTACTTAATACTAATTTAATTTAGCATGAGACGTTGCATGTAATGTTTAGACTGTATGAATATGTAAAAGACATAAAAAAGACTCACAGTGACATGGGGATGACTGGCAAAACAAAGAATGCCAAAGAAGTAGTTGATGAATTATTTTGCTATTGTAGTCAGTCTGCTTTCTTCTCAGCTAGGAAGATCATATGAAGTTGCAATGCCTTCTCCCTTTTTCATGTTCCTGACTTTCTTAGGCAGGAGGAGCATGGCTGTGGAACTCAGATCTTTATGATTATCTGCCAATAGCATACACTTAATTTACCACATTTTTATATACATATGCACACGTATGCAGAGAGACACAGATATATGTACATTCCTATATTTCAGCCTCAAGAAGTTAGCAGAATTTAGCATGCTTCAAGGGTTTTTAAGGACTTTAGAATGATATCTCACCACCGAACATTAATATGAGTGAATAGTGAGGAAATGGAAAAAGACTCACAAACACTGGCAGGAAGGGAGGACATGCAGCACAATGATGTAAAGTAGTAATATTTCATCCATCCTTTTGTCAGTCTGATTTTCTTGTCTTCAAGAGTTGTTTAGCTGGGCTAAACCATTGACTTCTGGGCTAAGACCACTAATTTCTAACTTGAAGGGCTACACTATAATAAATATGCTTGCCTTTTCGGATTCCCCAGGCCATTTAGAAGATGAAAGTTCTCCTTGTGAAGCAGTTGAAAGAAATCTTCTTGCTTTCATTTCAGTGTATATGTAGGATGAAGAAAAGATCGAAGTGGACCATCATATCGGGTATGCATATCTGTAGGACTTTGCTAGCAATCTTAAAATCTAACTGTTTCTTAAAACAATGAATAACAAGTGGAAAGATGTGGGTACAGAAAGTTGTCAAGCGTACATGGGGAAACAAAATGTGATGACAAAGTGAGAGGCAAAGTGGAAGTATTCCAATATACAATATTCCAAATGAATGAGTCAATCATTTCTGAAAAGTTTTACTGGTCTTGATTCTGGTGCTGTGTTTATTGGTTAGATTGTTCTTCATTTGCTTAAGTGCAAGTGAAGCATCACAGTCATTATCCATCTAGAGAAGGTCTCCATGAGATTTTCATACTATCTGCCACTTTATAACTCTTGCAGTAGCATCTGTTTCAATAACAGTATTGCTTTTATTACTTGGCGATGTATGTGACTCCTGTTACACTGAAAGTTAGTTAAATTAAGTGCCTTTTATTTAATATCTTATGTGTATTGGATTTTTTGCTTCTGGTGAGTTTTATAGCTTCTATAGATTGCCATAGTGTAATATGCATTAAACTTGATAGAAAAGATAGAATCTATGATTCTATGATTCTAAATGGCTTGAATGACTCAATCGGCATTTTTCTCAGTGATTTCCATCTGCTAAGAGGGAAGTTTTTAAACATCTGAATTATTTGAGTGGTACTGAGAAGCACGAAGAACAATTAATCACACAAGGTTTTTTTTCTCTTAACTTCATTATTGTAATATTATCATTGACTTTTCTTGCTACATGTCACCACTGCTGATTGATAAGGCTCTATGTGTGACAAAATAGCTGAAAAAGGCATTATCTAATTTTTCCGTGAACCTTTGGCCCTGCACAGATATAAATCTAAAGGTTATCTTGGAGTAACTTAGAAACCTGGAGAAACTGATTTATGTCGCTGAAAGATGAGAGGTTATGGGAAGATTTTGAACATGTTCGGTTCCATTCCAGCAAAGATCAAGGCATCTGAGAAGAGCCTCACATAAACTGTTTTCTTCCTCCACTATCCATAGTAGAATAAAAAATGACACCTTATCTCCTGCTTCAGGATATCAATACACTTAATTTTCCAGTTAAACAAGTATAGATGTAAATTTAATGCTGTAAAATAAACACAACATAAGCCACCTTAATATGCTGCTACCATAACAAATACGTTAGTGCTAGAGTTCATGATAAGTGTTAGCTTAAACGAGAAAGAATTTCTCTCCTTCAAGAAAGTTGAATATGGTAATCCAAAAAGTCAAATTTGCAGAACCTGATGTAAGAGTCTGTCACAAAAAATATTTCTTTCCTGTGCCCTCATGTCCTCTGTCTGATTCTGCAAAATGCAAAGTGCACTAAAATCCCTGGAATACTGAAAGTAGGCTGATACTGCTAGGCAAAAAGGATAGTACCAACTTATCTGAAAGACTGAGTGAGATCTTATGGATTATATAATGAGCCATGTTAAATACTGACTTTAGTGTATTTAAGTAATTTTAGCACCTGCTACAATTCTTTTTCCTGCCCACAAATAAAATTAATTCATTTCAGTCAATATGTGCTTCTCAAGCACAATCCAGACCCTAACAGACTGCTTGCTGGCTTGTTTGCTTGCTTTCTTGCTTAATTTATGATCAACTTTTTAAAAAATATTTCTTAAATGATGCAACCTTGAACAAATACTTAGTCTTTGTGTCCAAAAATTAGCACCCACATTCTATGTTTTGGCATTCTGATCTCTTAAATTACTGAACACATGCAGCTCTCAGGTATTCAATATTAATAATTTAGTTTATATTTGCTGTCTTGTGAATCATCATGACAAAGAACAACCTCAAGTATTCACTAGATGATGGGTAGCTATCAAGGAATGGTAAATCTCATTAATTTCTCTCATGAAATTATCTGGAACTAATGTGATAATAAAGCAAAACAAAATACCTGTTGTTTCGTTGTTGGTTTGCTGTGTGGGGTTTTTTTTTTCCCAAACAACATGCCAATTTTTTTACGTTAATCATGTCTGAAGAAGATTTTGAGCTATTTTTATTTTTCTACTGTATTTAGGAGTTTATTCTAGAGGAAAAATTGTAAAATTATGATCCCTTTTGCCCTGTTTTAGTTTCATAGAGCCCAAGTATGGCTGAGAACCCTGAGGTTTTTTACACACCTGTGATGTTCTAAACACTTTGGCAAGCATATCTTTTTGTGTATGTTGGTGAAAACCTAAAAACTTACCATTCCAGTGCACCCTATAAACCTCCCCTTCACATCCCGCTATTCTCTATTTTTGTTCCTTGCTAACCATCCCAGTCCCTATCATTCACTGTCTGACCTCTCCACTTTTCTGAATGGCATGTTTAATGCAGTGTTCAAGACTGAGTGGTGCTGATTCCCATATTTACTCCATCTTGTCCAGTCTCTTACATTTTGTTTTCTCCTGTGGGATTTTTTTATCGTAAAACCATAGATTGGAAATCTATACACACTCGTTGCAAGTAAGTACACTTTTAGCTCACCTAATTGTTCTTTAGAATATATGAAACAAAGTTTAGTGTTTGGCATATTTTAGGAGAGCACTTTGTAGCTAAAATATGCTCAGGAGATTGCTATTTAAATGACAAGATAACTG
The DNA here is from genome assembly GCA_013389945.1 of Fregata magnificens. NCBI lineage: Eukaryota > Metazoa > Chordata > Aves > Suliformes > Fregatidae > Fregata > Fregata magnificens. The sequence goes on from WAAD01006019.1 coordinate 8,230, forward strand.
CTTATTAAATGATGCATCTATTTTAAGATCAGAAGATTAGTGGCTTTTTTTTTTTTAAACTTCTCTGGAAACTTAAAGTGGTAGTTTTCTCCTTTCATAATTCAGGCAATTTTTTCCTGTGTAATCAATATGAAAATAGCAACATTTTCTGGATTAAAAGCTCACCACTGCTTTAGTGAAAATTTTATTTCTTTGCTTGAGTAATTTCTCTGACCTTCTTTCTATTCCATTTTTTATTTATATAGAATAAGACATTTGTTATTTCTCAATTTAAATTGCTTTTTATCCATGCAGGACAAATTAAACAGGAACTCTTAAGGGAATCATATCATCTTGATTACCATACTCAAATAGNAAGTGACTTTGGGCTACTTAGTTAACCTCTGTGTACTTGGCTTTCTCCCTCTGAAAATTATTTATGATCTTTTTTTAAGTTTTGCCAAAGATCTGGGTTCTTTGTTTATTTTGTAAGCACAAAACAACTCCAAACTATGTTTGTGATTAAAATCATACAACCTGAAGATCTCATATGATCATGTTACTATTTCTTGAACTATTGTAATTTTTCATAAAAAGTGGATGAAAGGGACAAAAAACCAAACAAAATTGTAAGAGCTCTCCCTTTAAGCTGTAGGTCCATAAAGACTGCGAAGGCTACCATGAGCACTGGGGCTTCCCTGGGCTCTTTTTCATCCTTGTCATCACGGTCCGTGGCAACCAGTTTGTGTCACTCAGCAAAGGTCTGAGCGAAGAGCAAAAGTAGAAAAAAGGACAACCCAGGAGACTAATGTGAAGAATGTCCTTGTCTACTCCATTCACAGTCTTACTTCTTCCAGGCTCCTGTTAAGTTCCTTTTATTTCACTTCAAACACTGTACTGTATTTCACTCAGCATTCAAGTCTACTGCTATCTGTAATGGGCCATAGATGTCATAAATGTATGTCATTCACCCAGGGAAAGCTGTTTTTCCCTTTGAGTATACAGTATATATAAAGATTTGGCTCACGGTTTTCTAGACTTCTATCAAGCAAGAGCCCTGCCTAGACAAGAAACACTAAGATTGGGGTGAGGAGAAATAAAAGATCAGAGACAGAAAGTAACTTTCCAGTGGCTACAAATAGGTTTTACTGTGTTGCTTAGTATGCATTATTTTTTTAGTTACCTACTACTTACTATTAAATCCAAAACCAGAATTTTGGATAGGGGTGATCTTTAGGTTCCAGTGTATTTCATCAGAGACAGCAGTTGGGAAGGAGGGCAATAGGAAGGGAGTGGAAGAGGATGATTCAGTACAGAAACCTTACTGAGTGGGCTGAGTACACTGTATGACTGAGTGAACGCAACGATTCACATCTGCAGAATGAGGGAAATTTCACTCCCCGTTCCTCTTTTGATACTTTCTTCCCTAGCTGTCTGCTGTGGATTTCCTATACTTCCTCTGCTTCCTCATTTACTCCTTCCTTCTGTCACCAATCCATTTAAATGACACCTTTCTCCAGCATGCTGGCTCCAGTTCTCATCGGGTCACAAAATAAACCAATTTAATTAAACAATTCTTCCTGGATTATTTTTCTACTACTTTAACCAGATCAATTCACTATGAGATTATGAGTCAGCCAGACTTGATCAATGGAAGAAATGGGACCTTCCCTTTCTGTCAGGTGTTCATCTGGTCCGTGCTGCATAAGGAGCCGTAGCCTTATGTACTCTGAATTGGCTTCTGGATCAGGGGCCAGAGACAGCCCTCCCTCACACTCTGTAAAAGGTGTAGCCAAAGCAGAGGCCTGTACACCAAGAAATTGTGTGTATCAATCACAACATAAATAATATCAGCTTGTATTGATCATGATATAAATAATTATCTTGTTTTAAACCCAAATATAAGCATATTAAAATATGTAACTAAAAGCAGTAGATAAGCATTTTGTAGCTCTGGGATGGAACAGCCAGATGGAACAAGGTGTAAGTATTTTACATAAGCATGTGGGAAACGTGACCACTAAAGTGGTAAAGATGAACAGATGTAGTTGAACTTAGGAGACACCCAAGCTGGCAAAGAACAAGATAGGAGTAAGAGAATGCAAACAGACAGGACCTCCTGCCAAATGCACAGGAGGCAGGCCAAAGTAAAAAACAGATAAGCATTGTCAGGAGCAAATGAGACCTTCCCTTTTGGGAGGGAGGCAATAACATAAAAGCAACAAGTATAACCAAGGAAAATCAAATAAAAAAGAGGACAGCCAGCTTCAGTTCTGACAGAAAAGCCTCAACCTCAGCGACTAAAGATCATCTCCACTGACTATATAGAATCAAGCCAGTGATATTGTATATCCATGACTAATTTGGGACATAAATATCTAAGAAAAGGTCATTGATAATGGTAAGAGTTTACCATTAGCACAATGTGTGCTGTTAATTAATAAATTTAGAAAAGTTTTGTTCCAAAGTTAATGCCCTGCTTCAGTCTTCTAAACACTCCCATCACAGCAATCTGCAATTGCCTAATATATATATACATGTATACACACACACACACACACACACGCATATATACAAATGTTCAGTTACAACAAAGGAGTCTGGAGAGGCTTACTTCTAAGATAAATATCTCAAGTTAGCAACATGATTTTTCTCTTACTACAGAGCCATCCTGAGCAAATGCTCATTGCACTTCTTTTTTCCCCTTCCTCTTTGGGATTTCAACTTATTTCTCCTTAGTTTACTGAATTATTTTAACTTAGTGATACAAAGACTATCTGTATTCCAACCTTTACTTAACTATGTGAGCCATTAGAGTGAGAGATGGTTGAATGTCTCACAAGATGTACAACTATTGATTGTGTATGTGTGCCTGTGCTTAATTTTCTAAAAATATCAGCATCACGGGAATTGTGAACAACTTAGACACCTTTTGTCTCTTTGTTTATTTGTTATTTTTGAAGATATATATATGCTCTTTGGCTATTAAGTTTTCATTCCATTCTCTAATACAGCAGAGGATAGAACTCATTAATCATGTGCCAGACTGAGGAACTATAGTTATAACTCTCAAGTTTCAGAGTAGTAAACAGAAAATATTTTCTTTAATATAGAAACAGATTTAGTCAGTCAAAGAAAAGCTATCTTCATTGTTTTCCATTAAATATCACTCTCTGTTTTTGATTCAGTAACTGATCTGATAGTTGCTGTTTCTATAGAAAACTAAAATAACGCAATTGTTACAGGTTTCAATATGCTAAACATCTACTTAGTAGCTAAGATTTATGTTGTGCAAATAAGAATTCTTATTTATTTTATTCAAACTATGATTGGTCTTGTATTAGAAAGTAGAAATAGAAGAACTTTATGTGTATAAACTGTACATAAGAGGTCATGTTTTTAACATTTTTAGTATGTTAAAGTAATGATTATGCATAATCAAGTATGGTCAAATAGAGAAACTAGAGATTACCTTGCAGAACCTGTATCTCAGAGTGATCAAACATTTCCAAGTAAAGAAAAGTTTTGATGCAAAGCAGATTTTTGCTTTCCCAAAGGTTGGTATGACCATGTTGCAGTCAGATTTACATGATGATACATGTACATTTGACCCAGGGAGTGATCTGCAGAATTCCTCATAGCAATATATATAAATACTAATTGAGATTGAACTGCTTTTCACTGGGATAGAATTAATTTTCTTCATAGTAGCTGGTATGGTGCTGTGTTTTGGATTTGTCACTAAAACAGTGTTAATAACACACCCATGTGTTAGTTATTGCTGAGCAGTGCTTACACAGTGATAAGGCCTTTTCTGCTTCTTACCCCATGCCACCAGCGAGTAGGCTGGGCGTGCACAAGAAGTTGGGAGGGGACAACTGACCCCAGCTGACCAAAGGGGTATGCCATACCATATGACGTCATGCTCAGCAGTAAAAACTGAGGAGAAAGTTTCCTAGGGCTGCTGTTGCTCAGGCACTGGCTGGGCATTGGTAGGCTGGTGGTGAGCAGTTGGGGTTTTGCATCACTTGTTTTTCTTAGTTTTCTTTCTCTTTGAAGAGAGGGGGTTAAGCCACAACAAGCTCTCTAGATTCAGGGTGTTTCTCTGGCAAACAAAAAAAAAAAGAATTGCTCAAATTGATAAGAACTTAGTTTAGGTTTTAGTTGTTTCACTGTTAGCAGTGTGAAAGAAGGAAGGATGCCTACAACATGGATGCAATCTTAGAGCAATTAACCTGTGGACAACCAGTGCTTGATGGTGAACAGAAAAACGGATCCCCCCCACCACCATCATAACTTCTTCACAGTTAGTAATCTATGTAAGTAATAACTCCTTAAAAAAAAGAATTTGAAGTCTCTGACTTATTCCAGTATACTTCAGTATAACTACTATAAAGGCTTTCTGATCAGAAATCTGTTTGTTGCATATGTTGTCAGACTACTGACTGACTAGTCTCTGACTTTTCAGCTTATTATCATCCTCTAAACCCAACTTCTCAAGCTTGTTTCTCATTACAAGGGATACAAACTAATCATCTTAGTTGTCATAAACTGTTTTCTTTCTCAAGGGCTGTCATGCCCTATCACCATATGATTTCTTACTTCTCTTTTACTTATGAAGTTAAGCCCCGCATGTGATTGCTTTTACGGAGACACCTCAGTACCTTCAGATTCCAACATATACTTTCTTATACAGGAACTACAATAACTGTTTATTCAGAATTAGATACCTACCCCCTAATTCACCATGTACAGTGGTTGAACATTTGCAAAAATCCCTGTTTACAACAGACAGTGGAAATTGCATTCAGAATGCTGATGATACTGAAACTAAGTTACATTTAAAATGGAGATAGGAAATCACTCTGTTTATGCTACAATTTGGCTGGAAAGAAAACCCACAGCTGGTGCAACCCTAAACTTGGAGCAGGCTGAGATTCCCTACCATGACTTTGATGTCAAACAGACTCTGTCTTTATATCTCTATAGCAGAGAGTGAAAGAGGGAGGGCTAGTCTATTTATAGTCTTTGATATTTCATGTGAGGTAAGTCAAACACGGGCAAGGCTATAGGGTTGCTTGCTAAAACATGGAAGTCTCTGAAAAATCTGTCTTTCATAATTCCCATTTATTGAGGAAACTCTTATCTTGTGATTATAAACTAGATCACTAGCCTTGGCTCCAATGTTACCAGATGCCAAATGGCATTGTGGGAAAAATCTATCTCCCTCTGCAACTAGCAGAGTGATACCTAATTTTATGAAGGATAGATCTTGCATGTCATGGTAATCCTCACACTTATGACCTCCAGGCTGGAAATAAAAAGGCATCCTGAAAATACTGTTCTTGGTATAAAATGCAGCAGATAATCTTCTTAAGCTTCACAGGTTGCTGTGAACAAATCACCTGCATGTTTTTCTCTCTATTCCAGCTTACCATTGAATATAAAGAATAATTTTTCAGTGGGATTGACATTGGATATTCAAGAAATTCCCATCTGAGGAAAATCCAGACAGCTGCATTATGTAATGCTAAATAAATAAAAACCATGCTTATCAGCAATAAAGCCAAAGCTTTCTCATTAGTAGGATTTAGACTCAGTAACAGTAACAGTACATCCTCAGCAGAGAATAATAACTACTGAATCCAATAATATTCAAAGCTAAATTCAAAATTTATTTTACCAATTTGGCTTTCCAAGAGTAAGGTGGTTATATTTCTATATGTGTGTATCTATCTATATATCTATATATGTATGCATGCAATCAACACATGCAAGTGATTGCTTCTTCCTATCCAGTGAAAGAACAGAGATAGATTCATATTGTAATTTCAGGAAGGAACTCATTTATAACAGGAGGCGGAACTGCCACAGCAAGTGGCTAAGTAGGAGAGTAAGTATGATATTGGAATAGGAACAGTGAGCAACAGCTTAAGAAGGTGGTTTTTTTGAAACGGTAAGATAGCTTTGGGAGATCAAAGATGGGGTCTACTAAGAAAAAAGGAACTCTGGGGGAAGGTTCTCTTTGTACTACCTTATATACCATATACAGATTTTTAGATCATGTTTTAGATATAAATCACTGACAATAGCCACAGGTTACAGGCCAAATCAGAGGCATTAGTCTTTGCCAACAGGATGACCAATCAGTTGTGGAGAGCTTTAAACTAGGAACAGCCGGGAAGGGAGATGGCGACCAGCAATCAAGTGAGAAAGTGGTAGATTGGGCTAGCAAGCTAAATGTGCAAGGTTATGTGCTCAGAGTGCACCCCCTGAAAGTTTGCAGATGATACAAAATTGGGAGGAGTGGCTGATACACCAGAGGGTTGCGCTGCCATTCAGAAGGACCTTGACAGGCTGGAGAAACAGGGAAACTGGAATCTCTTGAAGTTCAGCAAACAGAAGTGCAAAGTCCTGCACCTGGGGAAGAATAACCCTGAGCACCAGTAGAGGCTGGGGTCTGGCTGCCTGGAAAACAGCTTGGCAGAACAGGACCTGGAGGTCCTGGTGGACAACAAATTGAACACGTGTCAGCAATGTGCCCTTGTATTAAACAGCATCCTGGGCCACATTAGGAAGAGCATTGCCAGCAGGTCAGTTAAGGTGGTCCTTTCTCTTTACTCAACACTGATGAGGAACATATAGAATGCTGTGTCCAGTGCTGGTCTCCTCGGTACAAGAGAGACATGGAGTTACTTGAGTGAGACCAGCAAAGGACCACAAATACGATTAAGGGACTCGAATATTTGTCATATGAGGAGAGGCTGGGAGAGTTGGGACTGTTCATTCTGAAGAAGAGACGGTTCAAGGCTGATTCTATCAACGTGTATAAATACCTGATGGGAAACTGTGAAGAAGACAGAATCTGACTGATTTCAGTGATATCCAGTGAAAGGATGGGATGCAATGATCACAAATTAAAATACAGAAAATGTCATCTGAACATGAGAAAAAAAGTTTTTTCCTGTGAAGGCTGTCAGACACTGGAACAGGTTGCCGTCATAGGTTGTGGAGTGTCCATCCTTGGAGATATTCAAAACCCAACAAGACATTGTACTGAGTGACCTGCTGTAACTGATCCTGCTTTGAGCACGCACTAGAAAATCTCTAGAGGTCTCTTGCAACCTCAACTATTCTGTGAATACATAATTACACTTTAAAAATTTCTACTTCTAGTTTCCATTCCAGAACAATCATCTATTAGCTCTACTTCAGAGAAACCAAGGAATACCTCTATGATCAAGAGTGCATGCATGTGAAGAAGATCTGAGTAAATGACAGTGAAATTACAAATCAGAAAGAAAGAACTCAAATAAATAGGGTAAGCAGAGACACCCTTTTTCTTGAACATGTCAAGCCAATTTCAAGACACCTTTTCTGATAGGAAGGAGAAAACACTAGTATCTCCAAATGTCCAGTGCGTGGATGAGGAAATTAGGATAATGAAGACACAGGTATCCTCTGGTCCCACAGTGAAACCACTATCACAGATCACTTTTGATATCTCATCCCTTACTCATTCCAGAAATAGGACTTCCAAAGGGGTGTACGTATATATGTGTGGCTTTTAACAAAAATACCAAGTGCCAGAAACCCAATCCCTGGTAGAAAAAGGTCATTCTGTCCCGAAACAGTGCATAGACTTTCAACTAGGCAGGTGAAAAATAACAAAGGCTTGGAAGGGAAGCGAGAGAGTTGCTGATGACAGAATGCAAAATTTCTTTATCATTTATTGCCACTGGAATCAGGTTCTGCTTACCTTAGAGCAAAATAAGGTCTTTGAAAAGATGAATAATATGCTTATGTTTTCATCTGTTTTAATGCTTTTGAACTTTTAAGAAATAGATGTTAATTCTATGGAAGAAAGACCCCATCTTCAGTTTCCAAATAGCAAAACCACTGCAATAAATTAAACAAAGAATCAGTCCTGCAAGTTATAGGCTGCTATCTCCATTTTACTCTAGAAAGGCCAGGGGTACCATAAGGAAGAGCAACTCTCTAGAGATCTGAAGCAAAAGGAGCAGGTGGCTTTAAAAGCATCAGTAATGGTCAATAAAAAGAGTTGATTCAAAAGAATCTTCCCAAGGGAAGAAAATATAACCTGATTGGCATAAAGCAAATGAGAGTGTAATCAGAGACATCTGCATATTGGAATTTCCTTTCCTTCCTGAACTGCAGACATTTTTCACTAGCGTTAGATTAATATTCTTATTCTATCAGTTCCTTCTGGTTCACAGCTAATACTTAGAAGATAGGGGGTTTTAAAAATTTTTTAGAGGATAGTGAATTCAAGAAGCCTGTCTTTTCTTTATAATTTCTTTATAAAAAGAAAGAAAAAAACCCCAAACAAAACAAAAGAATCCCCAAACAACAAAAACCTTTTTAAAAGTTTCCTTGTGCGCTGTGCAACTCCTTGTTAATACGACTAGGCAGATACTCTGTCTTGAAAAAGTTGCTAGGTAATGTTTCGGTAACATATATTATTTTTTATTATCTATAGAAATAAGAGTCTGAAAGCTTCAGTCCATGGGAAACTCAAACACCAATATGGCACACAAACACATTAAAATGCTTAATGACCAGAGGAAAACTAAATTACTCTTGAGAACAGCTTATAATTACTGCAAGCAAATAGGTATCAAGTTTTATCTCGTCATTTTGATCCCATTAATCTATGCAATCTTGCATTTTGTCCTTTTCTGAAAGTTTGTCCAGAGCTCCTTCTCTCTCTTTATCTCAAGACTGATTTCTAGGTCTTTCCATATTGCTCCTTTTGCTACTTAGCTCCATATTTTGACCTGCCTGTTTGTTAAGCAACTCTGGCGGAGTTGTATTTAGGCTAGTCACTTTATTCACTGTAATCCTTTCCTTTTTATTTTTTAATTCTTTGTATACTACTGTCCTGGGTGGTTTATGGCTATCAATTATTTCTTTATTTTTCTGACTGTAGATGCAGTCGTATTCCCAAGAAGAAACCCAGCACCTCCACACCACAGTTGCATTCACTTATGTATATGGGCCATGCTTGCTACATTTCCTTGAACCGTAACATAACAATCCTAAAGTTTTAAGAGCTGAATACACAAAGGTGCCTGAGACTCAGTGACAATATCCCTTTCTTATGTACTCTGCCACCCTGTGAAATCTACATTGCTAATGGGCTTAGGCAGAACAACACTGAGGAAAATTTATAAACCTTTAATTAGATTTACAAAGCACAGTGTGCAGAGTATGCAGACATTTACTCCACAGAAAATGTAGATGGGAAATGAAACCCTGCCTACATTTCTTATTGAAATAAGCATCCACCACGAGGCTGGGACTGTCCTTTCTGCTATGATCTCACTGCAATGAATATATTGTTGAAGATAAAAATGTCAGCTCTTCTTATTTTCTGATCACACACTTAATAGGCTAGTAACAAAGGTAGTCAGATTAAATTCTAGAGGCAGAAATTCAAGTCTTCCTATTTCTGATTTGACATGATGACTTTTACTTAGATTGTTCACTATCTTACAGGCACAAGAATTTGAGCCACCATATTAGGAAGCTTTCTGCGGAACATGCCAGACACTCCTAAAAAATCAAATCTCCCATTCCCAAATTTTAAATGTCCCAGTGATTCTGTAAGCATTATGTTATTGTTGAGGTGTTCTACATAAGGGCCAATTTGGTAAGCATGGTTGAGAACAGTTGCTACTATCAGTAGAAATAGGAAACATCTTAAAGGTGTAAATGTCCCCTAGCAGTTAAGCACCTGACATTCATGAGGAGCCTTAGGGATTTTGTTAGCAGGAACTTACATGTCCAGGTAGTTTGGGTGCCATCTCACTGAAAACACTGTGGTTTGAGGTTTTAAATTTGGATACCAAAAGCTGCAATTAGGCAACAAATTCTCTCAGAGGGCCTAGTGTTCACAAAATTCTGAAATCTTCCAAACCACGTAGACATGGTCTATGATTTTAAAAATCTTTCCTTAGAGCTACTGTTTATTTATTACTGTTTCTTACCAGTTATTAATTTATTACAATTTTTTAACTTTTGCAGTTTTTAAAT
>WAAD01006019.1:20224-52124 GCA_013389945.1 Fregata magnificens
TTTTTTTTTTTTTTTTTTACCCTTTTTGGTTATTAGCAGAAACAACCTCAGTTTAAGAAGAATGTAATATATTTGGTTTAAGAAGAATAAGTCCCAATTACTTGAGATTCTTCTAAAGAATTCCAGGGTCCAGATCCCAAGAGATGAGAAGTCTAATTTACAGATTGATTCTTGCTCTGAAGAGGGACATGCGGTCTGCCTCACCCCTCTGTGTATCATATCTTGTCAAACACATTTTGGTAGCATTCTGTAACTTTCTGAATCACCTTTAAGATGGGGTAGAGAGCCAATATGAAGGTAAAGAGAGTTATTTTTTGATTAGTACTAACTGGCAACTGCATTAGTTTAACCGAAGTGCCTTTAAGTAAAGGCAATGTCCTCATCTTCCTCTTCATCACCCTCAAAACCAGTCCAAAAAGTCCAATGTGACAAAAGAGCTCAAAGATGACAGGCGCGTCCATACAAGTATTTGGTCAGCTATACATCCTTTTGTTTAACACATTCTCAGTTTCCTCAGATTGCCGGAGTCACTAAGAAGAAAGGCCTTCCTAGGTTAAGAACAACTCACCATGACAACACACTGGCACATCTGACTAACAGTAGAAATCTTTTAATTTAAACTATATAATATCTACAAAGGACTACAAACGTTGAAATTCTTTCTCAAAAGAAATATAAATGTTACAGAAGGTTACATTTTAATACTTCTCTGCATATAACATTTTGGTCCTGAACCAAATACATACAAAGCAGGCCTTGCAGTTTTGAAGTAATTTCTATGTGTTTTAAGGCATGAATGATGTAAGGCATGAAAGGCATAAAATACCCCTACTCTAGGAATCAGGCCCCCTTTTTCATAAATAAGGAGTATTTTATTCAAGCTATACTGAATCACTATTTTTTGCTTCCTATTTATCCTGCATGTCCTTTTCTGGTCCTGGTCATTTCTCATTATAGTCATCTGTCTTTTTACAATCCCTTTGTGTTAGAAACTAAAAAATAGCGTAGCATCCCATTTTTATCCCAGATTCACCTTCTTCCGTACCTAGCAAATCCAGAGTAAAAAAATGATCAAACCATGAGAATTTTCAGGTAGTGGATTATCTCTAATTGTATGTGACCTTTCTGTGCACATTCCTAAAAGATTAAAACCTCTACTTCTCCCGATGATGTTCCAATGCTTTTTCTTTACAGGCTTTCATCCTAAGAGAACAAGACACCTTTTGGGAATTTGGCATCCAGGATATTATGATAGTTCATATTTGGAAAGTAACACACAACGTCAGCAATGTATAGAATCTCTGTTTGCTTAGGACTGTGTTCAGGAGTGGCAAGGTAAACTAGTTTAATAATCTTTTCTTGTCATATCATCACATCTACAGCAGTTATTTCAAACGGGATTCATCTGCCCAAACGTATGTCTACATTATACATCTATATCTGAGCTAATCATTCAAACCCCCTTTATATAGACAATGGGGAGATGCTAACATCTCCAGGAATGTATTCCTCTTGTAAACATTAAGAAAAGATAAGGTGAACCATGCCCAGAAAAAAAATGTCCATTTCTCTCTCCTGACTTTAAAGGTATTCATGATACTTTGCATAGCTATAGATGTGTGATGAGCTTGTAAAATCACGTAAGAGTAATTCCACCTTTAAGGTCAACTATATATGTACAACTTAGAATGTCTGAAAGAAAAAATAAAACCTGAATTTGTTCTCTCCCTAACAACTAAGAGCTGGAGATGAAATAAAATCCCTTGGTGGATTTTTTATATGTATTTTATCCCACATGAAGCCCGTAATTCCTATCTACTTAACAGATTTTAATTCTGTCTTTAACTGATTGCCTGTCAACTCAATTTGCCTGACAACTTTAGACAGTGAACTCTGTTGTGCATGGATAACTTGTATAGTTTATAAATCCTGTGAAAATTATGTCAGAGATGCCTTGATACCAAAACTGGATTCACAAAAGCAAGCTCAGGACTATCAATTTTTTTAGTAGAAGCACAGACCTAAATGAATACAGCCATCTTAATTTCGGGCCTAAGTTAGTGACATGCTTTCATACACAAAGCTTTGCCTGGAAGGCATTCATTATTGATGAATATGAGAACCATCTCAACCTGTTTTTTGAGAGCCATCTCTAGTTTACGAGCAGTAACATTATGTAAGTTTTCCCACTGTCTCCAGTCCTCCCCTATGCTTGCTAATTGGAAACCAACTGCACACCTTAAGTCCGCACATTGTACAGAAGCTCCTTCCAGGAAACAGGCTTCAGGGTTCAGCCCAGCCGTGAGTAGGATGGCTGACACTGCAAGCGTGGTTGATCATCTCGGTAAATCACAAGCTTTCTCATTTCATCGGGAAAGTTTGTGAAATGTTCAAAGTCATATCTGTGTCAAGATACTGGTTAATTCAAGTTGGCAATTGATTTGCATAGAACAGTGTTGACAAACTGAAATGAGGAATTATAAAGTGATCTAGAGCCTTGTGAGGAAAAACTCTTGTCAGAGGAAAGCTCACTTATGAAGAAACTCTGTTACTGTCTTCTCAGAAGGAGCAGTCATTTGGTGGTTGGAAAACTGTGCCTTTCTCTTTTGCTCTGTGGACTACCTGTCACTACATTTGCAATGTCTTTGTGACATGTTTGCTCACTTGAAGGTTTTTACCTGACTTGCCCCCCAACTCCTGACCCCAAATGATAGAGAACCTGTGTTTATGTGACATTGAATTTTATTTTTTTTTAATTCTTGTGGAATTACTGCCCTCACAACATCACCCAGGGTGCTGTAAGTCTGCCTTTCCTAATCTTACTTCAGCATGGTGCCAATTACCTTATCTATTCTTAGCACAGCAATCACCTCCAGACAGCCATATAAAGACGCTGACAATATACATTACTGTCTGTAAAACACCTCAAAAATCTGGGCAGCAGCCAGGTTTCAAAAGACCTTGGACAAATTTTTGAATTGTCTCGGATGCTGGTTCTTAAGATGATTTGGGAAGATTTAGTCCACAACATGCTTATCTTTTAGAATACAACTACTGAATGTCCACTTCACCTTTCTTCAGTACAAGCATTTTGAATTATCTTTCAATACTAGAAAGAAATGGCAGACATTATATTATTTCTAATGCTCCCTTCCTGTACCTAAAAGCTCTAGATCCCCATCCCACACTTACATATGTGCCTTTTTCAATATGTGTAAGCATTTTCTTCTGTGTAAGATATTCACTCCTTTCCTTTTTCACCCAACACTGAATCAAACTGCCTCCTTCAATGGTTTTGGAGGTAGGCATACTGCTTTTAATGGTGATCCATTGCCCTTTTTATTTTTAATGAAGATTTACCTAGTTTCTGACTGAATGGCTCATGAGCATGCAAAAAGCAAATCCACCGCACGTGTGCCAATTGATTGCACATGCACCATAGGTGCGACAGAGCCTGCTTGCTTGGTATCCCTGACTAATGGGAGCTCTGCAGAGCGATGAAGTAGACCATTACATATTACCTTGATTTGTTATCCTCTTTCCACTTGGTTATGCTTTGCTCTGGTCTGTTTCCCCTCTCCTCCTCCAGATTCCCGGTGATATCTGCCATCTTGCCTCGGGTTTACAACCCACCCACCCCCTGCCCAAAGTTGGGGTAATGGGGATACAAATGACAATGTAGATGAAAGCAAGGAGGAAAGGATGGTCTTGTGCTTAGTTTTCAATACAGGTGAAGTGTGAAAAATGCCACTAGTCCAAATCTGCTTCATTAGGCCCCTAATTGCCCCTGAGGATCCTGCTTTAAGAGATATGAGACAAAAATATTCTCTAAAAGCAGAGACACAGCTAAAGGGGAAATGAAGCAAAGAGAAGCGGAAAAAGGCGTATGAAAAAGAAACACTGCCAGGGTGCAGTGAGGGCCAGGGGTTCCCAAGGGAGCAGCAGGGGCTCCCTGGGGTCCATCAGGGCAGGGCCTGGCAGACAGGGCCCCAGCCAGCAGCAGGGCAGCCGGGGGAGCACCGGGGCAGCCCCAGGCCTGGGCACCAGGTGCCTCCCTGGGAACGGGGATGGACGAGGCTGGGACATGGGCCTGCAGGTGGGCCCTGCTTGGTGGGGCCCAGGTTCGGGCAGGGCGGGGCAGGGCTGGGGGGAGCTGGTGACCAGCCCTGCTGTGGCATTGCTGGGGCAGGGGCTGATGGACCCAGGGGGTGAAATGGGGTCCTAGGCCATGGGCAGGGTGGGGAGAGCCCCTGGGAGGTGGGCAGGGACAGCCAGGGCTGTGGGTGCCCTCAGGGCCCTGACAGCTATGAAAGGTACATGTCAGTAGTTAGGCACTTTTAGCTCTTTGAATCCTCATATGAGGCACCTATCCCCAGCTTCATATCCCCCAGGTTATTTTAAGACATGCTTTTTGAACTGTGTTCATTCCACTTAACCTTACAATGAGGAAGACACCTAAGGTAGGGTTGTAGAGTTTCTAGTTTCCTTGATCAAAGGGACAGATGCAGACCTCCAGAAGGCTTTTCTGTCTAAGATCTGAACTTTCCTCTGGGAGTATCTAGGTCTCTCCCTCAAGTAGCTCTCTCTTTTGTCTTTACAAGGTTGACTATACTCCTAAGTATTTCAGTTAGGTGCCTCAAACTAGGTAGGATGAATTTGTGAGTTACTGCCTGTGACCTTCCTCCCCACAAGACCCTTTTGTGCCTCTTCAATTGAAAATTCAGCCCTGAGGAAATGCCGTGATCTAATCCCTCTTTTCTAACTGACTGTGATCCTGAAAAATAAACAAATTTACTGCAGCTAGATAATACAATTGCTGATTTCGCAAAGAACACACACTCAGAAGACTTCCTTCTAGCTGTCTTATGTCTTTCCTCCATGGAAAAAAAAAACACCTAGAAGTACTGTCTTTTCTAGTAGTTAATGCTAATTTCACCTAATCTGCATGAGAAGATTGACCCATAAAAAGCAAAAAGAGTGCTGGAGGTGGAGAAAGTTGTAAAAACGTGTTAGAGACAAATGGTCCTCTTGGTTGAGGCTTAGATGCAGTTTCTACAGTAGCATAGTGAGAAGTGAAGCACAATTCCCACCCTGGCAGGGAAGAGTTACTCAGGTCAGGCTGACAGGAGTCTTCATATGATAGAAGCCTGTTAGTGCCCAGGCCACAGACTAAAGCAGATTGCATCCATGGCATTAGGAAAGGAGATTCTGTAGGGCCAGATAAGTAACCCACTAAATTCTGTTTCCTTGTAGTAAATCCCTCAGGTGGCTGCAAGAGAACACAGGCTCCATGGGAGTGGGAGCAGGGGGATTGTTCCATCTTTTCTATCCTCTTCCACTGTGCATCTGGACTAACACATTTAAAGAAAATCCAACGGAACTGAAAGACTCCTGGAGAAAATAAAATTTTTGAAGTTGCTTCTAAAAACAGTTTGTGGAATTCTTTAGCTTAGTCCTACTTATGCAAAAGTAAGGGAAGGATGCATTAATCAAAGCCATGTGGGAACTGTGCAACATTATAAACAGGAGAAGATAAAAAAATAAAAAGAAAAAGAGAGAGAGAGCCAACAATGTAGAAATATATGAAAAGGCTCAGAAAGTGGATCAGAGAGACCAGGGGACTGAAATCATAGCCAAGAGAACAATAGGGGAGCCAAAGGCCAAACTAGAGAAGGGAAAGGAGAAGCAGAAGGCAAATTGTGGGACTGAGAGTATCATGCCAAAACACAGCTAAGAAATGCAAAATATACTGCAGAAAGGAAGACCTGGAGAAGAGCAGTATTGCCACAGACTTGAAATATTCTCTGAGAACAGCATTATTGCTCTGCTGCTGGCTACCTACAGACTGATTTCACTAGGCATAAGGAAACATAATCATTAGGTAACTCATAGCTCTTAAACCTACCTGCATGTTACCAGTGTTTGCTGACTTCTAAGACTTCAACATCACAATTCATTTTTAAATGCTGTTTTCTAGTATAGAAGTTATTTTGTAAATCTTTGCTATTTCAGTTCTTGCCATTTTATAGGCTTATATATAATTCCTCCATTTTTTTGTGTTTGCAGTGAGTATTTCTCAATATGTGTCTGTTTAAAAGTAGATGAAATTTATCAACTATAACTTTGTTCTTATGATATAGTATAACCTCCTTTTAAATTAAGGTGGTTTATGAAGACAAAAAAAGCTTATGTTCTTGTTACAAATCTCATGTTTTGTTCAGATCCTTTTTAAAGACACTTCATGATACTTTATCTATTTCATTAAAACATTTATCAGTCAAAGATATCTTGATGCTAACATTTCCAAAATCTGTCTGTCATATCAACAGAAATCAGAATTTTTAATTTGTTACTTAGTATCATGGTCTCCATCCTTTACTGAGTTTAGGTATCACAGTTCAATGAGAAATAAGTTGCTGGGTTTTTTTCCTTTATGTATTTTGTTTTGTTTCATGTTGTACACATATTTATCTGTACCTCTTACTAAGTTCTTGCTATCACGTAATATTTTCAGGATACTATGAACTAGTAGTAGTAGGTTTTTTTCCATGGTGCGTGCTTTCTCCACATTTCCATCTACTTTTATCTTTTGAAACCCTGCTTTTCTCATACTACCTTTTGTTTTGCCAACTATAATATATATAATAATATAATATAAGATAATTCAAACAACTCCATGGGGGCCAGCCTATTCCTGCACCTGTGGGTGGGTGCTTAGCGGCATCAATATTCATTTTTAATCTCTTGCTACATGTGCTGAATCATTAATGCCACATTTCCAAACATGCAGTTGCCAATGTTTTGGGGTTTTTTTTCAAGTGTTTCTGGAAGGCTCTTTCACTGCTTTCTTTGACTATGGAAGTCTCATTTCCTTGGTCTATCTCAACAAAAGATAGAGATATGAAATCAACATCTGTCGGTATTAGTGTCTAGGTCAAATTGTTTGATCATGAAAAAAGTGAACAACTGTCTCGAAACCATCAGCCTTTTTTTTTTCTTTGAAGCAAACTTATTAGTACTTTATTAGTGATCATTTTCTACTGCATTCAGTGTTCTGGGGCTTCCTGTGTTTTCTTCAGCTGTGAGTGCTCAAAACAATGTTGCCTGAGTACTGCACTCCACTGCTGCATTCTGCAGGGCTGGTAAGGGATAGTGGACATTAAACAATGGAGATCACCATATCATTTGCATTCAGCTGCTGATATTTGGCGTGGATCTTCTAAGAGACATCACGTAGTGCCCCTTTAGCCCTAAGGAATCTTTACATAGACTAAACAAATTCAGACGGGATAGTTAAACCATTGATACATGGTTATAGCAGGAGTAAGTACAGCAGTAAAATTAACCTTATATACAAAATTTATGGATCCAGCATGACTTCTTCTTCTAATTAGCTGAAATATTCAGCTTTAGTATAAATAGCCTTCAAGGCAGGAGTAAGGATGCACTGATTAACATAGTAAACAATCTTGCTCATCAGTTAATAACCAAAACAACAAAAAACAGCTATATTTAGTGCTCTGCTGGCAGACAATCAAGGCCCAAATAAGCAACTGTTGTGTTAAACTCTAAATAAAACTGAGGATGTACTGAGTTGTAGATGGAGATTGCTGTGGACAAACTTTGTTTACAACACAGGAAAATAAAAAATCACAATCTTCAGATATAAAATTCAAGATCTTACATAATTGTAGTATTTCATAATAGTCTTTTGGTTGGGGGAAGGTGCCTTGTTTTCATTGTTTACATTAATTATATATTAAAAGCTTATTTATTATGCATGAAGGTTAACAGAGGTAGAGACCTATCCTACTGTTCATAGTAATTGTGTCTTCAACAGGATGAAATATTGATGACAAATGTTCTAAAAGATTAGGAAGGAATTTTAACTTCTCCTTTGTATATTTTGTTTTCCATCATCTGTAAATGTTCAGTGTTAACTGAGGTAGAAAATTTAACTGTTATCGAATACTACCATTTCATCATCTATGCTTTTCAATGTGTTGCATGAGCATTGCACTGTGCATATCTGAACTAAGATCCCAGTTTCCCAGAAAGCTTCCACAGTGCAGGCGTTATTTATTTTCTAATACATGGCTGTTTCCAGATGTCATTGTAATGAAATACAGTATGATGCCATTTAACCATGTCATGCAACTGGACGCCTAGCTGCTTTAGAAAACAGAATGAAAATGTGAGAAAGTTACACAGCATAATCTTATTAGCTTGTGAGTGAATCTTTGAACATTCTGATTATTACCTCTTGCAGTGAAATCTGTGGTTAAAATTTCCAAAAGCAGCTAAAACTGATAGTAGCTCTCATGAAAAGCTCTAGATTAAGAAAGCATCAAGTCCTTGTTTAATTCCCATGATGTAAATTTTAATAATTGAAATAGAATTTTTTGAGTTCTATTGATTTTCTTTATTTTGCACTGTGTTTCCCCAACAAGATTTGGTATTTTCTAGGGAGCAAAAAAAAAATGATACACACTTTCATGCTTTAGAAGGGATTAAACGCAAAATAGACATCAAAAGGAAGCTACTTCCAAAGTATATTTCTTTATTCAGAAAGGAAAAGTAAGACTTCTTACTTTTTAACTTACTGATGAACTCTTAAGAATTTTTGGTGAGGACTGTCTGAAAAGTTGTGACAGAGACATTGTATCAGAAAGAAAGGAGGGGGGAAATCCCTTCAGACATCTTTGTTTAATGGCTATATATTTCCTTTATGTTATGTCCAGTTATGGATAAAAGATGGTGAACATTTCTTATTCAAGGGCTGCTGCTGTTGTCATCCAAGTTTAGTTTTAAAACCTGGATCTTAGTCTTTTAGTTTTAAATTATTTTTTTTATTTTATATTATTTTAAATAATATTTATGCAACTCAGAGGAGAGCAATAAAAGACTTTTTTTTCTATTCAACAATATTATTAAACTTAATTTTCTCAAAAATTTTAAAAGAACTTTTCCACTTTTAAGACTAATTTTAAAGCACTGTGGCTTAACTCGTGGGCAATTCAAGACAAGGTCAACCATTTGTCAGAACATAGTTGTGTGGTGGTGTAATTTAGTTTTTCAAAGAAAATGGAATTTTCAATTCAAAAATATTTTTCTCAGAATTATTTACTTTAAAAAAAGCATTTTTAATTTGGAAAATGTGTTTCTAATTGTAATAAAAATATATTTAAGTTTCATGTAGTGTATCTGGCTGCAAAAAACACATCAAAAAAAAAAATTTGGTTTCCTCATAAAAGAAGTAAAATGTGTTCACAGAAGACATATTTCACACAGGTCTAAAGAATCCTCCTACATTTAATATAAATAAAAAGTAGTAAACATTCAGGAAAGAATGATATTATATATGTTAACTCTTCATAGCTTGCTTAGAAAGAGGTACTAAAATACTCTTTTGGGAATGTTCAATATCATGCTAGCTTAATTGAGTTTCTCTAAGAAAATTATATCATTCTACTGCTCAGCTTGCTATCCTGTCAAATCAGGAGAAGAACCAACAAAACTGATGATAGCTGATAAAAAAGCATAATGGTAGATCAACACATTGCCCGCCTGTTGTGGTTTAACCCCAGCCTACAACTAGGCACCACACCGCCGCTCGCTCACTTCCCCCCACAATGGGATGGGGGAGAGAATCGGAAGGGTAAAAGTGAGAAAAGTCGTGGGTTGAGATAAAGACAGTTTAATAAGTGAAGCAAAAGCTGCGCACACAAGCAAAGCAAAACAAGGAATTCATTCACTACTTCCCATCGGCAGGCAGGTGTTCAGCCATCTCCAGGAAAGCAGGGCTCCATCATGTGTAACAGTTACTTGGGAAGACAAACACTGTCACTCTGGACCTCCTCCCCTTCCTTCTTCTTCCCCCAGCTTTGTATGCTCAGCATGACATCATATGGTATGGAATATCCCTTTGGTCAGCTGGGGTCAGCTGTCCTGGCTGTGTCCTCTCCCACCTTCTTGTTCACCCCCAGCCCACTGGCTGGTGGGGGGGTGTGAGAAGCAGAAAAGACTTTGACTCTGTGTAAGCCCTGCTCAGCAGTAACTAAAACATCCCTGTATCATCAACATTGTTTCCAGCACAAATCCAAAACTTAGCCCCATACTAGCTACTAGAAAGAAAATTAACTCTACCCCAGCCAAAACCAGCATACCGCCCTCCTTATTTTCCATACCATTTTAGCTTCTTCTAAAGTCTTCTCATTTGCTCAGCCTTTTGGCCTGTTATTTTAAAAGGCTATTATGCTCAGCATTTTTGCTCCCTGCTTCTTATTGTTATATCTATTTATTTATTTATCTATTTATTTATTTTATTCTCTCCTTCCTTTTCTTTTCTTCTAGAACAGAGACAGCAGGTCCAACCTTATGAGTCTCAATACAATGGCAGAAGGAAAAGACAGTATATGACTCTTCTGTCAGAATCAAAATGGATGTTTAATGTAATAATGCCTTGATAATTTTACCTTTTCTTCTTCTCTGGAAATATTCAAAACCCACCTGGACGCAGTCCTGTGCACCCTGCTCTAGGTGAACCTGTTCAAGCAGGGGGGTTGGACAAGATGATCTCCAGAGGTCCCCTCCAACCCTAACCATTCTGTGATTCTGTGATTTTCTTACAGATGGGAACTTTTCCATGTGATTCTCTGATTGACAAGCATAAATTAAGTGAATATTTTCTAGGAGGTAGAAATATAAGTCTGGTGAAACCCTCTGATTTAAGTCCAGTAACTTCTTTTGTCACAGAATGTAATTTTAAAAATCTATCAAGTTCTATCATTAAACTAACTGGGTATTTCTGACCACTCTTTTTGATCCATTCTTCCAAAAAACTGCTCAGAAACTTTCTTATTTGATGAAACCCAAATTTATCCTGGAGAAATTCATATGTATTTGTTCTTCTGACTATATTGTGGGGTGGGTTTTTTTGAAGCTTCAGTGGATCATCTTCTCTGGTTTTTATTTCCTCAGTGTATTTATAGAGAGAAATAATATCCTCATTGAGATTTCTCTTTTTCTTTTTTTTTTTTTTCTTTTTTTAATTCAGTGGAACACTTCCGACTGAGTGATGCTGGTTAACGTGCTGCTTGTTCCCTAACTCGATCTGGATGGNTATTGAATGTAAATTATGCTGGTGATCTGAATAGACATTCTCAGGGACTTTTCCAGTCTGAGTTTATATTTCTGGAAACTTACATGGTCAGAGCTGGATACAATATTTCAACCCACGTCATACTGGTGCATTAACATTTTGCTATCAAATCTGGGAATACTTTGACAACTTCCTTCTAAGCTGTATCTTTTAAAGAATAATATTTGCAGGATAAGTCACACACACAGTCACTTTCCTTTTATTGTCTTTTCTCATGAATAAGTTCCAATTCATAACCAAGATGCCTCTTTCTAGTCACTTAGTACATGTTCACATAATCACTTGAGGCATGTACTGAATATGAAAGGACTAAATGCAGATTGCACCATGTCACAAACACACTCTTCTTGCTTTGTCCCAAAATTATTACATCTCACTGTTGGGAAACAACCAGTTAATCATTGTCATAATAAATACATATGTGGAAAGATGGCCAATATCCTCAAAATATGTGAACTCACTAACATTAGCACACAGGTTGTAATGCCATTATTGTCTGTGAATATGAAATTCATTGAACTGAGAGCTTACTGGCAGTTTTCACATTCCGTCTGGTAGTAGTATCACTGTTAGTAGCCTCTGTGTTAGCCAGCTGCAAAGATCAGCCTTACACTGTGGCAATGTGTCTCATGTATTTAACCATCAACTGAGGGACAGTCATCATAGTCAGGCTCCTTCTTCCTGGGAGCCATATACACAAGCTACGTAAGAATTGTAGTTTTCCACTTTGAGTTCATCTTAATAGGCTATTGACTTTGAGTTACAAACAAAAACTATAGTAGAGCTGTCTCTGACTCCATGGGACTCCCAAAGTCTGCCTGACCAATTTTTATCTTCCACTGGTAAATTTACCTCTATTTCCGTTACTTGACTCCAAAGATCAACCACAAAGACAGAGCTTCCTTGTGACTGACAGTGTGACACATTGTTACTGATAATTTTTATTACAAACTCTACCTTCTTGTGCCACCGTTCTGAACATTTATTGGTGCTAAAATTAATAGTTGATGAAATCTAGATCTAGTCTTTACTCAGGCTATGTATCCCTTCTAAAAAACTTATGAGTAGGAATTTGCCCACACATAGGTGTCTACATATACAAGTAAGCATGTACATGTAGAAAATTTAATCTACATGTCTGCAAGGTATCTTACCTCCTGTAGGCACAGGAGAATTGCTGCTGGATTCAGTTGTCCACACATCGGTAGTGGTATCTGAGGCACTTTAATGCATCCCTTCTGATGTTAGCTGCCAGTTCAGAAGGTTGTGGATGTCCTGCGGGTCTTTAATACTTTTCATCCTGTGATGGACAGGTGTTCTCAAACACCCTAGAGGGTCTCAGATGTCATCAAACTCCTATATTTAGATAACTGAATCAAGCTCTAGATCTAGGTACAAACGTAGCTCTCTTACAAGTGTATGTAGAGTCCTATAGTCTTATGTCCAAGTGATATACTGAAACCAATCCTTATGTCGTTATATTTTTCTTAGGTAGTTCCTTACCTGGTTTAAACTTTTTGTACCACTCAAAAATGCAATTAAAAGACCATATCAGTAATTTTACGGAATGATAGGCAGATTAGTCCTACCACTTTTACTTGGTGTATAAATACACTAATTTCTCAAAGGTAGATACCTGCAGCTATTAGTACAGTCAGTCTTTAAAAAGACCATGTGAAATTTCATCAATTTTTTTCTGTGTATCCTGTTTTCAGTTATTTTTTGCAGGGTTTTAATGTAAGGTCTGGCAAACTATTCATGTAAAAAAACAAGGACAGTAAGCCAAAATCAGCTGTCAAAGGGAAAGATGTACCATTAAGAAACCTGAACGTTACTGCAGTGTAAGTGAAAACATTTGTCTCTATGATAACACCTTAAATAAACTCCAATTTTTAAAGCATGAAACAGATACTTGATATAAGATATAAAAATCAGACTTTTACTTAATATTTTAAAAGCATTGCAAAGAAAAAAAATAGGATCAAATTCTTAACAGTATGATGTTACTTTCTTTTTCCTAAGTTATTCTTGCATTCAAATTGCAATCATATGTCAACAGCGAGCAATTAGATGAAAGACCTCATGCATTTTTGTGGGCAGGGGAAGCATACCTTATATTTGAAAACAAGAATTTACCGATAGTCTAATTAAAGACTTAATAGTCTAATTGAAGAGTTAATATTAGTCTGTTTAGAATCGTACGAGCACTTACAGTCCAAAGTATCCAATTACAGCCCATTCCAAATTAAGTTACAGTTAAAGCTGACACACATAAACATTGTAATATATAATAAACCTTTTCTGAGGTTATGCCTGATGTTTTCAGGTATGTTGTTGTAGTAAGTCATGAGCATCCCAACTTCTTTTGAAATTAATTTTCATTATGGGGTCTTGTTCTACCTTGTTGTTGGATGTCCTTGAGGTTATTTGGTACATTTGCTAACAGTCAGCTTAGTTTTTTCACAATTTTTTTTTCATTTTTTATCTCAGAATGTCATGTTATATCTAAGTTTTACATATGCTGGATACTTTTCATTGCTCTATCTATTTGTAAAGGTAGTTCTACTCTGTTCCCAAGGCTGCATTGCTTTAGCAAATAGTAATTGACCATTTCTGAGTAGTGTTTATAGCTCTGGGACACCTGGTATCACCCTGTGCCTGCACTTTCAAGGCCTGTGATATGGTCTTGTTGTACATTTGTGGATGCCTGTTATAAACCATTATTTGACTTCACAGCCTTCAAGTTGCCCAGGTAATGCTTTATTAGTACAAGACAGTCAAAGATACAACCCAATTTTAGGGCCATTAATAGATGCCTGAACAAAAATGATGATTGATTAGAAGATACATGTGTATATCCATAGATACACTATACTTTTGTAGCCACCTGTTATTAATATCTATTAGTTTTGGCATACCACTCTGAATTTAACAAAATTGCTTCCCAACACTATGTTCAGCTAGGTTTCCAGTACTTAGCTGTTCCCTGCACCTACCTTGCCATGTCTAAAATTTCGCATCTCCATTCCATCTTGCTACTGACTATATTGCTGGAACTAAGTATATAGTTCTTCCCCTTGAGGTGGAAAATTACACAAAAAGGGAGATATCACAGAAAAGTTGTAAGTAATTCTGAATACCTTCAGAATACTTCAGTTGACCAACAGCTAATTCTACAGTCAAGACAGTCCTTCAAAAGATTCCCATCTGCTTTCTTCCAGGAGTTACATTTTTGTTCCACTTCTAACATTTTTGTTTAATCAAATACAGCTTTGTTACACACAGATCAATTGTAAAGTGGTGAGACTAACTAGCTGCTGTAATTTTTTGTAATGAAACTTTTGAAGTGCCCTCTGTTTCTGTTTGTTTAGCTGTAGGTCTCTGATCAGCTAATTGGACTCCTTCAAAAGCATTAATGACTGATAGAGACTGGAGGGAGAGACATAAGGAGAGAAAAAGCTCTGCTGTTTGCATCCCTAATCTTCAGTTCTATTGTAAGATAAGTCTGCATAGTTTCTCCTATCATTTCTCTCTCTCTCCTTGACTTTCTGACTTCCAGAACTTATACTCAAAGAGTGGGAGAGAAGAAAGTATGAGAAAGTACAGGAATACAGAATATAGTTCATTATGATTAAAAATTAATAGAAAATTGAAGGCAATATTACAACTAAACTGGAAAATCTTTTTTCAAACATTAAAAAGGACAAGGATATTATTATAAAAGACTAGTTTATACTTTTTTTCTGAAAGAGATATTTTTGGGGATTTCATGGATTAAAACAAATATTTGATAAAAACCATATACATATATATGATGCCAATATATATACAAAAATGTTTTTCCTCTTCAACATGACTTATCATTTTGAATGTTAAGCTCAGTATGCATCATTTAATACAGTCAAAATATGCGTGAAGGGTTGTGAATCTACCAAAAGGAAATGTATTCACTCAATTGAGCTTTTTTTTTTTCTCTTTTGAAAGCATGAAAAAGATTTTGACTTTACACTCCAATTTCATATTTTGAAATTTTTATGAAATGGGAAAACTATCTTTCATTTGTCATCTAGAAGCTTACAGTCAGAAGGATAAACAGCAGTTGCAGAAGAAACATTGGAGGACATGCTTCCTATTCTCCAAATCAAAGTAAAATGGTCAGAAGAGCCCCCAGAGAACAAATAACAGAGGAATGAGTAAAAGTACCAAGTAGTGGGACTGGAGTTTCCCTTCTTTTACTAGTGATGTTATCACAGCTGGATGAGTCAAAGTGAAAGGAATCAATTTCAGTGTCAGCCTTCATTTTCTAATTATAAGCATATTTGCTGGACTGAACACATCTATTACTTCTAATGTAATCATTAAGAAATATCTTTATCCCCCCCACTAAACAATATTCACTAAACCATGAGAAGGTATTTCCTGTTATTTGAATGGATCATATACTTTTCAGCTAAGCTATTTGCAAGTGTAACAACATTGCAACGTCTTTCCTCAAATAGGAAACTAAACCATGTAACAAAGGCACTATGACATTTATGGGACCTATCCCTTCTATTAAAGAAAGGAAAACTTCAGAGGTCATGTCTCTCACTTTGAACCATGATACAAAAGAGGCAATAATTTTGATTTGTACTCATCAAGACATGAGAAAGGTAATTTTGCTTTTCAAGATTTCTTTTCATTTCTGTGGGAATACGTGATGACTCCAGGTGAGATCACTGGATATTTTCCTTGTTACCAAAAAGTTAATATGAGTTTTTATTTCCTTCCTGGTTTCAAGTTAAGCAGATTTTCTTCTAGAACTTATAGTCAGCTGTACTATATCAGTACACAATTTAATGATCTTGAAATTCCATCAGCTTGTGCTTCCTGAAGGACTTCATCAACATCTATAACATTGATGTTATGTTATGAAATAACATTTCACCATCTGAAGTGAAATGAAAGTATCTCAAGTTAATCTGTGGAAAGTTCAGATCTTTTTTCTTCATCAATTTTCCTAANCCCAGCAGTGGTTACATCTTCAAGAAAGGATAATCATTCTGGTTAGTGTGAAAGTAACCAGAATCAGAGAATCAGAGCAGCAGTCCCTTCTCTAGAGCTGATTGTTAAAAAAGTTGAAATGTTTTCTGAAAGAAATAAAAATTTACATTAAAATTAAATTTCTATTTAAACTCTTTTATAAAATTAAAAGAAAAAAAAATTCTTACTCTTTTTCCTTTCTCGCTCTTTCTTTTCAAAACTGTTGATCACAAAAAATCTAAAACTAAGACTAATAAAAATACTAACAGTGATACTGTTAACAATGCTTTCCTCTAATGCA
Organism: Fregata magnificens; assembly: GCA_013389945.1. Classification (NCBI taxonomy): domain Eukaryota; kingdom Metazoa; phylum Chordata; class Aves; order Suliformes; family Fregatidae; genus Fregata; species Fregata magnificens. Next base: position 36,709 of record WAAD01006019.1, read on the forward strand.
GCTATTTAGTAAAACACACACAAAGCTTCAGATGTTTTTTTCTCTTCCAAGTGTCTTCTGAAACCTGTCAGTTCTGGAAATCAGCAGCATGTGGTGCAGCCTGTTAGCCTGTGTTCAAAGAAGAACTCTTTCTGTGCACAATTCTCATATAAGGTCACCAGAGATCCTCTGTGGCTTTCAATATTCCTACATGCCTTGGCTCCCTGGCTACATATCTTCTAGTAAATTATGAAGTGACAGAAAATTTTCCTAGGGACTGGGACTTTATTCTCTGTATTTCCAAATACTTAGAGCAGTCCTTGTTGCAGTTTTGGCCTTGACCAACTAACACTATACCATTTCCTGGACACAGCTGAAGCACTAGTATGCCCCAGAGATGATTTCCAATAGTTGGATGTGGTTACTCGTCTCTGGGGTAAGAGAAAATAATCACATGAATGGAGACTGTTTTGTGCCATTTGCCTCAATATGAAGGAATGATCTCAGACACTTTCAATTTCAATTTCAAGACAAACAGCCTCATTTCGACATCCATATTGAATATCTGTCATGAAGTGTTTAGTGGAAATATTTGGTAAGATTTTAATGACACAATTTTCACCTAAATAAAAACATTTTGTGAGCTTTTGCTGAAAGCAGCAGAAGCAAAAGAAATACTGTGAAAATTATATAGCAAAATTCTTCTGGTTTTCATGCAAATTGATTTCATTAAAAGCTTCTGACTGAGGTCACAGTCTATCCTTGATCTTGTAAATTGTTTAAGGCTCTGCATGCAGAGTCTCCCTGAAGTTGCCTAAGTCCTTGTTACCTTCTCAAAGTTAGCAGCAAGTGCTTTGCTCATGAAGGATCATCGCTAACAAAGATTTAAGAAATCCACAAACTCTCCAGTGTTGTATTGCTTTTCAGGAAGTGGAGTTATCCAATATTCCTACTAGTTAGCATTGCCACTTTCAGACTCCACAGAAAGTTCTCAGTGATGCTATTTTTTCATTTCACAGAATCATAGAATCACAGAATGGTTGGGGTTGGAAGGGACCTCTGGAGATCATCTTGTCCAACCAGTACCAGAACACTTGTGTTCCTGTGTTCACATGTTCCTCTCTTTTCTGTCTTTTCTCTTCTCCTCACACCTTTCAAATGTACACATTGCTCCCATAGTGTTACATTAAAGTACCAGAAAGACCTCAAAAGTTTCCTGTCTTGATGTCTGTTACATCCCTAAATCCTCAAAGACATTGCATTAAGGGTTATTTTTGTTTGGGTTTGTTTGGTTTGTTGCTTGGTTTGTTGTTTTGGGGTTTTTTAAGATATAAAATTCGGTTGTGGACAATGTAGTGTTTCTTCTATTTCTTTCCCTCATTTATGCAAACAGTTCATTTATTTAAAAGGATAGAAACTGTTGTCTGGAAGACAGTTTGCAAAACTACTAGAAAAGTAATCGTGTTTTAAAAGTGTTTCAAACACAGAGCCAGAATTGTCTGGAGGCTACAGTTTCCCTGGGACAGAAGCTCCCAAAAAACCATATGCACCCTTCCTGTGGGTCTAAGGTTGCACAAAAACCTGAGAATGACCCTGCAAACAGAAGAAAAATTAATCCTCAACACAATGGGACTCAACTCACTCAAGTGAATTCTTACTTTCATGTTTGTGACTAATGGCTGTAAAACATTAACAGGGTTTCAGAGACTTTTTTTTTCTAATAAATACACAATAAAGCTCAGATTTGTATGTGTGTGATTAAAGTAGTTTACAACCTAGCACCACCTAAACTCCACATCCAAATAGTCTGCTTCTGTTCTCACAGAGGATGATCCAGGTTACTTCCAGACTTGCCTGCTGAGGTGCATTATGGTTTCTGGTTTACGTACCACATGTAGAAACCCAAAAAATGGATTTCTTTTTTTTCTGCACACATATAGAACCATAGAAAATTAGTAAGTCTGGTGATCATAGCCCCCTTAGTGGGGTGAAGTGCCTGGCACTAGGTAGAATATTTCTTTAGTTGTATGACTTTCAGGCTCTTTTTATTATTGTGCTAGTATTCCAGAAGGCAATTCGGCATACCCAGATAAAAAACCTGATTGCTCTTTAACTTAGTTGTTCTAAATCTTTGTCTGCAGGAACTGATACATCTAAATTGAACAACCAGTGTAAGTGTTTGAAGTAAAAGATGCCAACACACAATTTCTAGTAAACTCAGATCACAATTAGATTGTTTAAAATCACTTTACTCTTGAATTTTTGCTGTACAGTACTGTTACTATATCTGTCATTAGATCCTTATTATTTGTCTGTTAAAGTTGTCATCAAGTATTTTATCTAGAGTTATTTTTTCTTTATGTTTAAAATTACATATGGGGTTTTTCTGCCAGTGTGTTGTAGTCCTTGAGAATTCCAATAGAATGTGAAATGTGCTACGAGGAAGAAACAATTGCCATGAATTATTGAACAATTAACATCCCATTACATTTTGTAGTTAAATGACTCTTTTCTGTAATATGCACAATATTCAAATGTAGAATATTTGTTGCTGTCTATCATTTAATCCAAACTTGTGGACTCAGAGAGAATACTATTAATGCAGTAATAATACTTAAGATATATTAGTGAAAACACAAATATAAATTGTCCCAGCTCCTGAGCTGGTATAAACCAGAGCATGCAATTAACTGAATTCAATACATCTCCATTTCAGTCAATGGTGTTACGTTGATATTCACCAGCAGATGATTTGTCACATTATTTCTAATTTATATGTATCTTTTTACAAGCAGGAATGATAATGATGCATCTAATTATCTCAGACAAAAGACCGTGACTTAAATTAGTTTGAGGATATACAATGCATATCATCTTCTTCTGTCAATCTTTGACATAATTGTTTGACTCAGATGTTTAACTGTTTTGTTTTTGTTTTTTAAGCTAATGTAGGATAGTTCGGGTGAGGCACCTATGTTAGATACTTAGACATCTCTGGCCACTTGATTGCAATTATTTTAACTCCCTCTTGATAGCAGTATTTATTTTGAGTGTTTTGTGATTTTTCTTTTTAATAGCTGAGATATAAAGTTGCGGTGGGCATCTCACAAAAATGTTCTTGTTTCATGAGTGGAAGAGCATTCTTACTTCTTTCATCTTTTCCTTTTCTTTTTCTGGTTTCTCTCAGGAATTATATTCTTCCATGCTAGGAACTATTTTTACTCAATACTCTTAGACATCTTGTTCAGTCTCTTCTGTTCTGTAGGTACGGGATGCCTTTCAAATTTCTGAGTTTTCTCAAGGAAAAGAAAAGTCATAGGAAATGCTTTGCATAGGGGTAGGAGGGAAAAAACCAGGAAAAAAACCAATAAAAATTAATTTATTGCAGAAATAGTACAATGCATTGCCAGTGTTTAGATTTTTTTCTGTAATATTTTTTCTGTTTTCCCACATTTTCAAAAAGTTGTTTCAAAGAGTAGCTATGCCCATTGTTTTTCACATATCATTTCTAGATTTTGACTTACTGCATCCCAACATGATGTTTGGTTTTTTTAATTTAATTTTTACATTTCTATTAAAGGTCAAGGTTTGGTTTTGGTTTTTTTTTTTTCTTTTAATCTTAAATTAATGTTACTGTTATGCTCAGCTGTTTCCTCCTACTATTTCTATTGCAGAAAAATGAGTGAGTTAGAGGAACATATACTGTAATTGCATAATATGCTCACAACCATTCCAAGTAACTACTCAAGGAAAATTTAAAAAATATCCTCAGTTACATAAAGACAAACTTTTAGAATTGTGTATAAATTTAGAAGAAAATATTCTTAGAATATTTCTTTGTTTCTTCCTTTCCCTCTCCCATAAAAGAATGACATTAAAAATTTCACAGATACGGGGCTACTTTTTGCTTTAGTCTTCTCTATGAGGGTTTTTCAGATTTAGGTATTTATTTCTGTTATGTGGTAGGTTATCTGCTCTCTCTTAAATAAAAAACTCAGATGTTATCAAACATTTGTAGAAGCTAATACTCTAAAACACTTAAACTCTGATGCAAACCTCACTGTAACTTTTTATGCATTATTTTTATAAGACTATAAAACCAACTGTTGTGGTTTAACCTGGCAGGCAGCTAAACACCATACAGCTGCTCACTCCCCCCCAACCCCTAGTGGGATGGCGGAGAGAATCGGAAGGGCAAAAGTAAGAAAACATGTGGGTTGAGATAAGAACAGTTTAATAACAAAAATAAAATAAAATAATAATAATAGTAATAATAATTTAATGAAAAGGAAAACAATGAGAGAGAGAGAGGGAAAGAAAACAAAACAAAAAAACCAAGTGATGCACCCGCTCACCACCCACCAACTGATGCCCAGCCAGTCCCCAAGCAGCAATTGTTACCCCTGGCCAGCTCCCCACCATGAATATACTGAGCATGATGTCATATGGTATGGAATAGCCCTTTGACCAGTTTGGATCAACTGTTTTAGCTGTGTTCCCTCCCCTTCCAACTTCTTGTGCACCTGGTAGAGCATGGGAAGCTGAAAAGTCCTTGACTAGTGTAAGCACTACTTAGCATCAACTAAAACATCGGTGTGTTATCAACATTATTCTCATACTAAATCCAAAACACAGCACTGTACCAGCTACTAGGAAGAAAATTAACTCTATCCCAGCCAAAACCAGGACACCAACTATCCTTAATTTGACCAAAAATATCTTCAGCTCAGCAGTCTGATTCTATTAACAACCAGTAGCTCAATAAATATCTTGGGAAAGAGCAGAAGAGGTTAGGCACATAGGGAAGCTCACTAGCTTCTAATACTGTGCTGCTCACAAACTTCCCTTAACAATGGTGACGGCTTTTTCTTCTATCCAAATGTCTAATTGATTTTTGTAGTCATGCAAACTTATGAGTATTCATGTCTTTTGGAAATGCTTTTATTACTTATTATTTGTTTTAAACCTGACACCTTTTAATTTCATTTGGTTCCTCCACCATTCATGCTAGATGTTCACTGTCATCAGACAGTGAATGATTGTTCCCTATTTCTATTGTCTGAGGCTCTTCTGATTGGGGAAGAGTGGCTGGAAAGCTGCCTGGCAGAAAAGGACCTGGGAGTATTGGTCGACAGCCAGCTGAATATGAGCTGGCAGTGTGCCCAGGTGGCCAAGAATGGCTTGTATCAGAAATAGTGTGGCCAGTAGGAGTAGGGAAGTGATCGCCCCCCTGTACTCGGCACTGGTGAGACCGCACCTTGAATACTGTGTTCTGTTTTGGGCCCTTCACTACAAGAAAGACATTGAGGTGCTGGAGCGTGTCCAGAGAAGGGCAACAAAGCTGGTGAAGGGTCTAGAGTGCAAGTCTTATGAGGAGCGACTGAGGGAACTGGGGTAGTTCAGCCTGGATAAAAGCAGGCTGAGGGGAGACCTTATCGCTTTGTACAACTACCTGAAAGGAGGTTGTAGCCAGCTGGGCGTTGGTCTCTTCTTCCAAGTAACAAGTGATAGGAAAAGAGGAAACGGCCTCAAGTTGAGCCTTGACCTAAATCTTGACCTCAAGGTTTAGATTGGAGATTCGGAAAAACTTCTTCACTGAAAGGGTTGTCAAGCATCGGAACAGGCTGCCCAGGGAAGTGGTTGAGTCACTATCCCTGGAGGTATTTAAAAGACTTGTAGATGTGGTGCTTAGGGACAAGGTTTAGTGGTGGACTTGGCAGTGTTAGGCTGACGGTTGGACGCGATGATCTTAGAGGTCTTTTTCAACCTAAATGATTCTATGATTCTATGATTCTAAAGACCAGAGCCATCAGAATCCTCAGACTTCTCTTTTACAGGCTGAATAGGTCTAGTCTACTTAGTTATTTGTCATATGCCATACATATAGATACAGTAGTAAGATTATTTATGTGTAAAAAACTTTTCCTTAAGATTGAGAAGATTTAACTCCTAAATCACGGAGTAAATATCAGGCAAAAAGCTCTTAGTGCCAGTGTTCTTGAATATACCTGTCTCAGAGTTCCTATATGCTTTTGAACGAGCAAGTGCTGACATGCTACATTTCAGAGCTTCACTTACACCTCTAGGACTGTAATTTACTTTCTGCAAAGTTGTCCACACACCTGGTTTGATACTTCCAAGTTAATAAGGAATTGAATAAAAAAATCCAATCTCTCAGCTTCTTCCAGTGCAGAAAAACAATTTAAAATAACCAACTGGATAATTTAAAGTCTTATTATTAGAGAGGAATTTAGTCCCAGAACTATAAGAACTTCATCTGTCTCCTAGAGGGATTAACCAGGACATGTAATTACATCAGCATATTTTCAATCTCTCTCTCTCTTTTCCTTTCACTGTCTTTTTCTCTATCTTTTAAGGTTCATCACCAAATGAAAGAAAATGAAGTTAATTTTGTGGATGTGTCATCATACAGATGAACAATAGGTTCAAATGTCCTGATTACTAGGGAAGACACACTTCTCTGCTCTCATTGTGACCCAGTCCTTCTGAGTCCTAGGAAAAACATAAAGTCTATCATGGGTTACTTGGAAAAGCAGAAATATTGTTAAGGAAGGAATTACATTTGACAAAGAAGGCTTATAACCAAGAATCTGGCCCTTGATTTGAGTCTTCTCTCATTATAAAATCAACCTTGGCGCTAATTGTGTCAAAACTTGAAAAGGTTCCCTGCTACTGTAGTATATTTACATAAAATAATATCAATATTGAATATCAAAGTATGATTTCAGAACAAAATAATATGCAATTCTAATTGCCTAACTCATTTTTAAAATCAATCCCAAGTAAAGGTCAGCCCCAAGGTCCTCAGTAAGTTTTCATTTTCACACTCATGGCATAATAAAAAGAAAGCCTGAATAGTCCTGCCAACAGACAGTGCTTAACTGGTTGCAATGTCTTCAAATGATTACCACTTGGTCATCTATAACAATAAAATAAGCAGAAACACATAGAATAAAGGATATAAACTATAAAACTTTGTATCTTAACTACTACTGGCTATGTGTAAAGACTGTATGCTCCTCCATATAAGGGCCTGGCACTCTGATATTTCTAACTGTAAAGGTCTTTAAAAATTGTTGCTTTCCTTTCGAATATGATACAGCAGCAGTCTACAGACTGTCACTTCAGTTTGCTTTGCAGAGCAACTGTTCACATCATGAGGACAACTATCTTCAAAAGCAAATGAGGACCTCCACTGCCTGGAGAGTTGTGGGGAGCTCCAGGGCTTTGTTCCTACTTCAAGGCCAGTTATATTACACACAGAAAGATAAAAATGCAAAACTGGTCCAAAACTGAAAACTGGTCCTCCCATATCCTTCATAGAAAGACATATTATATGTAACAGATATATCAACTATATCAAAGGATCAAGTACATATTGAGTACATCAAAACTCCTTTGTCTATGGGTCATGTTCTATTCGAGTAATGCTTTATTCATTGAGTGGTGTTAGTGATATCACTGGGATGTTTCACACTGTAAATTAGTGTTCATTCTGAATAAGGGTGACAGAATCTGGCTCAAACAGGATACAATGAAGAGTGAGAGTAAAAGAAATGTGAATCACTTCAAATTACAACACTAAAATGAAACCCTGAACCACCTCCTATGAAACTATTCATAAGCTTCAGATGTTTTCATGCTGGGGACTTAAACAATCTGTGTTTGCTGATGCTTGAATGTCTGTGATAGAGAACTGTGGCCACAAAATCTTTCCATGTAAACTGAAATCTCTAATTGCTCTCTGATCTATGGATAGCCTATTGATTTTCTTTATTAAGGTATTTTGGCCAGAGTCCCCAACAGGCAACAGGCTTATTTAATTATACTCTAGAAAGAGCTCCACAACATTTGTATCTGGTATGAGACAGAATTTGACCATTAATTGACCATTAATGACTAGTGTTCAGGAAAAAAAAAAAAAACCAAACCCCAACAAGTTTTATGTTTCAAATACAAGTTGTAGTATATACTCAATTCTGCAGCAAGCAGGCTTCATTACCCAGCACCTCAGAAGACAATTTTGCATTTCTGCTTTCAGAAACATCCTGCCAGAGTGGTGGTCTACTCTCTGCTTTCTATGGCTTGGAGGAGCTCCTGTCCACTGGTACAGATAGCCTTCTGCAGTTTCTTTCAATTCTTCTCTGGCTTGTTTACTTGTGGAGAAGCCAGTTACAGATCCCTTTGATTAGGAATGCACAGCTGTAAATGAGATTCTAGAAAAATAAGGTTCAGATTATCAGAAGGTTGACTCTGGGAATACAGCTTAAGATCTGTAGTTCATTGTGTGAGTATGTTAGCTGAGGTGTTATGGACTGGGTTCCTGTTGTCTGTCCTGTATGTGTTTTAAGGATGGGATTGATCTCACCTCTATCCTACGAAACTAGGCATTTCATTAAAGCTAGACGTTTAGCTAGCTGAAAACTAGCTTACATATCATACCTAAATTTCAAAAAAATAAAGTGCCCTTGTTGAAATATGTGGGTTTTTCCCCTCAAGACATTGTGAAACAAGTTTATTTCTATGTCCCATCACGTTCCCAATCACATCCAGAGTGGTCTACTTATCAGTGGTACTATATACCTTTATATATGTCAAGTACTTTCAAATTTAACATACACTATGGTACTAAAAATAAAATGAAAATAAATGTAATTATTTGCAAACATACCAGTTAACTGTTAGAATCACTTAATAGTATTAATAGTAAAATTTATACAAGAGTTTTTCTCATTTCATTTAAGCTATTTAGAAACAGTCTCATTCATAGTTATTTTTTAATTTCATTTTTAAAGTTTTTTCCCCATAGTAAAATTCCAGATGTTAAATAAAAGCTTTTTTTTCTATTTACAATTCCACAGTACACCATTTAGCAATGATTCCATAGCTGTTTAGTTTAGCTTCCATCTTCAGTTCTCCATTGTCAATTAGAATCAAGAAGTCCATCTCCTGTTATTACCCTGAATCAAGTCATTGTGCAGTCTTCTTTATTATTCTTCCAAGCTGCATTTCCTGTGGACATTCCTCTTCCTGAAACATTTGTAATTTTAAAATAAAAATTTTGAAATTAAGACACACTTTCACACAGAACTCACTTTAGTTACATTTGTGACATAACTGGGATTAATATTTTCATACATTGTTTGCCATTATTCATTTCTGAGCCCAGTCCCATTCTCATGGATGTCAATGTCACAAAGAACATTGGCTTTAATAAAATAATGTCTTTTCCCTTAAAAATATAGAAATAAAAAAAATACTAGGAAATACTTATTTGGACCATTTATGTAGTTGTTCCTGTTTCCCCAATGTCAACTTCTTTTGAAGTATGAGGTAAGATAATTTTATTGTTGAAAAATCCCTGACAGAACTTAATTAAGCAATGAGGCCTGGCAGTCGAATCCTGTATCGATCATTTCTAGTTGTGATGTAAATCATAATAATGTCTTATAGGTCTTGGCTCAAAATAAATTTCCAGATCAGAAAACCTACCACTGTAATGGAATAAAAAAGTTTCCCTGCTGGTTCAGATACTGTAGATAGACAAAGTAAAACTTGGTACTTCCTTTCTCATAATGCAGACAGATAAAACCACACTTCAGAGCAAGCAAATGTGAATTTCATTTTGAAAGTATCTGTGAAATTTTACCATTTCCTTTGACATAAGGAAAATTCAGATTCACCTCTGTAATATTATGCAATGTATCACAACAAAAGATGAGTCAAAATTAAATATATTTTTAATTATTATACCAATTTGTTGCACTAAAAAGATAAAATTGTTGTAAAAAACCATCTGTATCGCCTGTTACCTTAAACAAGTTTGTTTTCAGTCTGTGCAAGACACAGAGTAAAAGCTCAGTCAAAGTTTACAAAGCTGTATGTGGACAATTATTAGGCACCCCAGGTATATTGGACAGGATTCTAAAGTCACTGCAGTGCTTTTGGCTTGGAGATGGTTAATTTTCTTCATAGTAGCTGACATGGTGCTATGTTTTAGATTTGTCACCAAAACAGTGTTGTTATCACACCCATGTTTTAGTTATTGCTGAGCAGTGCTTACACAGCATCAAGGCCTTTTTTTCTGATTCTCACACCACCCCACCAGTGAGTAGACTCACAAGAAGCCGGGAGGGGACACAGCCAGGACAGCTGACCCCAACTGACCAAAGGGATATTCCATACCATATGACGTCATGCTCAGTATATAAACTGGGGGGNGGTTAAACCACAACAGTCACCTTAATTTAGTTGGTAGCTGTGGGCTAATCAGTCAGTAATCTTATGGTCAGTAACAAGCAGAGTAAGTGATTTGGAATACAGAACTACATAGGCACATATCCTCCCTCCCCCTCAAAAAGAATAATTGGGAAATATTTGGGATTGATTCTTCCTCTTTTTCTTTCTCTTTCTTCTTTTAACACTGCTGACATAGTTTTATGCTTCCCTTATAAACTAATGGAAGTATGAAAAACAGGGATTAGAAATGCAAACTTTACAAAATCAAGCATTTATGAATAAAAATATGACATTTTAATAATGCCTTAAAAAGTTCAGAGCTGCAGAACATGAGTTTCTTTGGTACTTTCAAATTTGTATACTTTCTTCTATTTTTACCCATTGGAATGTTACTAAGGAAAGTGGTATAGATTTTTTTTTTTTTGTACAAATGCTTGTCAAATAATATCTAGAGTTAGGATTTTGTTTCTCTTTAGGTGTTGTTGTTGTAGCATTATGACCTATGACTGGTGTCCAGTCTCCTTTAAAGAGACCTGCTTAGGATTAAATAGTACCTAATTATCGATTATGATAAAAGCCCCTTGATTTTCCATGTACTGGTATACATATTGAAAGATCTTTAGACTTGATCTTGAGCAAACTGGGAGAATGTCTAAATCTGTAGATCACTGTAGAATTTAATAATCACATTATCAACATTCTCTCTTAATGGCCTAATGAGCTTGCTGCTACCGAAAATAAAAATAATTTGTTTTATTGTGGGAACTGCTACAACTTATTTAATCTGTCTAAAATTTAGACACTTCAGCTAGAATTCATATCAACTAAAGTTAGTATTCTGCAACACAAAACTGACAACTAAAAAAATTGCAATTGATTCTCTTTATAGTTAAAGCAGTGATACAAACAATGAATCCTTTCATCAGCTATTGCTATCTAAATCAGGATGTGACCACCTGCATCCTCAGAGATCCTGTGCCTTTTCATCAGCAGTAAAGGGACTATAAGTTAAACTGCTCAGATTTACATGGCTGTTTGGTCAAATTTATTCCATGCATACTCTGAGATAAACTTTCAGCCTCGAATAGCCAACAGTGAGAGATAGATATGTTGAGGATACAATTTCTTCCATCTGCTTTGGTTTCCTAATATGAGAAGAAGGCCCTATCTTTCCGTATTGACTGTAAAATGAACTAAACTGTTACCTTAGACGTAGATGGATAAAAATACAAAATGTAAATTTTACTCCAAGCTCAATACAGTTGCTTAAAAGTAAGATTCTACTGCCATTTGAGAGGCTGAGGACATCTGAGGAATCTACAAAGGGGCTGACTGATGCCACACAGGATAGAGAGAGACATGTTTTTCTGGACTGACAGAGAGAACTACATAGGATAACCTCAAGCCCCTATTCTTAGGCAATTGAATCAAGCCCTAAACATTGAATTTAGAAACCCCAAGACCAGCATAGAAGGAAGAGGACTTAATAAAAATAAAGTGTGTTAAATACAAGGAATTTGAAAAAGTGGCTTACTGCAAATACCCAACAACAATAAGAGATTAATATTCAGATCCTTACAAAAAATTCTCATTCAGTCATGTATATTTAAGGCAATTGTGTCATATGAATGCAATATATTAAAATAATGGATGAGTATTTCATTATTCTTGTCAGAACTTGTTTTAGTACTACACCTAGGGGCATGTCTTTGGAAACATCAGCTGAACTGAAAAAAATAACCAAATTTGAGGACTTAAGTATAGAATGGTGGGGACACAAGCCCTGAGTCCTCCAAGCTCTGAATACGTGTACAGATTCCTCATGTTCTGGAATGGACACATATGTCTAAATATTGTGCTGCATCAAAGATAGTAGCTATGAGATAATCGAATGTACTGAAAATGTGAGAAAATACTTTAATAATCTAGGGTTGTGATATACTATCTATTTATTGTTCTTTTTATTATTTGGACTGGCTCAAAAGTACAAATATTACTTTTAATTTTGATTACAACACCATTTGAAACTAATTATTAATTTCCATTTTAATCCTCTTGTGTATTTTTAAAATGGCCTCAATAAATGGCTGTGAAGTTTCTAGGTTTTTTACACATAGTAGTATATATTTTGTACTGAGTCGCATCTAATATAGTTCCTGTAAAGTCAGTAAATTTGTGTGGACTAGAAATCACTGCTGAATTTAGCTTAATATCTATGTAGAAGTCAACTGTGGTAATATAGGCAAACCAAATAAAAATCATGGCAGGAAAGTCATAGTCTGCAATTAACATAACAGATTTTACAATGTGTGTTAGAAATGAAGAGGTTTTGCCTTCTACACAGTTTTATAATAACAATTATAAAATGAAATGGCAATGATGATATGAATATAACGAGATAAGTCATGGTTATAGGTCTAGGTGCATCTCCTTTCTCTTTATGGTTGTTGAATCCATCCCTCAGGTGTTTGGCTTCTTGTGCTTAATGGTCTTAATGTAACATTATATGATTCTTCCACATAGCTATACTGTATAACTATAACTATACCAATGTTTATTAACTAGCAATCCCAAGAGCGTTTGGGGCATTTATTGGACAATAACCTCCTTAAGCCTAATTCATTCACTAGAGAACAACAACAACAAAAAAAAGCTATTGTAATATAACTGCTAGAAAACGTCAAGGTTGTACAGAGCTGCCTCATCTTCTCAGCAGTGTCAGAGGCAGTCATGCATACTCCTGTTAACAAGTATTTAGGCATGTGGCAAAGTCTGCCAGTGGAGACTTTGGCAGTTTAGAGGCTCAGATATTCACAGGCGGAAGGTAGGTCTTTGGAGAATTTCATTAATGTCTTAAAGGCAATTTGAGCAGAGGTTTTTATGCAGCCCTTGTAAATCTAGCCTGAACAACATGCATGCACAGCCATACTACTTAACAGTCTAGTATTTTATAATGATGAATTAGGAAGGTCTAGTTCTTTTAAGTACTTCATACTATTAAATCATTTGAATTCAGCTCTTTTCCAGCACCTACATGAGCATACATAATGCCTATAATATTCCTTCTCATCACATTGTTCACATATGTACTGTTTTCCTGGCTAAACCACCTTGTATACATCTGTTCAGAAATTGTTTTAAGGTGAAAATCTTAAATCTTAGACCGAAAGGTTTGATCCTGAGTTTACTTAAGTCAAAATAATGGTTCTGGTCACTTCTAAAGGATTTAGATGAGACCTAGACCTGAAAATATTTTGTGTGTTTAACATGAATCTTTCTAACAGTCATGAGGTGACTAAAAATAAGAGAGAGCACAGACAAGCCCATAAAGATGTGTTATCAGGGCCTTTTCATTGCAAATGAACAAAGAGTGCACTGTTGATTGCTATGAAGCAAACTAGCTCATGAAGAAACATTCTTACTTCCAAATAAATATGTTTGGCAGCTTTCAGTAACAGGTCCTTCAGATCCCCCCTCTGTTATTGACATAATTGGATCTTCTGTTTTCAGACAGTTTCTTCCTTTATCCTGGATTGAAGCAAGGGAGCTCTTGCTTAATTATATGCTTTAATGCTTGTTGAGAGATGAAGGATAGGAGCAAATAAGCTAAAACTCACCAGATCAAAATATTTTTATGAAGTATAATACTTTGCCCAACAGCAAAAAACATATCAAACGTTGCCCTCTTCACAAAGGCATTTAGCCTCGTGATTGGCCTTCTAACAGTTACTCCTAATCTCTTCCCCTGTTTACCACAATTCATTTCTCTTCTCTTCTATTGGAGAACAGTTCACAGCAGCTTCGTATTATAAACTATACAGTTCACTTAGTGCAGTAGTCACAACTGCTGCAGAAACTCTCATAAGGGAGGTTAATACTTAAAAAATCCATAGAAGTGACTTATTTTCTCTTTTCTTGCTTCTGGCTTTCATTGCAGAGCTATTTATTTGCTATTAAAATATATAAGAATAAAGCAGAATTTCTCCCACTGTAGTAATCACATTTCTAGTGTCAGTAAATACATTGTTCAGAATTTATCTAACTTGAAAATGTAGCCAGTTGTCAAGTCTTTTGCTGCATCTAGCTATGCTCAGTTTGTGTTCAGCCAGTTGTACAACACCCCTCTCTCCTTTTCTTCGCTAGTATTTCGTATTAGTTCATTCACTTTGCACAGAGAGTAAATAAAGATCTCTGCTTTCACCTGGTGCAGTGTAGAATAGAAAGGCAACAGGGTAACTTACTCCAGTATGCTGAAAAAATAGTACATTATGGAAGTGTGACTACCAATGTGTTTTCCCTTAACCATTCAGCATGCTGGTCATGTATATTATCCCAAAGAACTGCTAAAATATAGATAGCACTAGAGTACGGCAGGAACGTGCATCCCAGAAAACATTCGTGAACCTTAGAACTATTATATTTTATGAAATGCTTACATTGGGACTTTGCTCCCTTAGTTCCCCATCTCCAGTTTTGTATCTTTAAATTAAATGTATTTAATTCTTAATGATTTTTCTATGTTCTTCGTGGTTCCACTTTTGAGAATTAATGTAACATACTTTTTTGGTTTGCAACAAATAAAGCCTAAACTATATGTACCAAAACATTCCCCTCAATTTTTGTGATTTCTGCACACTCTTTCTTTTTCTTTTGCCTTTGTCTCTCTTTTCTGCCTGTCTTATCTGTCTTTTATCCTGCTCTTTGATTCATTTAGGCCTATACTTCTAACGCCACAAATGGCTAGTAGGTTAAGGAGCATCAGGGAGTGTGAGAGGGAGATAGATTGGTGGAGCCGCACTCAACCATCCCTGAGGCCAAGGCAGCAGGCGGAGACTCCACAAGCAGCAGAGGATGCCCTCTCCTCTTGCCATCAAGCAGAAAGAGGGGACCTAAGGGATGAGGGGATCTGGAAAGAGGTCCCTGCTCGGGGTGGCAGGCGAATCCCTGCCTGGCCTCCCTCGCTTTCCCAGCTGCCCCTACACAACAGGTATGGGGCTCTGGAGCTTGAGGGCCAGGAAAACGAGGACCCAGGCAAAGGTCCATCCGGGGGGTTGCCTAGGGGGAGTCGGTCAGCCCCACGCGTTAGGGCTGCCTCTGTTAAGAAGAAGAGGAGGGTGATTGTTGTAGGTGATTCCCTGCTGAGGGGAACAGAGGGCCCAATATGCCGAACAGACCCA
>WAAD01006020.1:7101-31297 GCA_013389945.1 Fregata magnificens
CGAGCCCAGCTTTCATCCATTGATGGTGACTTTTAGAGCTGTGTGGATGAGCTAAAGGCTTTCTGGGCACAGGCACGTTTCCTCTCTGAACCCTGCAGTTCTGTCCTGTGCTGCCAGGAACCAGGGCACAACCTGAGTGAATCTTGTGCTTTTCTTTTATAGGTTTGTATCTTTTGGTGAAACATACTTATTCCTTCCAATCAGTGATTAAGTTGAAGTGTAACAAGGGAGGAAAACACTGTGAAGAGACCAGGTTTTCCAGTCCGAAAAAGGGGGGAAGACTGTACTTTCTCTCTGCCTTTGCCTAACTTTAAGTTTGGCCCTGGTTAGAGCATCTTTAAGTGGATTACCTTAGGCCTTACTGATTGAGAAATGAAATGCAGGATCCAGCCCAAGGGCATTTCTGTCTTTGAATGTGTTTTTTGTTATAGTTCATTGGTCAAACTCCTCTGAATACACAGCTCCCAGGTTGCCCTGTCTTACATTAGTCCAACAGCTTTTTCTGTTCTGAACATTAATCTCTCCTTACCCATAACTCCAAATGTCCTCTAACATTTATAATGACAGATGTGCCACTACTTCAGCAGCTTCCATATGTCCTTCCTCTCTCCTGGCAGGGCTCCCTTATGTCCCCTGTCTCCTGGCACAGCTCTGCTTTCAAGAGTTAGAATTCCTTTCACTTTTCTGTTTGGCATTTCCGTTTCTCTCATCATTAATAAATGTCTGTTGTTCAAGTTCTGTGATGCCCTATCATTGAGCTAAAGTTACCAGGTACTTTTTTTTTAACTTAGATCAATTTTTTCCCCACTTGCTCTTGCACTGTCACTTTGACTGTGTTTGAAAAATACCTGGTATCTGTAGATTATTTGAACCAAAGATTTTCCGCACTTTCATCAAATTGGAAGGTGTGCAAGTACTAACAAAATACGTTACAAAGTTCTACCAACATTCACCTTCGTGACTCAAAGAAAATTCAGTCGGAAACCAAAAGATGAAGATTTAAAGGCTTTTAGAAATATTCTTCCAGGTGAAAAGTCAAAATGTAATGAATGAGAACAGATTAATTTGTTTCTCTATTCTCGGTCTTCAGTCTGAAAGGAGTTCTTTCATTAAATTACAGACAGATCTTTGTCCCTTTAGAAAATATCAGTTGTAGGTTTTCCATATAATCAAAATTTTGAAAGTCAATTCCAAAGAGGTGAATGATCTAACTAACTCATCTAAGAATCCATAGTCTAATTTAGTATTTTTCTAGTACATAGCTTGATCCTGAAGTGGAATTTCCTGTATCTGCCTGAAACTGTTTTGACTTCAATGGTAAAATTTGAGAATCTGCCCCATTTTAATTAAAATTGTTGAAAGTGTAAATCATTATAAGTAGACAAGTATAACAGATGCTAGGAATCATGTGTTTGGTTTATGTAATTTTATTTACCTACATCTGCTGGTGCCTTCCAGAGTTGGAGATACACAACTGCTTTTAGTAGTCAGTTAAAGCATGTTAAAAATGCATATAATAAAACATTGTCTTTTTATCCCAAAACCACTGAAGCCAAATCCAAAAGATAATGGTAACTACTTCTTAAATTGTAGGAAAAGTTAAGCTGTAGCTATTTTGAGAATACAAAGGATTATAGCTTTCCTCCATCCATTTCTGAATACTAGTACTCAGCTTGTATTCCTGGTAAGAAATAGAAAAATGCTTAAAACTTTTTCTCGTAAATTTCCATTCTTCAGTTGAACTGGAAGTCAAAACAATGCTCAAACTTAGTACGTTTTGTACCCTTTTGAATTCAGGTACACAAAGAGTAATAAAGAGTAGTCCTTCCTACTCATTTATTGACTTATTTACTATCAAAAGAATATGTAGATGTTTTTATGAGCTAAATTTAATTCAGATCACTTCTGTGCTCTGAATAATCTTCTCATGTGTGCCTGAATGCCCTTTCCATATGCATGAGTGCTCACAACTTGCAGCACCAACAAATTAATAGTCTGCACTGCCTTTTCAAAGAGGAAGTCGAGACGCATGCATCACTTTACTATTGATTCAGGGATTGCGACTGCCAAGTTGCTACCAATAAAGTAATATCCTAAAATCCTAGCAATCATGGTCTAAAATTTATCACTGTCTTTATGTAGCAAAACATCACTTTTAAAGGAGAGAAGAAAATTAATTAGAAATCCAGTGATGTTCAGATGGCAATAGTAAAGCTCTTATTGAAATAATGCAATATATAGGAAGAAGGTATGTTGATAGCAAGGAAAAAGCCTGTAATTTTTGTGTGTTTTATCTAAAATCACTAGGGAGAAAGGATTTAAAATGGTGATTCATCTGCAGTATTACAAATCATATTATGGTTCAAGAAAAAACTTAAATTGGATCAATCCCAGACACAGTGTACTATTTAGTTAAAGTAAAATAGTATCTTCATTGACAAAATGTACAGTCACCTGAAGAGTTTCTCATTTCTCAGAAATGGTTGTAGATTAATCGGGTGACGGTCAGATCCACTGTGTTATTTTCACCACTCCTGCTCTACCACAGAGGAAACCCAGGTCATTTCTCCTCCTTTAAATATGTCCACAACTATCTTACTGCCAGGGATAGCAGAATAAGCCTGTAGGATCCTGCCATGATGGGACGACAAAATGGCTCTTTCTTTCAGGCCACTATATTAACAAGGTGTTCCTCAGTTACAGAAGTTATTTTGTGGCCACACAGCCATGCTTCCCAGTCTTCCTGTATTTCTATAGAAGCAGAATTTGAAGGCCCAGAAACGTCTGTGGGAGACTTGACAGTCCAATACTTTAACCAGGAAAGAAGCATCAATTGTATATATGATTTTTTTCTGTTAGCTCTACTTTCAACAGGAGTAGCAACCTCCTAAAGTTATTAAATGGAAAATCTGCCTCCTCAATTTAATCTCTGATCTCAGTAGGACGTACATCATCTGCTATTATGAAAGTTTTCAGATATTTGTGGCAGTTCCCTTGCCCCAGTGGCACAGCATCAATATGTCCTTGATATGTTATCTTGTCTAGAGAAGATATAGTCACAAAAGAATATGAGAATCAACCCTTAGTTTACATTGAAAGTCACTCTACAACCCCCCTACAAATGTAGCTCTGGGCTTATTCTTTTGTCAACCCAAATGCTATGTTGAGCCTTGGGCAAGGTACCTTTGCCCTTCCTAAGGCTAAAAATTCCTCAGGGATATTTCTTCTGGCAGCTTTCCATCTCCTCTGGCAGCCCCTTTCCAGAGTCCCTTCAGCTGTAGCTGTGTGCTCTCTTGCTCTCAACCCCACCTCTAACCATATGTAGATTATCATGCACCAGGGGATCCCTCTCACTCCAGGAACCAAATATTCTCCATCATTCTAGCATCAGCCCTTGGCTGTTTGTACATTATTCTTTCCAGTCCCCAGCCATGTATGTAGCTTCAAGTACTCCCTCTCTTTAGTCTTCATCCTCACCCTAGGCTGAGCCATAGGGAGCCAGGGCCCTTTGATTCATCCAGAAACAAAAAGCTAGTTATTTGAAAATCCCCAATTTCCTTTGACAGCTCTTCTCTATTGTTATTTCCTTTGTAGCTCTGGGCTTTCCCTTTCTCTCAACCCTAAGCTGAGACTTAGACAAGACACCCTTTGTCTTCCTCACTTCCTCATAGAGAGGAGTCATTCTTGTGTACTTCATTTTCCTCTCACAGCCCCTCTCTGACTACATTACATCTGTAGCTGGGGACTTTTTCTTTCTTTCACCACCTAACTGTAGGCTGAGCCATTAGTCAAACTCCCTGCTCCATCCAGGGACTAAACCAGTAGCAGCTCTAATGCTGCTTAGTTTCAGGGGATCTCCATGGAGTATTTTGCAGCCAGCTTCTGTTCATGCATGTCTGTGTATAACACACCAGAGATTTAGGAGAACAATATCATAGAGAACACAAGCAGTTTAGGGTATTTGCTATCAAGACAGTACTAAGAAAACAAAAAATCTTACTATTCTTTGGAAAACTGGAAGTCCTTGTAAATTTTTCCTACATGTCCCCCTGCCTTTTTTTGTTGTTGTTGTTTAGCCTGTATTGCCAGAGAAATTCCCACTAAGATTTACTCTGCACAAGAGCTCTATAATGCATTAGTGAAAGCTGTATTAATGTGAGCATTAATGGAAAGAGGGGTATGGAAACCTGTTACATGTGACAAGTTGCTACACATCACACATTGCTCCCACTTCTACATCTTAAGTTCATATTGCAAGTTACCTTTGCTGTGTTGTTCATGACACTAGTGGCACAAAATGACAAAAATGTCAGTAAAGTTTGAACAGTTGAACAGTTGGGTTTGCCCAAAGGTGAAAGCTGCCCCTGATCTTGGGCAGAGACACTGGATTTTACTTTTCGTGTCAGCTGCTGTTTATGCAGATTGTGTTTAAACCTGCCTCCTGCTTCAGCCCCAAAATACGCATTTTGCCATTGAGATTGAGCCAAGATACTTAGAAAATCTTACAGGAAGGCTGGAAATATGTTTCATTCTCTGAAACAATTTCTTGTAAGGAGTTGAAGTTGGACAATCTTCGTCTTAGGTGAATGCTCTAGCCACACTGACACTGATTTCTGCCAGAGACCATATTCTGAAAAATCTGGCCATTGCTTTTTATTTAGCTGGGAAAAAGGGCTTTAAGACCTGCACAGAAATAGACATAACCAAGATATGCCCAGAAAATGGCAAGATTTAAGACGTATGTCCACAGCATCGATACTGGCTGCCTCAGCTGACATATGATATATTTTAAAGTATACACATAGGGCACTTAGGGTTATGGAGTGCACCCAAGGATCCAGAAGCCAAACTCACTCCACTAAATTAGGATTCAAAATTAAGAGCACAAACACTTTATGTTCCATAAATTCTGGGTCACCAAATGAAAGTGATCCAGAAATGCTTCTCTCTTTCCATTAACAGACTGGAAGACTTTAATGATTATGCTTTTAACTCAGATATGTTTTAGGTGTTTGACTCTAGAAGCCAGTCTCTTTGTAGAATATCCTGTACAAAGTACTCAATAATTCCATGTTTTTAATAGGCAAAATTATTTTTTGTTGTTGTCGTTAAGCAAAATTTAACAATGATAAGGAATTGCTTCAGGATATAGTTGTTTTGAACTTCCTCATGCTTTAAAAATCATTAGCTGAGCTACTATGAATACAATATTTTTCATAAGATTTCTGTGTAAAGAATGAGTTTTGAGGATGAAACATAACTTTTAGAGACACTTCCAAGAACTCCTGCAGTGAGGTTTTATATGGTGCTGAAGTACTGTACATCCACTCAAGAAGGCTTCTTCCAGGGAATGTGGAATTTCTTCTGGGGGATGAAGTGCCTATACTGACTAAACCCTAAAACTTAAATGCACAATTCTTTCTCTAGACATGTGGATCTAAAACCAGATTTATAAAAGCAGGTTAAAATTAACTCAGTCAAGCTATTAAAACAGCTCTGTTATTTAGGCACCAAAAATAAATGGTCAGATTTTTCAATGCCTTTCTCGTCAAGTACAAAAAGGTACCGGACCACTACCCTTGCACTTTCTTGAAATGTGAGAGTTGTGGGTTGGTATAACTCTAGGCAGGAAAGAAATTGTGTTTGGCTTATTAAAATCTTGATAAGTTACTATCATCTAAAGAGAGCTGCACTATCACCATTTAATTAGAAGAAAATACCTGGTGCTATTTTTGTAGGGTTCACGTTCAGAGAACATATTGGATTGGCCTAAGAGAGCCTTGTGCATCTAAATGCCTGTGATGACTGAGGTAGACCTGGGGATGTACAGAAGTATAGCTTTGGACTCCTGGGGAACTTCAATATAAAAAAAACCCCAAACCAAACAACCCAGAGTTCTTTTGCTTGGGTATTCTGTCTAGATCACTGAATACAGAAAAGCTGGATTTCAATCCTGAAGGGTACCGAGTACCTCTCAGGGTATTTTCTTGGAATTCTTTTGTGAAATGACAAAGTGTTAAATACCAAAATAACCTGAATTGTCTTCAGTCCAAATAGAAGAGGACAGGTAAGGTATAATAGGACATGTCTGTGTTTGTGCAGTATATTTCGTATGAATGAATCCCAGCAGAATCCTCGCAGGGAACTCAAATCATCATCCCATGGACTGCGGAAGAGGATTCTCTCTCCAGTAGATAGAGGAACTGGGAACTCTTTATTAAATCAAGAGCATTTCCATCAGAATCTTTCTCCATCAGCTGTGCACAGGCACATATGCATATTTACACTCTTCTCATATATATGCATTAAAATCCAAAATCAAGTTGACAGACGCTACAATAATTACAGGGAATGGAATGAGTTAGAAGATATCACTGGTGTTTTTTAAGTCTGTGTATGGTTATTTCTCTTTGGGGCACGCTTTATGATTGCCTAAGGTCCTTTCTAGCCCTATTTGCTACAATTCTACAGTTAAATGCTATTCAAAATATGTTCTAAAAAATTTAGAAGGTTTATATGTGCTTATATAGATAGTGTCTGACAAGTAGAAAAATCTGTGGATAATAGTACTAAATTATGTCTGAATTGCCCTGGTACTTAATGTTATAAGTACGACTATACACACATAAGTATACACAACAATAATGCAAAATAAGTATACACAAATTAATGTTTTCAGGCAGCTACAAATTTATAGTTAAGCTGTTTGTGAATGACTGATTTTGTATAACTTGATAGTGTAAATAAGATTTAATGAAAAGGTGTATATTTCTAATGGAGTATTTTCATATGTTAGATATGGTATGAAGATGAGGAGTGTAGAGCACTGTTGTTTTAGCACAGTAGGTGATATAAGTGGAGTAGACTTGTATCATACTTTTTATTTTAAACAGTTAGTGACCTAAGTTGTAACTTTAAAGGAAATGTTAAAAGATCAAGAGGAATCAAGCAGACCTGTTCTTAATGTAAACCAGATGTACTTCAGAGAGGTCACTTCATTCATTACATGTGTTTGACACTATCTAAAAAGCAAGTTCTAAACCAAATTTGTGAATGAATTAGGTTTAAATACTGTGAAATGAGGTTCCTGTGCTGTATAAAATACGCGTCTCTAACATCTGTGCTATACTGTACCTAGTGCTGCTGTTGACATTTCATTCCTCTGTCCCAATATGACAAAGATCACTTTCTTTTCTACTATCATCTTGTAATTGGTCTGTCTTTGTTATACCAATGTCAGTGTACTGAGCTAGAAAATATGTGTCCAGTTTATCTTTATTATAATGATGAAAATGATATTAACAGATTCACAGAAATTAAAGTCTCTTTCCTCTACTTCTGAACTTCATTTTGTGCTGTTGAAATCTTATACCCTGTGACTTTTGGGAAACACTAGGGAATTTTAACCAGTCAGGTTTTCTCTTCTAATAATGTCTGAAAGAAATATGAAGAAGTGATTCATATGAAATGTTGATACCCCAACATCATACTAGTAGATCTTATAACGCAGCATGTGCAAATACATCTGTAAATTAGTGAATAGACATTTATAGAAACAATCTTTTAGTACAGAAGAAAAATGTTGCGTTTTGTGAAAAGACTGGCATGGCTTCCGAATGCTGGTGGAGACAATGAATCAGTAAGTTGTAGTACCTCATTGCCTTGGGTAATTTTTATTTCATCTCTGACACCAATTGTAAGTGAAATGAGCTTGTTGTTTACATGTGAAGCCATAATATCAGTTTTTCTGTATTATACCAAAAGAGAGTAAATTCTCAGTGGGTAATTGCTATTTGAAATCCTTTTGTCATCATTTCAACACATAAAGTAGAACTGAAAATTAAACTGGTCTTACTCCTGAAAATCCTGAAGGAAAGCCTTAGCTATAATTTATACATTACGAGGTATACATTTCAGGCTCTTGACCTCTAAAACTATTTATTCCCTCTGTTAACTGATGAGGCTCTCAAATATGGTGAGCTAGGTACCTAGGGATGGGCTCTGGGCAGAAGAGAAAACCTGCATGCCAAGTCTTTTATAGCTAGTCAAAACAAAAAGCACAAAAAGGTGCGTTTGAAACCCTACCATTCTCTGCAGAGCAGAAGGGCTTTTGAGAAAGCACCTCCACCCCTTTGAGATCCCCAAATCTCTCCTTAGAGTGGGCATCTGCAGTCATTCTTACAAACAGATGAACAGGGCTTACTATTTTGTTTTAAAATGTGGTGAAAGGAAAGAGTAGTGGTGGTGCTGTCATATTTTGTGGGTAAAACACTTGTCAGACAGGAGGTAAACTTATGTTGTGGTTTAACCCCAGCCGGCAACTAAGCACCACACAGCCACTCGCTCACTCCCCCCTGGTGGGATGGAGGAGAGAATCAGATGAGTAAAAGTGAGAAAACTCGTGGGTTGAGATAAAGACAGTTTAATAAGCAAAACAAAAGCCGCACGCACAAGCAAAGCACGCACAAATTCATTCACCACTCCCCATCGGCAGGCAGGTGTTCAGCCATCTCCAGGAAAGCAGGGCTCCATCACGCATAATGGTTACTTGGGAAGACAAATGCCATCACTCTGAACATCCTCCCCTTCCTTCTTCTTCCCCCAGCTTTATGTGCTGAGCATGATGTCATATGGTACGGAATATCCCTTTGGTCGGTTGGGGTCAGCTGTCCCAGCCGTGCCCCCTCCCAGCTTCTTGTGCACCTGGCAGAGCATGGGAAGCTGACAAAGTCCTTGACTAGTGTAAGCGCTACTTAGCAACAACTAAAACATCAGGGTGTTATCAACATGATTCTCATCCTAAGTCCAAAACACAGCACTATACCAGCTACTAGGAAGAAAATTAACTTTATCCCAGCTGAAACCAGGACAACTTAGTTCCCATGTTTCCTTTTCTTCTCTCTTGAATGACACTGCTTAGCATGCAGCTCTGAGGGTGACATCTACTTGGTAATGGATGGGTCTTAATCTCCTCAGGCTGTGGAGAACCTAAGACCAACATTTTCTGGATGACACTTTAATTATTAGGATGAGGTCTTTTGGAAAGTTAGTGACTGCAACTGCTTTTTACATTGTCCTTACTTGTTAGGTGCTGAGGGAGAACAAAAAATGAAAGGTCAGGATTTAGAAGGAGAAAAAAAGAAGATACTTTCTGCACACTTGTATTTCTCCTCTCTGATAACTGTTGAATGTTAACTAAAAGCAGTATATATTGGAACTTGATCTGTATGATAAATATACTTCAGTGGTATTTGGCTGTTGAAGTTATAACTAGCAAGAAATACCCAACACTGCTTGAAAACATCAGAAATAAAAGATGTTCTAGAATATAAAAGCTGACAGCAAAGACCAGGATACTGAATGAAGCAAGTAAAAATCAACGGTTTAAACAGGAGGTGCTGAATTAACTAAACACTGTGAAAAGAATCAGGGTTTATGTTTGCATGTTAAACCTCAGACTGAACCTGTGTTCAAGCTTTAAGCTGTTGCTTTTCACATCATTTAACTGAAGCCTAGGCTTGAGCATATAAGCCCTGAAAACCACCAACCCATCCAAATTCAGATGAGTCCTAAAGATGGGTCCTACAGCAACACAAGTGTCCATGAACAAGCTAGTCCAAGGGCTATTTAATCTAGGTGCTTTTGTTCTCAGACAGTTACTAGGGTTTTTTTTGCTGTGAATTGTCTCCTATTTCGTACCAAACTCATTTACAGCATAACAAAGAGTTTTCAATCTTCCAGTACTTGTCCATCTCTTCAGATACTTTCAAATGTCTATAAAAGCACTAAAAAAGCAATCTCCTTAAACTTGAAATGACCTTTATATAAAATTGATAGTAAAGTGCTGGCTATGTAGCAAAAGACAAAGAGAATCACCTTTCTTTTTAACAAACAAAGGCTGGTTGAAAAAACTCACAAGTCACTTTTCTCTCCTTCATCCACATAGATGACTCAGCCATAACCAATTGTGCTGACCCCTTGTACTCATTAAGCAGTCTGTTAACCTGGCATTAAATTGAAGAGCACAGAGGAGGGTTGGTAGTACATTCATCAGGTACTTGTGGATATTGCTACTTCTTCTCTTGGATCTAGATAGTTGACTATATCTGTTTGATTGAATGCTGATAACCCAAGCTAAAACTGTAGCTTAGGAAGAAAAATGTTTTGCCATCTGCCCTGGTGGGCTAAAGCTTTAAAGTTGTCAGGGGGATGCAAGGAGTGAGGGCAAAGCTCTTCTGAACTTATTTTGAAAAGAAGACCAAAATATTAATTCAGACCTCCAAGCTGGAGCTAATATTTATGGTGTACCTACAGACTGGTTCAGAAATAAGTGATTCTGTGAAACTGTCTTAAATGAGTTCACTCTACACAGATTTCTCAGTGGGTACAGAGGATTACCTATTTATTTATCCTGCAGAAATGACTGCAACATAGCATAAAGGCAATATTTCCTAGACTTAAGGTATCTCAGAATTAGATTAATATTAACACATCCTTTCTGTCTAAGAATACTTTGACAGTCTTTTTGAAGGCTTACAACTATTGTTGCAAGGCTTATAGCTTTTGACATTTCCATACCAGGAAGCCATCCATAGAAATTCATAAAACAGTGAATTGAATTAAATAACAAAGTTCTAGGAACTTTTTGCTATTTCATCTGCAGTCATGTTTCTATGGAGATAAAGAATGTACTTGCCAACTCTACTGACTTTGAAGGCTGACTCCAAAATGGTTGTTTCTTACTGCCCTCTTTTTTTTTGTATCTCTACTGACTCAGAATTAGAAGGTTTGTTTTCACATGGTATTACTGATGAACTGATGGATAGTATCTTGTCTCTGATATTCTGCTTCTGATACTGAGATTGCAGTGCTCCACAGTTTGTCAGAATTCAAATGCTACAATAAATAATTCCTGCAGCTGCCTGGAGAGAACCTCATCTCTAGTGAATAACTTGTATTTGAAATTAAGCATAGACAGGTATTAAAGCAAAGACTTCATTGTCTTTGAAGACCCATACCTATATCTTCTGTAGCTGATTTCAAAAAAGGGTAATTTATCTGTCGGTAAATAATTTTCCATCCTTTTTGCTTGTGTATTTTGACACCTAAGATACATTTTTCCTAGCTATCACTTTGAATTCTACAAGTTCTTTCTTTCCAGACAAAAAAATAAGTGCAAGCACAGTTCAAGTACCTCAGGATTAGTGTCTTTTAATTATGATCATGTGTTTGCTTGGGGGAGCCCTGAGCCTAGAAGAAATTGATTTTACAGGTTAGGCTCAAGGCTGAACATCGCAGTATTTGGCTAACTGTATGTAAAAAAATGTTAATACAAAGTAGTTTCAAATGCAATCTCAGGAATTCCGTTTTGCTTTCTTTATAACATTAATACAGATACAAAAGTAGCTGGGAGTATGGAAATGGAGCGGATGCCTTCTAGATAGATTCCTCTTTCTTTGAATGGGAAGAAACAAACAGGAGAAATCAGGAACTTCTGCAATGCATTGAAATAACTATAAACTATTTGAATGCCATGGAATGAATAGCTAAAATCAAGTTCCACATACTTAAATACAGAATGCTTGCAAAAAGAAAATGTATGATTTTTTTTCCTGTTTTTGAAAAGAATGTTAGTATGATTTCAAAGTCATATCATAAGGATATGACCTTCATTTGATCCTTTGTGATCAAATATCAGTTGTCCTGTAATGCAGTAAATTACAAGGGAATAGCTGACTCTTGCTTTTAGCCAATAAGGTCGTGTAGAAGAAAAATAGCTTCTATGAATGCAGATGGGAAGGATCCAAGTACTCCTTTGGGTGTGCTGAACCTCAATTACATTTACCCCAGATACCATGCTTGCTCCCAGGAGCTCTGATAGTGAGAAAATGGTGTTCACTCTCCCAGATTCCTGATGCTTCTCCTTTCCTTTCTTATAGACTGTTTTCAAGCAGTTATCCCTCTTCTAGATTGCTCCTTTCTTCTGAGCACTCTCTGTAGACATACCTGTTCCTCAGTACCCTCAGTGAAGAGGGGATACAACAGTTTTTTCTCTGTTGTGTGGTTTGAGCTCCCGTGACATGGATCCTTTGTTACATGATGTCATACCTTTTCTTTGACAGGACCCCTTTTTCAATGCACAGGAGAGATGGTGCTCTCTCATGGAAATGCTTTTCACCCTTCTGTTTTACTACGTTGTTAGTGTGAGTCCCTATTCCTCACTTACTGTCCGCTGCTCAAAGCAGGTTTAAAGGCAGAAAGAGATGGTCCCGGGGACTGGTAATGAAGGAGGTTTTTCCTATTGCTTTACTAATTATAGATCCTGAAAGATATTTAGAAAACTTGGAAAGGTACAGAAGAAGAGGAAGAAGCGTGTCAGAATGAAGAAGCTTATGAGTTGCCCACAGAACTGGAGTCTGTCTTTGTCTCTGCTGCAAAATTCTTTTCATATGTAGCTACTGACTTTCTTTTTGTTATTTTTGCCACTCTGAATTTTTCAGACAACCAGCTGAGCCAAAGGGAGCTCTTTGAAGATTGCTTAAAGAATGGGACTTACCTGTATAGTAATTCTTGAAGTGTTATTTGTTTTTCTCCTCGTATATCACCTTTATTCAGTCTCAAATCTTGGGCAGACAATCTTACTTGGGTAGAATTTGAGGAATTTGTGTGCTTGCATGAATTACACTTTTTGGGAGGTTAACAGCAAGAAAACAAGGACATGTCCAAGGTGTGAATGTCACACAACTGGGCAGTACATGGTCTCTAGGACAGATGCTCCCTGAAAAATCATCCTCCTTAACAAATGACTTTTTCTATTGCTGTGTACAGTGTCAGTCGATCTAATTCTTTCAGGACATGGTTATGCGCCCAATGTACATGAGTGGTCTATTATATATCACTAGGTTACAAACAGAAATGTTGTAGTCCATCTTGCTTTGCGTATTGCTGACTGTTCATGCTGCACTCCTATATTTAGTCAGTATTTTATGGCACAATTTATGAAATGGGCATATTATGCATTTTTAGGTTTGCTTTTAGTGGGGGAAATTACTTATTCTTTAAGAACTTTTAGCATGGGTCTTTGTATCATGGGTCATTATTTCTAGGTAGACTACATTATTAACCTGTGTTCTGAACAGGAATTTTCAACATTAGTTGAAATGTTAAAATAGCTGTTCACTGACTGAAGGATACATTCAGGTATGTGTGCTCACTGCAGTCTTCCTCAGAGCAAATCTTTCTTCATTTGATACCCTCCTAGCTAAAGTCATAAGGGCCATCAACTTTGGTGTTACAGGTGAATCAAAGATGTTTTTTGTAGCATAGAAGTTGCTGCTCTCATGTGTTCTTATTTTCAGGAACTGAAGGCTGCTAACAATTCTATTGCATAGAATACAGTACATTTATATATTTACTCTGTAAAGAGATTATTTCTAACAGGCTAAAA
Organism: Fregata magnificens; assembly: GCA_013389945.1. Taxonomy (NCBI): domain Eukaryota; kingdom Metazoa; phylum Chordata; class Aves; order Suliformes; family Fregatidae; genus Fregata; species Fregata magnificens. The sequence goes on from WAAD01006020.1 coordinate 20,549, forward strand.
TCTGTCCAGAGGGAGTATTTTGACTGGGCTTTGTGGATCTGTTCAGACTATAATGATTTTCTCATTCCTTCTCCCTTCCATACTTCTTCACTACCTGGGATGGAAGATAATACTTTGGATCTATGTAAACCCAGTCTGACTCAGACTCCAAATGCCAGACAGCCAAATGCCTCAGGGTCTGCAAAAGTAAGAGCTCTACTTGTGTCTTGCTCCCTTCCTGGAGTATTAAAATATGACTATGTCTAGTGGTCTTTTTTCTAATTTTTGGAAGTCTGTACGTGTATTTGAGGCTATATATATTATATATCTCTGCCTTTTGTATGTGGAGCAGAAATGTGTTATCCTTACTAATCCAAGACAGTATGTTTTGCATACCAGAGATTCAATTCTCTAATGTTGTGGTAAAACCACCTACAACTTTTTCCTTGTCTATACAAGTGGGAGTTGGAAGAAGTAGGTTAATTCTCAGCTCAGCCACAGAAATGCCTGTATGATGTTAATGAGCCAGTCAACTTACTGAGCTCCAGTTTCCAAATTTGTAAAATACAGTATTAACTGCCCATCTCAGATTCAATAACAATTTTAAAGTGCCGTGAGATTTGGAATTGCTTTTTTCCAAAAGTACATGTGACTAACAAAGCTTTTTGGAGAATTTGTTGCTAAGTTGATCTGACCTTTCTCACCTTAGTTATGTCTGCATTAGCAATAATTCTGCCTACAAAAGATTTGCAGAGTGAAACGGTACTGTGGGCCACATATTCCAACAAAAGGGTTTATTTTGGACTAGCTTTAGTCTGATCTCCTGGACTGAATGGTTGGAATGCAGTAAGAAAGCTCCCGGATTATATCTTCTCATCCAGTTTCATCTGAAAGAAAAGCATTTATTTGCTCCAAGACCACTCCACAATGTAAATTAAAAACACAGTAAGTGCAAGTGGTTAGTACATTGAAAAGTACACTGATGATATAAACTCAAAAACTAATGTAATTGCACCCTTAGCCTCTTGTGGGAGAATCAAATTTGACTACCGCAGATTTTTTCTGTGTTCTCACAGAAGTCAGATAGTATAAATTCCACCCTCTAATAAAAAGACTTGATTCAGGGTATTTGGTTCTCTCAGACCAATCAGACCAGTCATCTGTGATAGCTCCCAACAGTCCCTCTCCCTCAAATTCCCAACCTTGTTCTGGCAACAGATTCCTTCTCCAAATCTTTTTAATGCCAGTTTCGAAAGGAATTGTTCTAAGGATTTTCATTTTCCCAGACACTGCTTTTCTCTCTCTTCGATCCCTTACCTAGGTCATTATGATACAAGTAAAGATCTCGTGCAGGACAGAAATTGTAGTTGCTTTATAGCTCTGTGTCACAGGTGAAACTGCTGCTCCTTTGGAGAAGACTACAATGAATAATGAATAAAAATCACTGCAGCTGCTTGTTTTGAACACAGGGAAAGAAATAGATGTGTAGGCTCCAGGCTGGTGAAAAACAGAGAAAAGCATCATAACTCTCACAATCATAATAAAGGCTGGAAGTGAGGCAGGGAACAAGACCTGTGATAAAATCCAAAATATGTCATTTGCAATGATTCCCCCTCAACTGTGAGACCATTTTGTGTATACTTTCACGAGTATAATGAGGTGGGAATGCGGTATTTCACAGAAATTTTATGAAAGAGTTCTTGTCACACACACAAAGAAAGGAACTGAAAAGTGTATTCACATATTTCAGTCTGTCTGTCTTGGAATACTGACTGGAGTATAACAATAACTGAGCATTCATCAGCTTGTATTTGGGGTATCAAAGTAGTCCAAATCTTGTGTTTGAAACAGTCAAAATGTGTATGTGAAACTATGTAGAAAATTACTTTAGTAAATTTGTATGTAAACTTTAAATAAAATGTTCTGACTGAGTAATCTCTAAACTCCAACCATTTCTACCTCAGTCTGGGCAGAGTGCCACACTGGTTTTCAAACAGGATCCGTTCTAGTATCGTAATGCAGAACAAACTGAATCTTTTAATTTTTAAGTAAAAAGCCACCAGACTGTTCATACAGGTTCATATCTGAATAAATAAATAAATTTTGAAAAGTGTTATTAATACATGTTTGAATAGACCAAATAATAATAATAAAAGGCTTAAAGGGCAGATGTTTGTATACACATATGTATTCTACTAATAGCCCTGAGCCTGGTTTTACAAAACACAGTCATAAGCAGTCATTCTGTCACTAATGCCCCAAAAAAAAAAAAAAAAAAAAAAANGCAATCCTATAAAGCTTAGTGCACAAACATGCCAATGAACTCTTCATATACATTCCTGTTAGAGCAAACATATGTACAATTGTTAGCACAACTGCATGGATTGTTTAGGCAGAAAGTTAAAAGAGATTTAATTCTGCCTCTTTGTACGCACCTGGAATGGCAGGATTATCCTAAGGGATTTTTTTCTGTGCTTCACTTTTTCATCTCTTCATTCTAATTACCTAAAAAAACTGTAGAGAGACCATGGAACTGTGTTTGAAAATGAAACAAGCTGCTAACAAACATTGCCATCATTCATGCAATGGAAGCTGCAGTTGATCTCTCAGGATCAGTTGATATGAATATTACTTATCGCAGTATCAAGATTTATTCTACAGTCAGCATAATACAAAAATAGAATACAAAAATGTCCAATCTTTAATACTTACAATGAAATTCGTTCCACATTTAAATACTTTTTTCAAATAAGATAAACTATACAAGAGTTAAAAAAAAAAATCTTCACTTAATATGCTGTTCAGGAAGAGCTAATAAGACCAGAGTGTTCAAACTTTGTAAACCTTTTTTTATACAATTAGATATCTCTTTCTTTACATCTATCTCTTTTTCTTGATAAAATCTTCCTTGCAATTTGTCAGGAATCTTCCAATAAAAACTAACTTCACAGGTGCGGTGAAAAATCCTCACTATTTTTTTGAGAGATCTGGCTAAGTTTATCCTAACAAAAAGAAAATTCCTTTCGTCTGAAAGCTGGCAGTCTGTGATGGTTTGCAACCCCCAGTTCTGAGCTAAGGTAATACTGGATGTACCACTCCCGCAGGCTCCACCAGGAGCCATCTCTCTATAGTGTCAGTTGCGGCACTCAGCCGCCTCCCTAAGGAGTCCATCCTTCCCGGGCGTGGGTACTTGGCCTTATTAACATATAAATGATTGTCGGGAGTCCATCCTCCCCATGAATGCACACCTGGCTTTGTTAACATTAGAATGATTTTCCTTACCTCTTTCCTTTCTTTGAAACAATATGTACGTGGGGTCTCTGCAACCACTTGGCAGAGAACACAGGTGCAGAGGGGGAAACCCTGCCCGAAGGATCTTTCCCTACCATCACAGCTAACAAAACTTCTGTCTGGCCTATCAGAAATTGTACTTGCGTTATTATGCACTAGGACTCATGAGGTTATGTCACATCATGTCTTTAATTTAGCAAATTGGGTGGTACATATGTGGATGGCACATATGTGTGTGGCTTTCTAGCCAGTTCTGCAAGACACGCACCGGTTTATTAGAAACTGAGCAGTTGATAGTGTGTATATGAATACCATTAATTCAGTAAATATCCTGAAATGCAAAGCTGCTCAGATATTTGAGCATTCTAGTTGAAGAGTTTTATTATTACTTTGCAAAAAGTTATATATGTATGTTTGCATGAAGAGCACAACTTTGCACATGGCTAAAAATATAAGGTATTCTTGAGATATTACCTATTAATGCCACTGTGTTGTCTGGAAGAAACCTAGAAAATGGATCTTTGAGTTCAAACATTGTCATTTACCCGGCTTTACAAAGAAGCTGGATTCCACACTTTGTTTCCTTTCCAGGCTGGAAAAATTTTTGCTACACTTGCATAGAATGGGTAACATGAAAATCATAATTTAGGTTGAGCTTGAGAAAACTACATGTGTGAGAAGAAATTCCTCTAATTAAAGTCTAAAACTAGAATATCTTTGGGATATTAATGTCACTGGATGAAATAATGTACTTGCATTTTTTCTGCATTTCTTTGCTTATAAGAAGTATAAAATATTTTAATTCCTGGTATCATTGGGGTAACATGCAAAGTGCAAGGTGCAGTTCATATTAAATTTATTTAAATCAATATCATTGTTCCTGGTTGTGCATTCATATTCGTTATCTCAACCAACAGGCTGAGATAGTGTTTCTTTTATGTGTTTCATACAAATACTCTTTGTCTTGGGTAGCAGCTGTGTTATTCTAAGAGGGGGAGAAGAAAGGTGATAGCTCAGAATTGTAAACCAAAGTGTATGTTAAGCAGAAAGAGGAAAGCAGAGTGAATGAAGTTGAATCTCCCTCTGCTCGGCCAAAATGAGGTCATCATTTATATGGGTAGTTAAAATTGCAAGAGTATTACCAGTAACCCTTACAGGTTAGGTTCATGCATTGCATTAACTTATAAATTATTTTGCTCTTATCCTTTTGTATGCAAAAACTTGATTTTGCCTTTCCAGCAAATACATTGCTTCTGTGACTCCTATGAGAAGGAATTAAGATTAGAAGGTACCTTAGATGATTTTTCCATTATTATCTGACTCTCTGCTATCTTATCACTGTCTTCTATTACTGTTACAGGTTCTGTCAGTTCATGGCTTTGGACTTCAGAGTGTCATCTGGAGATCAAACATTTTGCTAGGGAGCTGTGCCAGTGAAGAGCAATGATCAAAGATACTCAGTAAACAAAACAAATTGCTCAGTGTCTGTGTGGTTAAGCTGACTTAGTGCTGTTATTATAACTCTTTTTTTTGGTGGTGTTTTTTTTTTTTTTTTTTCCTGACACGGATGCATCAGTGCAAAAATTTCAATTTTCCATTGTAAATACACATAGGAGAAGCTGAATTTGTATAGGGGACTGATTTCTTTTGAGTGTGAGATCCAGGCAACTTAAAAACCCATGCCCTTGTGTAATTTATAGCACTATTTTCATGTCTGGCATCTTCCCCACTTCATCTCAGTCTAAAACTGTCCCTTTGACAGGTTTTCATAGTTATTGTAAAGATCTTTTAATTTTCTGTTCTGTTACAGAATGGTGTAATTTATGAGCAGCATTCATACAATTGTCAAATTATGTTGATACATCTATGTATATTTGTCTGTCTGTCTTCAATCTATCTTCAAGGTGTAGTAGGAAAATAAGCATATGACCTCTTGTACAGAGCAAACATCTCATGAAGTACAGATGCAGTCACATATATAGCTCAGAAAAACAGTGGCATAACTAAAAACATCTTCTTCAGTTGTTATGAAAATAAAATACTTCATACTTCGTGGGACAAAACAAAGGTATAGAAAGTTTTGATAAACCACTGGCTATAATGGGAACATATAGGAGAATAACCTGTAAAGGAGGTGTCAGACCAAGCATGCAAAAGAGAATTTATTTTATTCAAGCTTGTAAGGTATTTCTATCAAACTCAAATGGCCTATGACTTTGACAACAGTGTTATTTTAGTCCCAAAAGGCACAAGCCTTTTACTGATATCCATTATGAATGAGCATTTAAGAAGCAAGAATACAAAGCCATTATATTTTTTTTCCAGAGTAAAATGAAATAAATATTTTTAGGGGTAAGACTTCTGAGAATTAAAATTTTAGAGTAAAAAGAAACAGAGGTGGATTGGGTTGGCAAGAAAAGTGTGCAGGATGATGTGGGCAAGACAGACTTTGTAACCAACAAACTGGATCCTATCAATGTGTATAAATACCTCATGGGAAGGTGTAAATTCTCAGTTGTGCCCAGTGCCAGGACAGTGGGCACAGATTGAAATGCAGGAGTCAAGGAGAAGCTGAAAAATTCTTGTTGTGAGTGATTAAGATTGGCCGAACTGATCTAAGAGTTCACTGACACCAAAAAAGCAAGCTCACGCCAGTCTCCTCCCATCCCACTGTCAGCTGCCTGGACCTGTTTCTTTGTTGGAGGCAATTTTCAGGCACCTAGATAAAATAGTAGGTAACAGCATCAGATCATCTTGGGGGTAGATGAACAGCCGGGCAGAGTACCTGGCAAAGAGGAGGGAGTACAATGTTCTTTTGGTTAGCAGAAAGCTATTAGATCAGTTCAGCATCTTATATCAGATGTAGGCATAGGAAATTGCAGAGCCTTTTATCTTTATGAGCAATACAGCCGGTGTGTAGTTTGTTTAGAGAGCCAGTAACACATCAGGAATCACAAGTTCAATAGAATACATTTGTGATATTTAAAAACTTTATATTGAGTACGTTTGATTTGATGAGAAGCAGGCCCAACAAAGAAAAAAAGGAGTAATTATATGAGGTGTATCCATCAGTGGCACTCATCAAAGATATTTGATGGTCACTGATTAGATGTGAAACAGGATGATAAATAAATGGCCCTTAAGCATGAATAGCACCTAGATTCACAAAAAACCATCAAGAACATTTGCATGGTGGTCCCAGCACTGAAAACAAAGAAGTGGGATTAGGAAGAAATGAAAGTCACTGAGGAACAGGTAGTGGGTATGGCAGAACTGATCCACAGAAATCTGGGATCTGAAAGCTGACATGTGCCTTGGGAAGAAATACCAGATTCAGAACTTGCAGCTTAGCTGAGGGCTCTATCTGTCCTGAAACGCTGGATCCCTGACGCTGACTTCTGGGACAGGTTTCCAGTGAAAGGCTCTGCTTGAGTTAAATCATATTGGTTTTTTCTATTTGGAAAACTTATCAGAAAAACAGTGCTTAGCCTGAATGCTAGCCTTCGAATGCCACTAAATCCATCTTTTCTGTGTCCAGCTGCTAATCTTAGCTGTAGCTGAAGGAAAGGCAGATGTTGAATTGGTCAGTTGAAGGTTTCTCCATAGGTGAATCCAGCTCAGGCACCCCATGGAAGCTGTGCCTTAGAGGTTAAAATGCTGGCCTTCTAACTAGCAGTGCTTTAAACAATCAGGTATGAGGGCTGATATAGCCATGTGGTAAGCTTTGGGAAAGTGTTGCTTCTGGTAGGTGCTGATGTTTTCTACAAGGAAAAAGTACTGAAAAACTTCTAAAAGTAGCTCTGGGTAAATCCAGAAATGTCACATTTTGCCATTGACTTCAATTGGATTTTAGTCAGGTCCCAGGAAATGCAGCATTAGAATAATTTTCAGATGCCTCACACACCTGAAACACACAGTTGCTAGTCTCTATCGGAGGCTTTAAGCAACTCATACATGCAATCATATTTAATCACTAATACTGGTACTGCCTCAGTGTTTCCAGTTGAGTAGATGACACAGTTTAGTTCCAAGTATGTTATCTCTTCAAATGAGAGATATTGCTGAAACTTACACTGACAGAGCTGAAAGCTCTGTTTCAATACAGCATAAATCTATTGTCTTTAATAAACTTACACTGATATAAGCAGATTGTGACATGAAATGTATCATGCATTTCAAAGTTGTCTTGCACTTTTAGGCAACACTTTCCCCTTCCTCCTGCTTTTGAAAGCTTTCCTAGTCTAAGGCTGGAGGAATCGCTGTGTTCATGTCCAGTTCCACCTGCGCAGAATCTGTTAAAGTTGATATTACAGTTCATAAACAAGCATTAATGTAGGCTAATGGTAAACTAAGTTTCCAGGGCTGATTGCAAGTTTTGATCAACTTCAGAAGTGAGTTTCCCTTTTAGTAATTTGAATAGATGAAGGGTGGAAGTTACTTAATAAACTGGTCAATGGAAGAAGTTCTCCAACCACAACAGTAATTAATTCTTCTTCGTCAAAAGCTATTTGACTAATCATTAATCTATCCACTAATAGGTAGACATTCTCTGGCTTATTTTACATAAAATGAGATTAGATGATCGTAATGATCCCATCTAATCTTCCATAAGTCAGTGGGTAGAACTGTTCTTTTAATCAGTCTTGTCAGAAGTAATCTCAATACACCTACAAATAAAATGGCTTTTAATCAGAAAACAACATCTTCCAATGCAACTTTTGTTTTTGATTATGTGAGTTTCAGTTATTTGTGAAAGCAATGTAAAACAAGATAATTTACTGTCCCTTTCTCTTAGCCTTTTTCTCTGCATCTACATGGTTCTCAGTGCATTTTCAGTTTTGCTTTGTAGCTGGGGTTTGGAGTCTTCTTTTCAATACATATAGAGGACTCCACACAGAAGATGACATTCTGACTTCTTTGAACTATTTGCCAGCAGTCTTTCAGTGAGGTATCAGAAATATCTACGCTGATTGGCATGTAGGAAACATTTAAACTTTCCTTCTCTCTGGAATACTTTCTCTTGCTTTCTCTTCTCCATGTCATTTTGCTGCTTTATCACACATATTTTCAATTTCCTCTCTCCCCACTGCTGAACTCTCAAGTATTTGCTACACATTGTCTTCTTTTCATCCAGAATGTTTCAGTTTCTATATCTGAGCACAAAATGAAAGAATTATAGGTCCCATAAGTTGACTTCAGAGACATTCATTGCTGTTGCACTTACAAAGGGTTGGAAGTTCAATAGATGCAGAATTACAACCACAAAGTGTGGAAGTGGTTGACATCCTACTACAGCCACAGTAAATAATTTCAGTTTAAAATAATTAACGTAGCTAAGTACCTCACTGCAAAATCCAGGTAAATGAACAGAAAGAAAATGAATTGAAAAAACTGATAAAAGATAGAGTGATGGAAGAGATAAAAAAAAAAATTTGAAAATTTCTAACTCTTTTGTAGAATCAGAGACAGGAGAGAACATTGGCTTAAATGCACAGTGATGAAGCATTTCAAATACACAATAAGAATTCTACCTGTAAAGGATTAAACCAAAAACATCTATACTACTAAATTAAACATGAAAGACATGTAACTGAAGTTATTGTAAAAGAGAAATACAAAACTATTTGTAGGAGCTCTGGCTTATGTTTTTTTTAATTTACTTTGTTCATTTTACTTTTCAGTCATCCTTTGAAAGTGGGAACAGTCTGCTTCTATGANNNNTTCTCACTTGAAGTACGGTAGTGACAGGCCTGTGGTAGTCAATATAATAAGATGCAGCAAAGAAATGGGGCTAAAACGAGCGCTTGGACAAAGGAGCTCCAGCTAGTAGCCTAGTGGATAGGTAACTCCTAACTTCAAGTCCATAATCTGAAATCTGTCTTCCAAGGACTGTTTCTACATCTTATCTAAATATTGCTTACTGTAAAAAGCATAAATAACTTGCACTTAATTACCTATCTTGCAGTTACTTATATTATTCACTGGAAATAATTGGTCATCAGTTTGTGAAGATTTTCTTCTTTGCAAAGAGACCAGAAAATCTAAGACCTAAAAGATCAAATACCAAAGTTAAATAATTTCTGTGAGTCTGGGATTCTGGGGTTTTGGGTGTGAATGCTGGGGGATGTGAAATGTAGGACATCAAAGTTTATGGATGAATTCAGTAGTCATAAAAAACAGCAGACTGTAAGGAGTCTGAATTTCTGTACAGCTTTTAATAGATGCTACAGGACAAATCTTCAGCTATTATAAATCAGCCATGCTTATTTTGGAATGAAACAGATGCCAAAGCTACAAGAAAAGAGTTAATTTGGTCTTGCTATTAAGGATCTACAAGCTCCTCTGAGTTCAATAACGTGGTTTGAATACCTATGAAAAAGATGATTCAGATGATCAGCTGGGCAAAAAGGGTATCAGATGAAAAATTATTGAGTGCAATTAGTTTATGAGATCAACCAAAGCTGAAAAATATCCATAGTCCCAACAAGATTGGGGGACCAAACCCACGTTCTAAGCTGGACAGGGGCCTTGAAGTAGTAGCACCACTGGTGATAGGATGCTTGGCTGGAAATTAAATAGTAGGGAAGGAGTCTGAATCTTTCTAAGCTAATGAGAGATTTGAAGACTCTATATAAAGTTACGAAGATGCAGAATTCCAGGTTTGCAGATGCAAATTGCATTACTTCTTGACCATCTGTAGAAAAGAGATGTTGTTTTCTGTTGCCTCTAGAAGGAGGCAGATGGAAATGTAACCTTCAGGAGCGAAGCAGAAGATGAACAGAAATATTTATCATGAAAACCTGAAAACTTCAGAAGTTTAAGTTTACTGATGGCAGAACCACAACACGAGCAAGCAAGATAGCAAATTCAAAGATACTATGAGTTACAAATGAACATCTGAGTGTTGCTGTTGACTTCAGTGAATGCAACAGACACACTTAATGGGGTTTGGAATGGAACAAGTGGCATTATACTCTTTGTGCTCTTCTCATTGCTGCTATTTCATTCACTTACCATTGAATGCCACATTACACAATATAAGTGCATATTTTACATTATCAATACATTATCAGTGAATTTAGTCTCATAATACTATGATGAAATGTTTTCTGTATTCAAACATACAAAAGAATTTTGGGATGTTATAAAATAGTTTTGCCTAAATTGTTTTTAAAAGATGAGGTAGGAGGCTGCAAAAATCTCTTGCTTGCTCTTTAGGATTAAATAGATATAATTTACCCCATAATATATATTTTGACCTATTTTATATTTTTCAAGGTAGAGTTTCCTGCCTGCGTATTCATAGACACCATTTTTATAATAGCTTTTTNTGAGACTCAACAAGCCTGAAAGGAAAGCACCTACTACCATCTTAATTTCAAGAAAAGTGTTCATCCTATTAGAACATATTCTAAAACAAGAAAAAAAAGACTCATGAAAAACTGCTCTCAGGTCTTTCTAATTTATGCATTTTTCAAT
>WAAD01006020.1:36643-55261 GCA_013389945.1 Fregata magnificens
TATATCAGCTATTGGAAATGAAATCACTCTGCGACAGTTTTCACATGTGAGGCCTCATACGAGTCATGGGGGATGCAAGGATGCGGACAATAACATGTGAGAAGGAGAAAAGGACAGGGTATCTCCACCCCCAGCGGCCTGCAGTCACGAAATCAAGGTCTGTGGCTTTTGAAATTTTCAAACCACAAGTGTGGTAGAGACATTTGGTCCAAGAACCAGACTGCATCTATTCCAAAATAACCCTGTGAAATATGTAAAACACAAATGTGAGGAACTTCAGCACACACTGTTTTAATCCACCAATTTGCTTTTTTTGCATTGATTGGTAATGTATAACATATTAACAGTGTATGTTGAAGCCTACAGGAACACAGTGCATATGTATTGGGGGAAAATTAAAAGGTTGTGTCCTTTTAAAGACAGAGTTTCACACAGTGCAGTCTCAGACTTACTAGCAGTTTCTCACCAGCGGCACGTCCATACAAATCATCATGCTTTAAAAAAAGGTCTTCCTGTGCACTGAATTTTTAACTCTTCTATTAAACAGCAGAGAAATAACAATATCAGAATAAGAGCAGTTATTTTTCTTCTAGAAGGCATAGCTTTATCAATTAGAATTAGTTACTTTGTCAGCCAAATTTTAAAACCGGGTACTAATCTATGAATTAGCTGCCTGTTGTCTGAGGCTATGTATCACTATGCAAATATGCATATTGCTAAATGACCTTTGTGGTTAAATTTAGATGATCACTTAAGGAAAAAAACGTCAGTTTAATTTAATTTCCCCAAAGTCCTTGTCAGTGCATTTAAGGATCTCAGTCACCCTGGAGTGTTACCCAAGGTACATGAATAATTAAGGAGAGCTTATAATTGAATATTTTGAAGTAGTTGTTTAAAAAAAATGCTAACATGCATTGATGACATGATTAACAAAACAAACTTGACTAGTTCCCTCTTTCACAGCCCCTGTTGCCTCTTTTTGTTTGAGAGTTGTTCCTTGACTTGTTTTACTCAAAACTATTAATGCATAACTATTTTATGATAGTACTGTTTAGTCTGCATTTTCCCTCAGAGATTTCAGTCAAATTTGGGGGCAAATTTTTATGAAGTGTCACCTCCTGAAACAAATGATGGTGGGATTTTTTAAAGCTAGATGTTCTATTGTAATGAACTGGAATATATTTCTATATATGTGAAAGGACAATCCTTTCTGGTTTAGAAAAGAGGAAGTCACAGTAAATGTTTTCATAAGTAATTGAACTTCATTTACGAGGTAGAAATGCACTGCAGCAGTGATATTTACCACATCAGTGATTACAAGGCAATTATAAAATCACACCAGCTTATTAAAATTGATGAGAAATGTTATATATATATACGTGATTTGTTAAAAGTATCACTGTAGCTGATAATTTTACAAAGTATGCAGTAGGAAAATTAACAAGTTATGCTTATAGTAAAACCAGGAACATTTAAATTCTTCAAAACATTTCTTGCTTGCATTTTTTTGAGTGAGAAATGACAGGAAAGAGTTTACAATTAAACCGTTTTTTTCCACTAAATTTGTAGTAACAGGACGACTTAAGATCAAGGCCTTCCCTGAAAATAGTTCTGCACATTTCATATTTCCTTTAACAGTTTTCTAACAACAACAACAATAGCTGATATACTTGTCTTTCTGGTTTAGGCTAAAATTTCAACTTTTAAAGTATGCATCTATTTAGATATGTTTTCTTAAGAAATTACTTAGGCTCTTCCATGAACTTAAATAAACTAAAATTATTTTTTACTTCAGGTATGGTTTATTTAAAGTCTATTGAAGCTCATAGGAATGTTTCTATGGACTTGCATGGGCTTAGGACTTCAGTCAGCAAAGTTTTTCTGGTATTGTAATTGTTAGGGGTTGCCAAATTCAGTAGCTTTACAGGAGTGAGGCTGCTACAGCTCTGTATTCCCTGGTCCTGCTTGCAGTGAGTCTGAGCATGTGAGTCTGTGAATTTGTGTAGTAGGTGTATTGAAAAAAAGATTACAGCTGAAATTTTAATTAAAAACCCAGTATTCAAAGCTATGTCTAAAAATATTCTGAGTTATGTTTCTATAAATGCACAGTTACTCAGCCAAAGAGCAAAGATACTAGCAGTATTACCTAGCCAATATCCAGTGTGTGATATTTAAGTTTTGAGCCCTTATAATTATTCAAAATTTTTATATGACAGCTATTGTACAAATTTAAATAACTAGCAAACTGAAGAAAATTGTAGTTTGCTCCTAAAATTTCAAAAGCAGAAACAGCAGCTAAACTAAATAGATTACTCTTTTTGAGATGTCTGCTCAGATCTAATATGTAGCAAATTCCATTTTCATACCGAATTAAATAAATTAACTAGAGAAATTAACATAGAATGTTCAGGAAAAAGTAGGGAATGATGCTATCTAGTAGTTTCCTTTTAAGCTTACTGTTAAATTTGTTGTTCATTCAAGAATTATAAAGGTGACACCATGTGGTAATAAAGAATATTGCTCCAGTATTCACTAGCCACTGAAAGGGTGTTTTAAACTGCCTTTTCTATATATACAAACAGAATAGTGTTATAATTGAATCACAGATTTGGCCAGTAATCTTTAACTCTGAAAGATACTGATTATACATCATGTTAATACTATTTTAGATTCAAAGTGTTTTAATTTAAAAAAATTAAGCAATCTTCACTTTGGCCTTTTTTTTTTTACCTTGCTCTGGGGCTTTTGTAATAATTTTACATCTTTACAGTACTAAGGGGATTTAAACACTGGTCCTCAGGTTCAGCTGAATGTTACACTTCCTCCTCATTTAGATGAACACAGAAAGCACAGAAAACCTGAGAATCAGAACAATTGCATCTTCTCTATACAGATACCATGTGCACAAATATGCCCCTCAAAGGCAATACAAAGCACAGATCATGTAACTACGCCTGCAACATACCCAAGGGCTATACAGTGGTATCTGTGTGCCTGCCACCTTCCTTTTTTGTCTATGCACAGGCTAAAAGGATAGTTCAGTGGTCTTAAATAATGTTGGGAAAAGGGGTAGCCAAACTATCGCATGCTTAAAGCTGCTCTCCTAGCAGCTTGATCATTACAGCTGCACAGTGCTGAGCCTGAACTGATGAGGTCTCTAATCCTGATATCAGTGGGCAGGAGTAATCATGTAAGTTTGAAGTAAAGTTTTTCTTATTCCCTTCAGTCTTAGTAGTGTACTTAAATGCTATGTTGAGATCATATTTACCATTGGATGTATGTTCACTGCCCTACATAAGTTGTAAGAGGTATGAACTAAGCAACATATTCCAGTCTGACGTCAATGCCAGGGAAAGTTATGGAGCCGATCATCTTGAGTGCCATCACATGGCACGTACAGGACAACCAGGGGATCAGGCCCAGTCAACATGGGTTTAGGAAAGGCAGGTCTTGCTTGACTAACCTGATCTCCTTCTATGGCAAGGTGACCCACTTAGTGGATGAGGAAAAGGCTGTGGATGTTGTCTGCCTAGACATTAGTAAAACCTTTGACACTGTCTCCTACAGCATTCTTCTGGAGAAACTGGCTGCTCATGGCTTGGACAGGTGTGCTCTTCTCTGGGTAAAAAAACTGGCTGGCTGGCTGGGCTCAAAGAGTTGTGGTGAATGGCGTTAAATCCAGTTGGCAGGCAGTCACAAGTGCTGTTCCCCAGGGCTCAGTGTTGGGGCCAGTTCTGTTTAATATCTTTATCAATGATCTGGACAAGGGGATAGAGTGCACCAACAGTAAGTTTGCAGACAGCACCAATTTGGGTGGGAGTGTTGATCTGCTTGAGGGTAGGAAGGCTCTACAGAGGGATCTGGACAGGCTGGATCGAGGTCAGTTGTATGAGATTCAACAAGGCCAAGTGCCGGGTCCTGCACTTGGGTCACAACAACCCCATGCAACTCTACAGNAGTGCAAGAAAGACACTGAGCTGCTGGAGTGCATCCAAAGAAGGGCAACGAAGCTGGTGAAGGGTCTAGAGAACAAGTCTTACGAGGAGCGTCTGAGGGAACTGGGGTTGTTTAGCTTGGAGAAGAGGAGGCTGAGGGGAGACCTTATCGCTCTCTACAACTACCTGAAAGGAGGTTGTAGTGAAGCGGGTGTTGGACTCTTCTCCCAAGAAACTAGTGATAGGACGAGAGGAAATGGCCTCAAGTTGCATCAGGGGAGGTTTAGATTGTATATCAGGAGAAATGTCTTTACCGAAAGGGTTGTTGAGGCTTGGACCTGATGATCTTAAAGGTCATTTCCAACCTAAACAGTTCTATGAGTCTATGGTTCTATGAACTGCCTTCCCCTCATTAGGCTCAGAGATCAAAGAAGTTGAGGGCTAGCGTGAGAGAAAAGTTGGTAAAAAAAATTTAACAAATGGGTGATGAATTTCCCTTAGTAGGTGGCCAGGTATCACCCAAAAAGCTTTTAACATTGGTAAAAGCAGCAGTTAAATGGATTCCATCTTAATGAAATGGTTCACCCAGGAAACAACATGGAAGAATTTGAAATATTGCATGACATCAAGCAATTTATTAAAGGAGTAACTAAAATGTGACAGAATGATAATCATTGCACTTACTTTTAAAGTCTTTGTTCCACTGGGAGGAAAGATGAAAAATAAAGGTGATATTGAGATAAGACCACTGTAACAACCTACTGAGGAAATAATACAGAAAGGGATAAAGAAAGACCTTTTAAGGTTAATATAATTTTAGGAAAGGATTGATACTAATTTTACTTAAACCTGTGGATTTTTTGTGGTATTCCAGTGCCACATTTGGTTATAATAAATGATTCTGTAGTTCTATTTGAGAAATACTTTCAGGAATTTTTATGTTGCAACATGCATAGAGAGTAGAATAGGTAATGCTATAGTAGGTGTAGATACTGATGACTGTTCTAGCAAAATTCAATATTAAATATCACCTAATCCAACAAGCGGACAACATCACAGGATAATACGAATATGATTATGAGTTGATACAAATTAATTATAGTGGAACAGTAAATGAAAGAAGATCCTTAAATCTGTGACATACAAATTATGGTGGAATGAAGTAAAACTTGCAAAGTAGTCAGTTGTATGTATGGTCATACTGTTTGTAAAGTCAGATCAGTTTATTCTTTAGTGAGCTATTAGGCAGATACAAGGGACTGTACAGGTGGTTACTGTGGAGCAGCTGACATGCTGGATTTCAGTGCATAATTTGTACTTGTTTGTATACCTGTTCCATAAGGTTCTTAATTTCAAAAGGCAATCTTTCATTCATCAAGGTAACTAATTAATAGAATCAACTAGTTAAAGAAGCTGTACAAGACTATAAAAATTGATGAAACTATGAGAAGTCAGCATCTCAAGCAAAAATGGTGTGGAGAGAACTCATATAATTGGGGTCTAACCTGATGAATTGCCATCTGTGATGTGCTAAACAAGCTGATAACCTACACAGAACAGAAAAATCATGTGATCAGGGAAAAAATGCTATCTCTCAGAGGTCATACGTAAGGGTGGTATGAGAACTGCCAAGATTCAAGGAGAATTACGTCTTGCCAAGATACTAAAATAAAGTTAAAAAGGCTTTTCTATTTTATATTAAAATAAATACAGGCTGTTCACCCAGTGCCAGAGTCCTATTCCTGCTACCCAAGGATTGTCAAAACTGGCAGATGTTGTGTAGGACAAAACTAAATAAGTCAAGTCAACTTCCTAACAGCTAGGGGTAGTAGAGCATCAACCCCAGGATAGGGGGTAGGGTTCAAGGCTGTTGTCATCTTCTCTTTCTCCAGTGAATGGACTTAGTGCCTCAAATCTACTTTTCAAAGAAAAAAATCCAGCCACACATTTATAGAACAACCAGCACATCCACGAAAGGAATAGTCTGCACGCCTGCTACTGACCTTTGCTTATATGAACTCCCAGTCCATTTCAGAAAGACTTCTCTGATCCAATACAACAAAGAAATTGAGTAAATGGCATAATCTACAAGAAACCCTAGTGGCTGCAGTCATGGGAGCAGAGGAGCAAAGCAGCATCAAATCTTGACCTCTTTGAAGGTCAGTAAGTAAATAGTGATATAGCACTGCCATGACACAGGTCTTAAGGCACATTTTGTATTGACTTTAAGCATTTGACTGTCTGATTCAGCAACTATCTGACATCAAGCCTGGCCAACTGTGCAGCTGGCAGGCAGGAAACTGAATAGACTGGTTGTGCTGTGGATAATAGCACAGGCTAACACACACACACACACTTACACACAAATCA
This sequence comes from Fregata magnificens, assembly GCA_013389945.1. Classification (NCBI taxonomy): domain Eukaryota; kingdom Metazoa; phylum Chordata; class Aves; order Suliformes; family Fregatidae; genus Fregata; species Fregata magnificens. The sequence goes on from WAAD01006020.1 coordinate 42,949, forward strand.
AACAAATGTAAATTCCTGAGAACGCAGGCACTTCTTGCAGTATTCTGTCACCATCACAACAGCAGTCACCAGTATCCATTCTGAATAATGATCTTAACATTTCTGCTGATGGCTCCAGAACAGAACTGAAAAATTAGAAGTGGACTGATGACAAATACCACTAATAAAACAGCATTGGCAAGAAGAACTGGAGAAGACAGAAATGATACAACTGAGGAAATGAGTATAGAGTTTCAGAGTACAAGGTGGTGCCCTAGCAGATCAGTGAGGAGCGGCCTTGCCATCAAAACCTCCCAGCTAAGCACAGCAGCTGGAAGCATCTCTGTGCACTAATTAGTCATGGAGTGACTACCGCTGAGATGCAGCTGCAAAAAAGAAAGCTTAGATATTTCAAACAGGTGAAGTATTAAGCAGTGCCAGTAAAAGTTTAATTAGACAGCTTAAATAGTCTAGGCCTGATGAAATTTACTGCAGGATGCTTAGAGAATGGATGAAGTGCTTTTAATGCAGTTAGAGGATATCCATGAGAATCTTTGCAGGCTGGGAAATGTATCAAAGACTGGAGATGTCATGTTCTCTTTAAAAAGTGAGTGGGGTTGTGGTTGGGTAGAAGAAAGAGGGATGGTGTTTGGATTCTAGCTGTTGAAAAACAACAAAATAACCAAAATTTATAAGCCTCAAGAATTTTATAGGTAACAGATCCATGTTACTTTTTAGGTACCAATTATGACAATCTAGCTACTTTTTGTGTTAGGCTAACAGGTTTACTGGACAACTGAATCAACTATCTTTTGGCTATTTTCTAGTCCAGATAACAAATGTGACTTTGGCAGTCCTTTAAGTTTGTCAGAGAAACTATATTTTCTCTTCTTGAATAGAAGTAACTACATATTCCATCTTAAAGAAACTTATAATCTTGAGTTAGGCATCAGTGCTCCTTGGGGCTCAGAAGACAAAGCCTTTTCATTGTAGTTTCTAAGAGGTTTCTCTGGAAAAAACACACTTCTCTGTTTTTCCCTATGGGCTGATTTCTATTTTAGTTTATCAACTGTGAATCATGCCTCCCAGATGATTTCCAGCATCTGTGTGCTGTTTGTTCATAGAGCATAGCAGATGCTTGTTTAGACCCTTAAAGGTATACTGTTATATGTTGTTCTGCTACAAGATTAGAGTTAGAAATAGTCTTCAAATACCACATTGTACTTGCTCCTGGGAAAAATTCTCCGTCTATGTATGTGGTTCAGGCAGCTGGTATACATGTAGGTTTGAAGCTCAAGATACCAGTAGATCAGTCTGGGGTTCATCTTCTGCATGATTTCCAGCAATTTCAAAGGAACATGGTTAGTCACTTGAGAGAAAAGACCATTAGAAAGTTTCAATTAAATATATTTAACTTCTTTTGTTGCAAGGCACTTTCTGCTTCTTTGTGCTTTTGCTCTTGGACGTTTTGGCTGCTATATAAAACAGTGTGCACACTGCTGTAAAAGTTCTTCCCCAGGGTGCTGTTCAGAGCATTTATAAACAATTCTTTTTCAAATCTGATTTTTAGACAAGAGTATCACAAAGATCTTAAAAAAAAAATCTTGGCAAATGTGCATGTGTAGGTAGTTTAATTGTAATCCCTGTGAAATGGAAGGAGAAGGAAAGAGTACTGTGAAACTCGAAATTCAGCTATAAATCACTGGTTATATCCAGCTAAACAGAGAAGGAATTTGTTTGGTGCTTGGAAGCACCTTCTCTGTATCTTGATCTTTTAGTTTCTTGTAATTTCCTAATTATTGTACTTGAGCATACCCTGTTTGGCTTTAATCTGGCTCAACGGTGAGACCTGCTGCCTTAAGTAATGCTGGACCGCTTGAGCTTGAGTCAACAGAGCTGCCAACAGCCGAGCTGTCTGTCAAAACAAACAGAAATGTGATAAAAATCCACTGATTGCTTCATTTCCTCCTCCCCCAGTGTATTAACTTAATTAAAATAATCACAACAGCTAGAATAAAGCTGTAAGTGTGCTGCATCTTGTTCAAATAGCATTTGCATTAAACAAATTGTTAGAAGAGCAGTTTGCAAAGTAAAGCCCTGCCAAAATTGGCAAGTTCCAGCATTAAGACCTTAGCACAAGCCAATATTAAAAGTGTGCATTACACTATTGTTTTAAAATAATGCTTGCTATTTTTGCAATGTACTTGTTCATAGTTCAGTTGTCTCTTAACTAGCAGCTATTCTATAGTTCAGCTTATTCATTCTACAGCCCATGATCACATGCTTTATTTATCATACATTATTCAACATCTGCCTCTAACACGCTGTTGTTAGCTTCCTTTTCTATGAATGACTTCACTAGAGATGGTGTATTTCTTGAATGATCACATCCAATGGTAAAGGAAGAAGGTATTTTATGGCTGTGGATGAAAGACACAAAGGCATTAGTGTCAAATCTACTTGGTGAAGGAATAGTCAACTTGAAATGTATATGATGTAATTCTTTTCAGAGTACTTGTGTCCTGTAAGTCTGAAATGGAAATATCTTTGGCTTCAGGTGGATTTCTGGCTTTTGAGCAATTCTGCAAACTTAGCTATGGGTATTATTCAGGCAACATAGAATGAACACAACCTAGAACAGTCTAGTCTAAATTAACTGCCTAGTATCATGTGAGAACCCCTCTCAGATGCAAGTGGATTCCAAAACTGCCAGTAAAACATTTTAACCAATGGGTTTATTGCTCTTTTCCAGCAAACTCCCACCTCATAGGGGATCCCCTATACCTAATACTGCAACAAAAAAAATTACTTCATTATCGAAAGGTTCCAGTCTAGGCTCCACTCTATTCTTTCTCCCAAACAACTTTGACAACTTGTCTCACTGTGTTGATGTTCACAATTCCACTATTTAAGTTTTAATGTGATATTACTATATCAGCTAAGAACCACTAAGCAACAGTAGAGAGTATTTTCATGCAGCTAAGCACACTCAGATAAACTGGGTGATTTGGGCCTGCTCTTGGGCTCCCCACAGCTTTAAATATTGATTCCAGCTGCCAGTTAACCATATGCGTTTCCCTTTGTGATTTCATTTCTCACACATTTTATACCGCATGGAATTTCATACCACATTACCATTTTTGTTGGAACAGAAATCTACTTTTTGTGTCCAAGATAGAACTCCAAACATTTGGGTTCCCTCCTCCAAAGCATAGTGATTCCAGACTTCAAAGAAAAGGTCATCAGAATTTGTTTTATTCTCTAAATTCTTCAAAATTACAGTTATTTTTGCAATAGCAAAAAAACTCTCAAATAAATTGGCCAGAAAACATAGAATACCTTCAAATAGTACTTGTCAGTGGCAGAAATCTAACAAGCAAAATATCAGCTCACACTGATATATGAAGCTTGGCAACTGAGAAGATGAGCTCTTATAATGAAGAGACCTAAGAGAATCTTAATGACAAACAGTGGTACCACTCCCAACTGTAACTATTCATTGTTACATCTAGTATTCAGATCCCACCTGCTAACGGAAGCACTTTTTAAAGTAGGACCTTTGATGACAAGCAAATGACAGCTGATAAATCAACTGAACTTCCTGTGTGTGGCCCTAAACTTTCAATATCTTACTGCTGTCATCAGTCTCATGACTTCAGAAAAATACTATTGCCCAGAAAATAAGATAAAAATGTAGGAGTTAAGAACTTAATGAAAATCCTTTACAGGAGACAGGTACAGCTGCATGCTGCAATCCCCACACAATCCTTACTTGGGCAAGCTGCCTAAGGTAAAGTTTGCAAAATGGCAGTAGAGCTGCTCAACCCTTTGTAAAGCCTAAGACAACATTTGTACCAAGTCGTGAGTCACTTTAGGAGATTGGCGTCAGGGCTCTGAGTCATTTTCCCCTGACCTTCCTGGGGATTTGGCTGCCTGAGCTCAGGGCCAACTATAGAAATAGTACAGCTGAGGGCCTTGAAAGAAAGAGCAAGCAGATGCATCCTTGGAGGCTCGCTCCAAGCACCTCTGCTAGGAAGACTGAGCTGGGGGTCCCTCCTTCGCTTGGGGCTGCTGAGGCTCTTGTGGTTGATCCCTGCTGAGCTATGCTGCGGCCGTGTTGTGCCTGTGCCCTGTTGATCCAGATCCCGACCCACTGACTTGAGGTCCCAGCTGGAGCTTGGCCCTGCTCTATCACCACAAGCATCCCGGATGACAGGGGCTGTGGGCTGCCTGCCCTGGTCCTGCCTCCTCACTGGGGGTGGTGGGACAGGCCCTGGCTGGCAAGATCCTGCCCTGCCAGTGCTGCTCTGTGCATGGGCATGCATCTTTGGGGGAAAGTGTAGGGTGAGAGGGGCGTTTGTCATTTTACTGAAAAGCCTTTACTACTGTGGACACTCAGAATCTCAGTGATTATAAAACTTTTTGCAGTTCTTATTTTTCTTCACAGTTCTGAAATCACATTGTGGTATCTTGTGCTAAGCAAGCTGTGCTTTCCAAGCACACTTGAAAAAAAAAGTTTTTTGCTCCAGTTCCTTCAGGTATTTCTATTACATCAATTTCAATCATAATAACAGATTAACTCACTGCTACAAAATTATTGATGGGATATATTGCTGAGCTTCTCCCGAAGTTGTAGAAGCTGTACAACTAGTTTTATCAGCTCATGGCTCAGCCTCAGCCTAGTGATAGATTCACTTCCCAGCACATTTCCATGCTGTCGATAAAGTTGTTGCTGTAGTACTCATATGGCTGTAAAATTCCACAATTCCTATGCTAGTACGTCCATCTTTCAGTGATGTCTTCCACTCCACATATTGGCTTGTACTGTGATTATATTTCCTAATTTACAGACGATAATTCTAATGGTTTAAGAAAAGCCAAAGAGTTTATATAAAAGAGTGTATTTGCCTACTTCCCCTTAAAAATAGGTCCAGATTGTATTCATGGGTACAGCTCGTGGACATCCTCAAGGATATCATCTCCCATAGGAGGAGGAATGTCTGGGTAATGCCATTACAGAGAAAAATAAACTGTTAGCTCAGCTCAGTTCTAGGGACCGACCTGTGGTGAAACAGAAAGGGGAAGTAAAATCCAATTGTACAGAGAAAATTTCTATGAAAAAAAGGAAACTGTAGTTTCACAGATAATTTTAAAGCTGTCTCTTCTACAAAAGAAAATTAATATTCCCTTCCTTGAAGAAGAGAATTTCCACGACATGTTTCCATCTCCAATTCCTCCAAAATACAGACGTGGGTGTAGAACTGCAAATTATCTCTTTTCTACTGAGATGTTTCAGCCCTTTAGGAGTGCTTGCAGGCAACAGGATGCACGTCACACTTTCAGAAGGTCCCTTCCAGTCCTATTTCCTTCAGGAAGTTTTACTCCCTTTTAAAGTCAGTGGAAGATAACTATATAAAACTGAAAATGAAATATTGAAAAAGTTCTATTAAAACTCTATTTTTCGTTAATAGTGACACATTTGCCTCCTAGGATCTGGCATTACTTTGTAGCCTGGAAATACTCTACAAACCTGTAAGTTTCTCTGAGTTTGTTGTTTCTGTGACAAGTAGCTCTACGATATACAGAGAAAAATATGAGGAAAAAATCTTTTTATAGCTGATTGTTCCTAAGAACTTGGAAAGTCTGGAATCATGTTGAGTCCAGACTATATGCTGAAGCAAACACATTTTATGTAGACTAATGCAATACATTCCAATTGTGTTGCAGTGACTTGCAATGAAACAGTTAAGAAAATATTTTTGTGGACATAATTATTATTAGGTTAATTCTCATGCCTAAAGGTTAAAGTAGATTCTGACAATTTAGGATGGGATCACCTCACATAAATGAGCTGGGATAGATTAGAGACGATAAGGTATTTTCTGACCTAGAATATGTCAGATATACCTAAAAAATGCATATAGAGCAAGGTATTTCTTTGGCTGACAAAAAGGGTCTTTTGGCTGAAAAAGGCTTTTAGTCAGAAGAGACTGTGGCTTCATGACTTTCTATGTAATGTTGGAATTAGGATTCCAGAACATATTCCTTCAGGTACAGTAATTAACTTGGAGCTAAATCAGAATTTTCTGTGTATAAGCAACACTCAGAACCCACTTTGATATTCCCCTGCAGTGTTCTCCCAGTAGTTGTTCCTGTGGTTAACCAACTCACTTGCAAAGACATTTGGTTTTTTTCCTCTGAATTTCTGTGTTCATCTGTAGTGAATTAAACTGAAGAGCCATATAAGCACTCTTCTAGCTGCTCAACTTCTCTCCATCCTTTAAGATAAACAGACAGAGCTTCTTGAGGGTTTTTTTCTATAACATGTTTTATGTCTTCTACTGCCTTGAGTAATTCTTTTAGTGCTTCTTTCATCCATCATCCTTATAACTGTAGCTTATGCAGAATCAGGGCTTTGAGATCAGCTTAGTATTATAGCAGCTTCTCCCACTGGATATGGGAGCATTACAGTTGCATGATTCCAGCCTCTCAGCCCAACGGAACTGCCCCACAGCACTGGTGGGTCAGCTCTTTTCCTTGGCACTCACCATTGCACCCCCTTCTGTTAGCACTGGGAGTAGGGACCAGGTGTGTTTCTGTGAAAGGCTCTTGTGCACCATGTGTCGAGATCTCTGGGGAAATATTCAGATGTTCAGGCTGATGGCAAAGGAGAAGAGATTGAGTTGTTTCTCCTTTATCTGAGTCCTGCCTGGGGAATCTCAAACTATTCCTTCATACTGTAAGAATGGCCTCCATCCTCTGCTCCGAATGCAGATATTACCATATTTAATTTTTCCTTCATTGATTGAACCTGGCTTCCTTGATCACTCATTAGTCAACAATAAAATGTATCAGCACAGACTGAATTATTTTTTGTCCTCAGGTCTGTAAAAATATAAATAAATGTAAAATCAGCCCTGGAAAAGTGTGATGAAAGAAAAATAGCCACTTGGTGATATTCCCTATTTACATTGCATGTTGAGATCTATTTGTTACTCAGCTTTTAATCCCATTAGTATGTGCGTTGATGATTTTTATCAACTGAATTTATAATTTCATAAAAATGATACCAACTTAATTTGACAAGGTCTATTTGCCATGTACCCATGTTGATTAGCAGTAATTATATTATCCTCCTTTAGTTGCTTATTACCTGAATCCCCTATCAGGCTTTACATAATTACAACAATCTCTTAATACTGGCAGCATGAGACCTTTCACTGATGACACTTAGATTATCTTCCCCACGGTAATGCAAGGTGGTTTTTTTTCCTCTGAATATTCCAGATAGATGCTTAAATACCTATTTATACCATTCACTAAAATGTTATGATAGTGTGAACATAATAATGAACTGAATAATACCCTGTCTCATGTTTCATTTGGTGAAAGATTTGACCAGAAGGTTCAGAATTACCTTAGTCTGAGTTGTCACTTCCCTGGAAACTTGGGGCTTTTCATATTCAAAAATCTTTCTACAAGATTTCAGTACATTAAACATTTTTTCCTAACAAAGGAATACATTCCAGGCCTTATTCTTTATTCCTGAGGATTCTTACATTGTTGTGTTGGAAGTTACAATCTGAAAGGGTCAATGACTAGATTTTAAGTAGCCTTTATGCAAGCACATATTACATAAGGAGCAAAAGAGCCCCACTTACTGCAAGGACTGCAAACCAAACTGACCCTTCGTGAACGTTTTCCAGATGCACCTCCCAGAAAAAGCAACGGGCCTTAAAGCCGGGGGTAAGGGGACGATGGGGGATGGAGGGAATCTTGGTTACCTATCACCTCCTTCTATCTTTTTTCTAAGAATTTAAGGTTTATTATACTTTCACTTTTGGACTTCATACATAGTTTAATATTTTCATGCATTCAGTAGCTAGAACGTACTTTGAAAATTTGATTTTATTTGTTTAAAAAGTGTCAGGTCCCTGGTATGTTTTGCCTACAAAATATAGTTCATTGAATATAGTTGCAGCAGCTATACATTTAAAGACAAGAATTACCTATATTTTCACACCTACAGTAGACAGGAAAATATTTTTCTGTATCTTTTTGTAAACAGACATCCATTTCTGGCATTCAAAATACCAAAGGCACACCTGTGTAAATAATACAATAAAGAACAAATTCATAAATTAAAGAACAAAGTCAACTGGACATTTTTATCCTCTATGTACTTATTGGGATTAATTTGGTCCAACAATTGTATTGTTTTGGTTCCAGTTAGGAAAATAGTTTACAATAACCTAGGTTCTCAGATGACTGAAGAACTGGTATTCAAGTGAATTTAATCTTCTGCTTCTGATTTTGTTTTGCCATGATTTTATTTTAATAATACAATATGATCAATTTTGCTTTGTTTATCACATTCCTTCATTAATTTTAATTAATGAAGTCATAGCATTTTTAATAGTAAGAAGCCTTTGAACACAGTGGAAAATCAGCATCTATAGGGTAAATGAAAGTCTTTGCAAAGTTCAGAGGCTCTAATTAGAAGATTGAATCTAATACATCTCTTTCGCTAAGTGATATTGGATTTTAGACATGATTTATAAGATCTGAAAGGCCAAAATAAATTTAAAACAATACTGAGCCTACAGATTGATGTCCCCCGACTTTTTGAAAAGAGTATCTGAATTTACTTAAATGTATATCAGCTTATCAGGAACTTTGCTGCTGTTTCTGGAATACTTGTTTCTTTTTCTGAACAACAACTTTGTTTAAATATTTTTGTTTAAAGATCAGTGAATATTTAATATATTTTTCTAAGTAGTTTCTTTCCTTTGGAAGATTCTCTTGAAAACCAATCTTTTTTCTGAGATAGGTCTTAAGTACGTGATTAAAGGAATGAAGAACATCCATACTTCTGTCATGTGGTTACCGCTGGCCAAGCTATAACTGTTTTAATGATAATGATTTTCTCAAATGAAGAAAATAAGTGTTTTTTTGGTACTGCTGTCTGGGGAATTATTTGCTGGATTTTTATCTGGAAGAAATAAATGTAATATTTTATATCACCTTTGTACTCACTGAGTATGAACTTTTTTTAGTATTATGTATTTCAGGGAAATCTTTGAGAGATACATGTGAGCTGGAGCCTGGGGTGAAGGTGAGAAATATGAGTGCTCTAAGATAATGATGCTTAATGATTTTGAACTGAGAATGACATATAATCATGTTTTAATCGTTAATCTTCCTCAACCTTTAGTGGTTTGGTGTCATAGGAACTTAAGTTGATAGCTAAGTTTCTCACATGCAAAGGCAGAACTCCTGTCTCATTGTAGATGCAGAAGACCTGCAATTATATGTAGGAAGCAAAATGTAGAGCATATTGCAAAGAAAAAGAGCTGTGGGTTAGATCCTTAGCTACTAGCGGAGCACAGTGATTGATATCAGGTAGGACATGGTCCTAGATAAAAACCACTATATATAAATCTGATAACTGAGTGGTTTTATATTCTCTCAAATATTATTTGGAAATTTTTTATTTTTCATGCAATTGTTTTCAGAAGATGGAAGGGAGGGGTGTTAATCTTTCTAAATTCTGAATCCAGAGTATCACATCTATCTGGAATGCTTCCAAAAGGGAAAATAAAAAACTCTATGCCTGTTAGAATGTTTTGTATAGAAAAAGAGCTATAGTCGTTCACATATTATTTTCCTTATTTTTTTCCCTGCAAAACTTCTAAAGGGAAAATGACTGGTAGGAAGAAAGAAAATATTTATTGAACTTTTGCAATGGCTGTTAAAATCCAATACTTCAGTTCAAGCTGAACTGTATGTCATTGAATAACCCATGAAACATCTTGAATCATCCTTCATATGTACCTTGAACATCCCTTTAGTAGGGTGGCAGAATTTGGTGTACAGGGAGGATTCATTCCCTTACCAACTGTTTGAGCACTGTGTAAAGATGCAAGGCAACTGCTGCTGAGGCATAGTGGTTCATGCATCTTATTAAATTCAACCGGAGTTTAAAGCGAGTTGAACTGGCCAAGTGACAGCACCATGCCATGGAAAAATATCTGTATGTCAGCAATGATGTTAAACTTTCCTATGTGTAGAAGTAGGGCTTCTAGCATGTATCACTTACTTTTAAGAAGTAGCAGAATGTTGAGCTGCTCAGTGAATATTTTCCAATGCCAGTCTTGGTATCCAGGGTAATTGGGACAGGGCTGGGAGATTAGGAGTGTTCAAAATGGAAATATTCTGTGTTTATACTGCAGAATAGTGGGTAATCAGTTCTCCAGACACAAGCTTTAGTTTATACCCTTAAGTAGCAGTGGTGGGAAGTTAAGAGCAACACTGTAGGAAGAGATATTGTACATGGATGGGACTGCCATCTGGAGAAGCCTTTTTCACTGCAGTTTTCCGTAAAGATGCTGTGTTTTCAAAGAGAAAATTCCAGGAAGAAGGAATTTGTTTCAGAGGCAGAACATTTGTAATCTACAGCAGTGTCATATGATGACCTGCTTACAGTTGTCTACCATGTAAACGTGTATGTTTAAATGCAGCTTTAAGCTAGTTTTTGAGACTGGCTTGAACAAGACAATTTGAAGATATGCAAAATAAGGCTGAAGTCATTGTTACCATCAGAAACAGGCAGATTTAGACTTGCTTATGGAATTTTCCATAAAGCAGATTCTTTTCTGCATGAACAAGGAAACTTACTACCCTAACTGCTTTGTTCATTTCTCTCAAAAGAGAAGACTTTTTTGAGTTGTTCAGAATAAAAATGCAATAGAATTGCTTGCCCTGGATAAGATTTGAAATTTAAAAGACTTCCTCTCAACATTAAAAAATTAAAATAGCAATAAAAAAAATATATATTTAAATTCTTATGCCTAATCAGCGATTCCCCCCATTATTAGAGTCGTGCATTTTATTTCTTTTTCCCAGATATAACACTTGTGCATTGAATTCCATCATATCTTTCCTAAGGTAATTTTTTTTATTCTGATGTTGTGCTTATGACCTTTCCCGTCTTGGTGTCATGTACTATTTTTAGAGTGTATTCTTTGTTATGTATTTTACAACATTAATGAAAGTGTTTAATAGAATTTGATCCTTGATTGTTTTCTCCTCTTGCTCCCTGTCACATTCCATTTGCTTCGTCATCTTGATTTGTATTTATGCTCCTTTAGTTTCCTTCTTGCCATAGGGACTTTTCCTAAGTCAATTATTACCCCTTAGGCAGTTCCTTTTCTCCTGGGGACTCTCCTTTTCTTTTTCTGAGCCCTCCTAAACATTAACTGACTGGCTAGCTTTACATTAACACTCTACAGTAGATGCTCCTTGCTCCACTTTCTTTAATTACAGTTATTTTTTTTATATGGTATATTTAGCATTTCGTGACAAGCATTCAAGCCAGAAGATGACAAAGCTAAGGTTTTACTGTCAGCCTTTACTCTATTGTTTTAAAGCATATCCAGTATTATGCAATCCTGATGTGCAAAACCATACTGTAGTTTTTGTATTGGCTCTGTGAAGTGCAATGTGGCAAAATGTTCAGGAAAGAAAAAAATTGTTCAGTGCAGATGTTATGGACCTAATGCTAAAGGACAGATCTGATGGCATGGCAGATACTATACATCAGTTTACTCCATGAGTAGTATCCCACTTCCCTAAGGGAAATGTTGAATTGAATGATAGTATTTGCCTGGCTATGTAAGAGGATGTACAAAATGTAGTTCAGCTTTGTTTTTACAGTGTTTGAACCTACAGGTTCACTAAGTTTTTTCTGGAACTCAGGAATGTCAGACATGCAACATAGGACCAATGTCGATCTAGTCTAATTTGACAGTGGCCATAATCTGTTGCTCCAGGAAAGAATTGCTATGGCATGCTGTGATGACATATTTTCCTAATGCAAAGCTGTTGGTGGTACAGTTTATGCTCTGAAGCATGGCCTAGCCATGTTCTAGGCTATTTTATTTTACCCTAATGTAACTCTGGATGATGTTCTTATTTATGTGGACATCTTAGGCCTGTAGAGCTTCACTGTTTTCTCTGGCAGAGGCTTACTGTGGCAATTATAGTTTAAGGGGTTTTCTTCATTTTTTCCCATCTTCCCCTTAACAAAAAATATCTGTCCTAAAATGCTCCCTTCTTACTATCTCTAGTGCCATGAGTACATAAAAGAAATAAAAATGCTGGTTTACTTCTTGCGGACATTAAATGTTTTAAGTTTCTAAGCAATATCACAGGAGTGCAAACAAATATGACTCCAACTTGTACAGGCACATGAAGTTTGTCCAGGCTCCCAGTTATTGTTACAGACTGAGATCATGCTCTACAGCGTTACCACTCTCTTGTGAACATGAGGCTT
>WAAD01006021.1:6452-17264 GCA_013389945.1 Fregata magnificens
TGGAGAAGAGGAGGCTGAGGGGAGACCTTATCGCTCTCTACAACTACCTGAAAGGAGGTTGTAGTGAGGTGGTGGTTGGTCTCTTCTCCCAAGAAACTAGCGATAGGACAAGAGGAAATGGTGTCAAGTTGCATCAGGGCAGGTTTAGATTGGATATTAGGAAAAATTTCTTTACCGAAAGAGTGGTTAAGCATTGGAACAGGCTGCCCAGAGAGGTGGTGGAGTCGTCATCCCTGGAGGCGTTCAAAAAAGGTGTAGATGTGGCACTCCAGGGCCTGGTTTAGGACACATGGTGGTGTTGCGTTGACAGTTGGACATGATGATCTTAGAGGTCTTTTCCAACCTTAATGATTCTATGATTCTATGTTTCTATGATTCTAAGTGGAATTATTGCAGCACCAACTCTACTAGGCACACAAATATAATAGAAAAAGATAGGCATATTGATAAATCATATTCATACTTACACTTTATTTAACCGTGAAAAATTTGGCAACTCATACCTGTTAATAATATTTGCATATTTAAATATATGAATGTATTATTAATTTTATTTTTCACAAGCACAGTGGCGTTTACTCAAATTAAAAAATCTGTCTTGTTCTTTCTGTTTTGTATTTTTTCTTTATTAGCATTAAGGTTTTAAGCTTCTGATCATAGACAACAATTTGCAGAATCAGTACCTTATTTCATATAATCCTTGGTTTTCTCTCATTTTAAAATACACTTATATTTGCTTTGAAAATAGGTCATGAGTACAATTAAACATTTCAATGAAAGTTGAAGCTGCGTAGAACAATCTTTAGATTTTATCAAATTTGTAGCATTTGCTCCTATAAAAGTATAAAACATAAATAGGTCACATTATATATTTCAATGTATTTCTATTTGTAATTTACATGGTTCTATAGTGATATATATATTTCTATTCTAAATGTTTTTTAATTCAAATATTCAAATATCTTCATATTGATCTTTAAGATCTATATAGTTAGAAAACTAGTATCATTACTTCTCTATTGTACATTAGATGATAAACACAAAGAAAATCGTGATTGGTTTGTACATATTTTAAGTTATAAATCAGGTGATATCCTGTTTCTGGTCACAGTTTTCAAAATCCAGCACTGGATTACATAATCCTAACTAACAAAAGACTGAATTAAGCAAGGAAAATTTTGTGCCTAATAAGTAATTTGAAACACGGGATCTGGCTATTCTGCAAATTATCACCATATTCACCATTTCCTCTATGTGAAATAACTGACGGTCTCCTTAGTAAATTGCCCAATGCTATAATTTGCCTATTACTTTTCATTTGGATTTAGATCTGGTTTGTAATGGGTAGAACCAGCCCAATTTGATTAAAGAATTTTTAATTATTAAAATAATCTAAAGATTTGGCTGGGTTTTTTTTCTTTTCTTCAGGTGAAAGAAAAGAAGAATTTTGTCATATTATCTAAAAAATCTAGTACATTTTAAGTAACTTATGGTGGGTAATGTGGAATTCTTATCTTTTTACCTCCTCAAAAGCAGGTAAAATTCATTAATGCTATTTTATACATACAGAGATTGTGAGACAAAGTGAAGTGACTCATATAGAAAATGCACTCTAAAAATAGAATTCACACTCCCACTCCCTCTTACTGTATCACAGGCTACTTATATGAAATAATGTCAAAATATCCAGTCAGCAGGATTGTTTTAACATGATTTAAATGTTAATGATAAATATATTTAAATGATGATGGGCAGCTAACTTTTAAATCAAAAGTCAGACCACTGAAATCAACAGAAAAGAAGTGCAGGCGTGTTTTGCTCTTCACACATCACAGGAAGGACACAAGACCCTCTAAAACCAATAAACATTTTTTTTCCGCATTTGCTTCAGTGCAGCCAAAATTATGGAATGTGCTAAAATATGGAATTATGGTGGAACAACTGAGGTCAAGACTTTCTGAGTTTTTGTTAGGACATGGTTTTGCATTGGTAGAGTGAATACTGACACAGCAACCTAACAGCTGAGCTTCATCTCCCATGTATCCTTTTTATTGTAACTCTCTCATTATGGAGGGTTTGCATTTGGGTTATATCAGGATTGGCACTAACCAAGAAGAGTTTTCTGACCTCTAATTATCTTCTCCACCTTCCTGCTGTTACTAGTTTCTTTTCTTAAGTGTATGTTAGAAGTGTTTTGCTCAATTTATCTTTTAAAATCTCAAATATAAGATGTGTGCCACCTGTCCAGATAGGCTATTTTACAGTCTGAAAGGGTGCCCTGTCTTCTGGAATGTTTCCTTATAGTCTGTCTACTCTTTCCTTTGTTCAAGATTATCCAGACTAACCCTAAACAGTCTCTTCTCTTTCCTACTGTCATGTTTATACCCTTCAATTACATGCCAGTCTTGCTTCATTGATTATACTGAAGTTTCACAGTGCAGGTGTTGTGATATAATAAAATTGCCCCCTATACTGAAAATCCTCTGTGAATAATAAGGAACTCAAAGGCACAATAAAAATATTAATGGATTATTTCTTACAACACTCTTGGAGGTCAATAAATATTATAATTGTTAAATTATCAAAAGAAAAACTAAGACACCGAGGGTCAGACATTTGTTGAGTTCATTGAACAGAATTGTTCATAACTGGATGGTGTGAACAAGACCAGAATCTGGCCCCAGGATCTTCAGTTACTGGCTCAAAGCAGTCAGTGACATAGACAAGTTGAGAATATTTATTCTGCAGCTAATTCACAGTCCGTTTTATCATGCTGCCTCCAAAATGACTCACCAGCAAGAAAGCAATTTTAAAAGAGTAGGAGGAAGTAGAAAAGAAAGACACCAACAACCAGTGTTGCTTTACCTTTGCAAAAACAGTCCCTGTCAGAACATTTATGGACCCTCCCAAAAAAATCTGAGATTTCTAAAACTGAGCATGTGGAGGGGGGTTGTTTCTTTCTTTGTTTTCCTTTTTTGTTCTTATATATTCTCATTGCATTATGGAAAGTATAGCAAATGTAATTGAAATCATCTTTGGTTAGTCTGAAATATCTTATGAACTGACTTAAAGCAATTAAAGAGATTAAGTAGCGTGCTTAGAGCTACATAATCTGTTTATTTGCTTTTGTTATATTTTTGATCACGGTTTTGAGGACCAGCGCTTCTCCCTTGAAGAACAATCAGCTAGCTAGCTGTGGCAATTCAATGTAGACTAAAATTATGCATATAGATAGTATCGGGAGAGGGCATTAAATTCAAGAATCTCCAGATTACTCTTTTCAAAGCAGAATGGAATTATTCATTTGTCTGCAAACTAAGGAGTTTCTGTACAATACTGTGCCGCTATAGCACTTCATAAAACTATATTGTAGTTCCTAAAAATGAAAGTTTATGTGCAGAGAGGTATTGAGGTAAAGCAGAAGAAGAGGAAATAAAATAAGCATGATCTTAACATATTACTAGTATTTTTATTTGCCTTAGTCTTGCTACTGTTAGTACAGGAGTATCTGCAGGTCCTAACAAATTGTGCTACATTAATGTGTTACACTTGCAAAGTATGAGACCAAAATATGCAGACCATTGGTATATTTTATGTTTGGATTGAAACCATCTACTTGGAAATAAAAGAAAAACAAAGAAAAATACTAGTAATCAAGCAGTCTTTACCTTGATAGAATAGAAGTAACTCTCATAAAAAAATCAGAATTGTAATCTAATCGATAAGCATCACAGTGGACACAATTACTTTGTCATTCCATGAGCCTGACTGATGACTGTTGAAGTCTGTATTGGTGACAGAACTATTGAACTATTGAATGATTTCTTCTGAATTAGGACTCATTGTGGCAGGTGCACCTGCCCTTACAGAGACCAGGGCTTTCCAACTGTTGAAGCGGAGCAGCCGCTGCTGCTTTTCGTGGCCTTACTTTCCTGCCCTTACTTTTGCGCCCTTGCTGGACCGACAGATGGAGCCCTTGGCCAATAGGCAACAGACATGACCACAGATCAGATTCGACTAGGGTATAAATGGAGTCCTGTCAGGTGACCTATTGAGCCGGTCCTCCTCGGAGAAGCAGGTTCTGCAGCTGGGGACTCTCCCCTTGGGTTGGGATGCCACCTAAGGTAACTCCTTGAGGTTGAGAGCCCTCATCTTCTTAGGTGAGTGATTATGCATTTTGGCTAAAACCCTCAAGAATTCTTAGGTCGGCTGGGTAGCAATAGTTCCTGCCTGACATCCTAAACCTGTGATTGATTAATGTTCGTTGGAGTATTAAAGCACTTTTGGTTGGAATAAATTTTAGTTTGGGTTATATCGTCTGTCTAATTCGACTTTGTGCACCTCCATGACACTCATACAGGTACATGTTGAAACTTCTGTGCCAGTCTAAACTGGAAGAAAGACCTTGACAATAACACAAATTACTTTTCTCGTCATTTTTATCCAGACAGAAGCAAGTATTCCTCCAAAGTATTCAAAGTCTTTCAATTATACAATTTCCTGTCACCTGTAAGTCTCTTGCACCAACGAAGTCACTTAAGTGTATATATTTTCTTTTACAATATTCCGTAATATAAAAGAAGTATTATGAAAAACGAAGACTGTTGCCAGAAAACACATAAATTCAGGATGAAGTCATTTGTGATGCAGCCCACACACAGTTGTCTAACGCCATTTGAGATGCCTAAGGTACCGTGCCTGGCCTTCAGGTTCTGCTTCACAAGGGAACAGTACTGCCGTCAGTTCCAAGTCATGTTTGTTAACCTTCCTGATACCTCTAATATCCTATGACATCTCAAATGCCAATTAACACTGACATTTGGGTAAATGAATCAAGCTTGTTCTGTAGCCTGTACAAAAATTCCTGGGCTGAGGCTAAGCGAACTTTGGACTTCCCGTTAGCACTGGTGTGATCGTCATGCACCAGTATCATAAGTTACACTGCTGTGGTGGGCTGTTCCCTCATCTACAGAATTGTCCTAAAACAGATGTCATTTCTATCTGTTTAGTAACTTTCTGTGGCCTCAGTGACCATCAAGTCAAGGGAGGTGATCCTTCATCTCTAGTCAGCACTGGTGAGACACATCTGGAGTGCTGGGTCCGGGTCTGGACTTCCTATTACAAAAGAGACATGGACATACTGGAGTTGGTCTAACAAAGGACCACAAAGATGATGAAGGGACTGCAGCAACTGTAATGGGGGGACAGACTGAGTTAGCTGGGACTATTAAGCCCGGAGAATCATAGAATCATAGAATCATTTAGGTTGGAAAAGGCATTTAAGATCATCAAGTCCAACCATTAACCTAGCACTGCCAAGTCCATCACTAAACCATGTCCCTAAGCAACACTTCTACACATCTTCTAAATACCTCCAAGGGATGGTGACTCAACAACTTCCCTGCACAGCCCGTTCCAATGCTTGACAACCCTTTCGGTGAAAAATTTTTTCCTAATATCCAATCTAAACCTCCTCTGGTGCAACTTGAGGACATTTCCTCTTGTCCTATTGCTTGTTATTTGGGAGAAGAGACTGACCCCCACCTCGCTACAACCTCCTTTCAGGTAGCTGTAGAGAGTGATAACGTCTCCCCTCAGCCTCCTTTTCTCCAGGCTAAACAACCCCAGTTCCCTCAGACGCTCCTCAAAAGACTTGTGCTCTAGACCCTTCATCAGTTTTGTTGCTCTTCTTTGGACACGCTCCAGCACCTCAATGTCTTTCTTGCAATGAGGGGCCCAAAACTGAACACAGTATTCGAGGTGCAGCCTCACCAGTGCTGAGTACAAACAAGGGGGACAATCACTTCCCTACTCCTGCTGACCACACTATTTCTGATACAAGCCAGGATGGTCTTGGCCTTCGTGGTCACCTGGGCACACTGCCGGCTCATACTCAGCCGGCTGTTGACTAACACCCCCAGGTCCTTTTCTGCCAGGCAGCTTTCCAGCTACTCTCCCTCCTAGACTGTAGCGTTGCATGGGGTTGTGGTGACCCAAATGTAGGACCCAACACTTAGCCTTGCTGAACCTCATACAATTGGCCTTGGCCCATCGTTCCAGCCTGCCCAGATCCCTCTGTAGAGCCTTCCTACCCTCAAGGAGTTCAACACTCTCACCCAACTTGGTGTCATCTGCAAACTTACTGAGGGTGCACTCGATCCCCTCATCCAGATCGTTGATAAAGATATTAGACAGAACTGGCCCCAATACTGAGCCCTGGGCAACACCACTTGTGATTGGCCGCCAACTGGATTTAACTCCATTCACCACAACTCTTTGGGCCCAGTTATCCAGCCAGTTTTTTACCCAGCAAAGAGTGCACCTGTCCAAGCCATGAGCTGCCAGTTTCTCCAGGAGAATGCTGTGGGAAATGTTGTCAAAGGCCTTACTAAAGTCTAGGTAGACAACATCCACAGCCTTTCCCTCATCCACTAAGTGGGTCATCTTGAAGAGAAGAGAAGGCTCAGGGGTGTCTTATCAATGTGTGTAAATACATGAAGGGAGGAGGTAAAACAATGGATCCAGACTCTCCCCAGTGGTGTCCAGTGTCAGGACAAGATGCAGTGAATGCATATTGAAATACAGGTAATTCCATTTAAGCGTAAGAAAAACAAAATACTGTGAGGATGATCAAACATGGGAACAGATTGCCCAAAGAGGTTCTAGCATCTTCATCTGTGGAGACATGGTCCTGAGCAACCTGCAGTAGCTGACCCTGCTTGAGCAAGGATGTTGAACTAGACAATATCCAGAGATCCTGTCCAACCTCAGAGGTTCTGCAATTTTTCATCTATTAGTTGTCAGTCTCCACCAATCTTGTTAAATTTTTAACAGGTACAGCTTCCCAGGGAGAAGACAGCTTGACAACCCATTGCTTGAAGAACCACTTCCTTCTGTTTTGAACATACCTCCTCCTGGCTTCATCTAATGATTCTTCAATCTTATGTTGGAAAAAGCAATGGAAAATCAATCCCTACACTCCTTGCCCCCTTGCACATATTTTCCATGCCCCTTTTGATCCTATAAACCTCTGTCAAGTCCTCCTTTACTCATATTTTGTTCATAATGAAGAGTCCAAGTTTATTTAGTTGTGGCTTAGTCATTCCTCACACAGAAGTAATTTCATACATTTCCCTTAATTCCCTTTTTCTGAAGCTTTCCATTCTAACATACCTTTTTTGACAGTTAGGAATCCAGCATGTATATTCATATAGTGACCTAATTCTTTATACTATGTTGTAATAGTTCTCTTATTTCTTTCAAATAATTTTTAACATTACAATTGTTTGCTACTAAATACTGAACAAATGTTCATATGGAACAATTTGTCTTAAACCCCAGGTCTCAGATTGAGTCACAGTGGTCAGCTCAGAACACATAATTTTGTATGCAAAGTGATGTGTTTATTTATTTATGTTGTTTTACATTTCTTTATAATGAGTTTCACCTATTAATGAATTTATTGCCCAGTATTGTAAGAACTTCTCATTATTCTTCACAGACAGACCTTGTACTTCGTATTATGAAAAACATAGTATCAGAAAATTTGTCACTTCACTGTCGTCAAAGGTAAAATAAGCATATCTCGCACAGATTGTTGTGGACCTCCCTTTTGAACTCTCTCCACTATGAAAATTTATAATTTATCCATACGTTCTATTTCCTATTTTGTAACCATACAAGGACCTTCATTCTCATCTACTGCCTGCTAAAGTTTTTCTAAGATTCTTTCCTTGCCAAAAGCCTTTTGGTAATCTAACAATACATTTCAATGTGACTGATCCTATTCTCAAGCTTGTTGACTGCTTGACAAGGTAAGTGAGGCAAGACTTCATTTTCCAAAAGCCATGCTGATTTCTTCCATTCTTCTGTATTTATGCACATAACAACTACTTCTGTTCTTCATCTACCAATTTACCTAGTACACATTAGTTTTACAGACCTGTAGGTCATTGCATGTCTCATCAAACCTTTTCTCAGAGGAGCTGCATTTGTGTTTGTATAGTACATTTCCTACATGTAAAGAAATACTCTTAACTCTATAACTGGAGCAAGCAAGCTGCAAAAGAGCTACAACTAAAAAAAGTTTAATATATAATATGAGATTATTAGGTGAGGTGGAACCTTAATGGAGCCTTCAGGAGCCTCAGTGCAGAAACATAATTTGAACTTCTGACTAGACAAAATCAAAATTACATTTAAGATTTTATTACACTTTCTAGTTGAGAATTGTTTCACAAATATTGTATCTGTTTCAGATTTCTAATAGCTTGCAACATGCAAGGTATTATTAATCTAAAGGTAAATGAGTCATCACTAGTGATTTTGCAAATACACATTTTCCTCTCTGATGTCAAAGTAAAACACAGACCATCGCTCTGGATCAGTTTTGCTCTAGTCTTGTAAAGAGCAAAGCCAAGTTAATCTGTGCTCTACAAGGAAGAAGGAAAAGGATCAAAAAAAGGCCAGCCTTAACACGCAGGGTAGCATATGCTAAGTGTCCTCTGATTCATTAGGAAGAGACACAGTGTCTCTGGGAGGTGTTAACCTATATATGCAATTAAATGTTGGCTGGCTCAATTTTTTAAAAAATGACAGAACAAGAATTCAGCTGTCTAGTGTGTTGTAGAATTTCTTGTTAACCCAAACTTGCATTTTGAACATGTACTTTTTGGTGGGCTGTTTGGTAATTCAAAACCTAACCTCTGTTAACATTCAAGTTTACATTTGGTTAATCACTCTTACCAGTGTCATGCACCAAGGTCCTTATCAAGATCGAGACCTGATTCTTCCATGTACGGTGTTAATATACAATAAGATGCGCTTTGTCTCAAGGAGATGGTCGTATAAAGAGGAAGGACAGTATAGAGACAAGATAGGAAATTGAAGCTTAAATTAATGAAGAGGGGAATTAACTTCCTGTATCTTGAGCTACCTACAAACTGAGCATCTACATATGATTCATCCCACTTAGCTTTAGTCCCCCTGAAGTCATCTAACTTAAAGTTGTTGTCCAGAATCTGTGTACTGCCAGTAAAGAAAGATCAAACTTATTACAGATCCCTACTTATCCCATTTTCCCAAGGCTATGTTCACCTGGAACAACTGCATGTGCGCTACTGTTTGCCTCTGGGTACTACTTGCCTGATCATTTAGTTTGAGGGATAAGCTGAATGTACCAGAACTGCCTTTCTGTCAGACTTTTGCTTTTGTAGGAACCTAGGTTTGCCCATATAGAAGAAGAAGATGAAATGGATTTTATGCATGTCCAAACCCATTCCAAATCTAGCATCAGGATATGGTTACAGAACACTCTTAGATTTATCCTGATAATATTCCAGATTTCAACAGTTTAGACTCAACCACTGCAAATTTCAGCTTCAAACTCCTGTACCTCAGTGATTTATCTTAAAAAATCAATCTTGCCTGTCCATAGCTTCTAAAAGTTACCATTTCACCACCAAACAAATTCTTAACACAAACTGTCTAATTATCTGTTACATGCTCATTTGTTTTTGGGGTTTTTTTAATCTTCCTCAACAGCTTAAGGGAAAGATATATTTCCTGTTAGCTTGCTCATTGGTGATTGAAGTACTAAGTGACCACTGGAAAAGGGTGCAAAAGTAGACATTTTCAGTGTGATAGTCAAACTGAAATAAGTACACCAAGGTACCTACTTTTGGAAAGCAAAAATGTGAAAAGATTATTTCAGTTCATTGTAAACCTTTTTAATCATCAGGAAAAATATCATTTAATTTGGGACATATTTAAAATATATCCTTTTTGTAAGTTAGGCCATTTTAAAAAGGAAAAAAAAATTAAAATGTAAAATTTATTTAAAGATGTCTAAATGTTTTGGCACTTCTTGCATGAAACACTATTTTAACTTGGAAAAAAACAGATAAGTATTCATTAAGTAAGCCTATCCTTAGAAATAACGTTTTGAACATCACAATAGAGTTATTGACTAGAATGATCATATGTGAAGAATGTAAAATATATTTCTACATGCCTGAGGAAAAATTCACATTTCAGCTCACTATGAAGCCAGAGCAACTCAATTGACAGTAGATCAGAATTTGGCACTTAGTTTGGGCTTTTTCAACCCCCAGTGGCATTTTTTATTTTTATTTTTAATTACAGTTCTGATGAAAAATTTAATTCAGGAAGGTAATTATTTTGCTTGTTCCCTTGCCATCTGAATCTGTCATCTGACAATGGCTCAGCATATTCATCACAAGAGGTCAAGCATGGGTAATGAAGCAGTTACGAGCTCGCTGGCAACTACTGTGCCAACATTGTTACGGAAATGTAGTCCAATCCTCTGATTACAGCTGTCTATATTAGGGCATTGAATTTGTTCAGAGCCTCTGTCTTAGCTGCATCATCATCATTCTCAATACTACTACAAATGTTTTTCCTGAAATCAAACTATGAAGCCTTACTTTGTCTACTTGTCAAGAGAAAGTCTTTGCCTCAAAGACCATACAGATAAAGGACAGAAAAAAAAATGATTGATCCACTCATGGGATACTGAGGCATATCCAGGTTCAACTTTTTGTCATTTCAGAATCTCTCAACGTTTTAATAATCAAAATTGTTTTCAGATCATTTACAGTTATCTTCCTGAGTAATTTATTTAAAACATTTCATTCTGCGGAAATATTAAGTGGAGTAAGATTAAGGCAGTGTGGTGGTTTGACCCCGGCTGGACGCCAGGTGCCACCAAGCCGCTCTATCACACCCCTCCTTAGCAGGGCAGGGGGAGAAAATGAGGTGGAAAGAAACCTCCTGGGTCAGGACAAAGGCAGT
>WAAD01006022.1:0-10440 GCA_013389945.1 Fregata magnificens
AACCTCCTAGACTGCTTCCTCTCTGCCATGTTGTACTTCCAGCAGAAATACAACTTGTCCTTCCCTTCATTCCTGTTTCACCAAGTGCTTTTGCAGACAGTTGATCCCTACTTTTGCTAACATCAGTATGATCAGGCTTTTTTCTAGTAATGAAACAGTATTTATGTAGTTGCCTAATTAATCTTTTCACTTTATACGCCTGGCTTCTCCTTCTCTTCAGCGATGAAGTGATTGCTTTTTCCTCTCCCAGTTCATCAAGTAAAGTGAGATTGTGTAAGACACAAACAGAAAAATTAGCTCTTTTGACAGCGTACTTCATTGCCCAGTCACAAAAAAGTAGACACCTCAGTATAAGCTTATAGTTTGCTTGTTCAGTGATAAAATACGCCCTTCAGTGGTCCTCTGTGGACCCCTCCTCGTGAAATCTCTGGATGGTCTATAAAAAGTTATATGTGAGATCCTTAGATCTTAAAATACATCAGGGCATGTTCCCCCTCTACTCTGCTCTGGTGAGACTCTACCTGGAGTACTGCATCCAGCTCTGAAGTCCTCAGTACAAGAAAGACATGGACCTGTTGGAGCAGGTCCAGAGGAGGGCCACAGAAATGATCAGAGGGATGGAACACCTCTCCTATGAGGACAGGCTGAGAGAGTTGGGGTTGTTCAGCCTGGAGAAGAGAAGGCTCCGGGGACACCTTATTGCAGCCTTTCGATACTTAAAGGGGGCTAATAAGAAAGATGGGGATAAACTTTTTAGTACAGCCTGTAGTGATAGGACAAGGGGTAATGGTTTCAAACTAATGGAAGGTAGATTCAGACTAGATATAAGGAAGAAACTTTTTGTGATGAGGGTGGTGAAACACTGGAACAGGTTGCCCAGAGGGGTGGTAGATGCCTCATCCCTGGAAACATTCAAGGTCAGGTTGGATGGGGCTCTTAGCAACCTGATCTAGTTGAAGATGTCCCTGGTCATTGCAGGGGGGTTGGACAAGATGATCTTTAAAGGTTCCTTCCAACCCAAACTATTCTATGATTCTATGTTCTAATGAAAAGGGCCTGCTCATCTCCTTTCATTGAAAAGAGCTGAGGGTGACCAATGCACCTTTAGATTTGGTCAAGATGAAATTAAATATATGAATGAAAATATGTACATCAAAATCAATGTATTAATTTTCACATGTTGAGAGTATCTATATCAGAGGGATACCATGAAGATAACTTAATATCATTACTTCTTAAGCAATTCTGCATGAAAAAAGATTGAAATGCACTGAAGTGTGTTATTTGGTTTTATCAAAATTATTTACTAAAGACATAAGCAAAACTATGTGATTTTAAAAGTCTATGATTTTTTTTCCCTTAACAGATACTTTAATCTTTTGTTCTCTAGTAAACTGTCAGAATACTACTTCCAGATGTTTTTTTCTGTGCCTCTCCTCTCCTCTTATCGCACACTAAATATTTAACAGAGGAATAAGATAGACACACAAATAGAATAAGATCATGTTTTTGTCTACTAAAAAAACCGTATAGGGATCTCAAGGGTGCTTGAGAAGAAAAGAAAACTACAGGAAACTGAAATCTCTTCAGTAGATCAATACACAATTGATGACAGCACAGCAACTTGGAATTAATGGTCAGAAGAGTTTTATAACTATGTCTTCCATTTAAAACACAGTAGATCCATTTTTGCACAATAATCAAACCCAGGAAATTCAGCCTTGAAACCAAAATATCTTCAGCTGAACATTTTTCTAAACAAAAGCCACTCAAGTGAAATTAATTATTTCCACACAGCCAAGGGGAAATGGATAATGGAGCCCTTGGGATAGGGCTCCTGGAGGAAAAGAACCCTACACATTTGTTAATGTAGTCCGAGTAGCATTTTTCATGTGGGCTACTCTGAGCAGATCTGCAACCTAATGAGACACCCTGTGACATGCATAGTGATGGGCAGTTCAGAAGGAAAAAAGGAGACTTTGTACACCTGAAATTTAAGCTTGAAGCAGTCTTTTAACCTCAGTGGATGCAAGTGGCCAACTCTTGGCAGATTCATTTATTCTGCTCCATTCTTTGTTATATTCTCTGGAAAGTGCTAGAAATGATGTTCAGTTTAGTCCATTTGGGAGCCTGCTTTAAAATCCCAGATGAGAAAAAGGGCTAGAGGGCCAGTACTGTGATTTACAGGAGCAGGGCTGACACTCTCATAACATTTACCCCAATCCTTAAACAATGGGATTTTATAAAACCCATCACGTTTTTACCTCTTCTTTGCATCCTTGCTTCCTGTGGCTCTGAAATGGACAAATTTCATATGTACCTTTTTGTCAGAGGCAACGTGATCTGGGTAGGCAAGGCTGAGCCTGGTTTCCAGATCAAAGCCACCCTGTGAAGGCAGAACTGCCATGCAACCACCTGCATCTGATAGTGGAGATGCACCCACAGCTCTGCTGTTCTTCCCAGGGCACTCTGCGCATGGAAGCACTACCTTTCCAGCTGTAGCTGTGCTCAGTATGCCTCTCTGGTTCAGGCATATAACCTCATAGCTAGCTCCTCAGCAAGCTGTTGCATGACTGCCTAACTGCAGGATCAGGGAAATCCTTCCTGATTCCAGCTGGGATTTTTATGGCTCCTTTAACACAGTGCAAAGAGGTCAATGAGCATCTGGTTCTTAATCTGTAACCACCACTCAGCTGCTGATTCTCTTTGTATGTGTCCTCGAGCTTCATTTCTTCCTATAAAATGGGACTAACCTTATTTCTGCACAAGAGTGCCAGGAAGTCTACTCAAGTATTATACATGCCTTGTGAAATGTGATATATATGAAAGAATTTCAATCTGTGACCCTCCACATCTCTGACTTACTGCAGTATTATTTTAAAGAGGATCAGAAAATTGCAGAAACACCTGAAAACACCAAGTTATGATGTTAGAAACACAGTAATGCAATACATAACTAGTTTGAAGAGAAGTACTCTATATTTTGAGATAAATAAAAAATCAGAACTTGATGCTTGTGATAACTTGGAAACTGCTGGAGTTCAAATCAGAGTTGAAGAAAAAACGGTAACAAAGATAATTTTCAAAGTTAATCTTTGAGGGTGTTTGTTCTAAAACAATTTAGGTAATGCCAGGCTAAGTGTTATAAAATAAAATGGATTTGGGGGAATTAGAGAAAGTTTTAAGCCCATAACTTCACCCTTTTCTCCTGAGCTCATAAATCCTCTTCTCAAAGCCCAGATAAGTATACAGTATATTTTATCAGAAAGATTATGGAGTTTCTGCCTTTAATTGCACAATATTGAGAAGACAGAGAGTCCAATCTATGCCATTCATAATGCAATGCAGATTTGACCTTCACTGTCATGGAAGCAGGCACAACAGTGATAAACAACTGTGTTCCACCTCTCTTATACAGACTAAAGAGCAAATTAATGAGAACTATGAGAACCGCAAGACTTCTACAAGGAGAGCTTAAACACAGCAATATTTTACCTGTTCAGGGGGCTTCAAGGAAAGGAAGTTTTTTACTGATAAATACTGTAAAAGAACGAGAAGGGAATAGATACAGAAAAAATAAAAAAAAAGAAATCTTCAGATGGAAAGAGAAACTGTTGTTTGAAGCCTGTAAAAATGGAATTATGAGAAAAAATTCCAAAAATTAATTTCTTGTTTGAAAAAGTAATCTCTGACTTGGTCATTGCTCAGATGGGAGTTTGATTTAATGATCACAAGGTACTGATTTTAAAATGTTTTGATAAGTTCCAGAAAAAAAATAAAAATAAACAAAGAAATTATCTACTTTTGTTAATTTCTTTTGATAATTTCTGGAAGAAATTATCTTTCCTACCTGGTTTTGTTAATTTTATTTTTTAATAAAGAAAAGTTCTGGCTGTATTCCATTGAAAATACTGCAGTCATAAGGAAGTGTAATGAAAATACACATCTTTGAAATTGTCCTTATCCTTCTCTACTATGACGACGTGCTATATCATTCAGTGTGTTCAAGCAGAAGGGTACCTCTAATTTAGAATTAAGACATCCTTTGAACATAACTTGGAAATATGCTCTTTAATGTAGAGATATGTTTGATCACACAGTAAAGATGTATTAGTTGTCTTTCTATTAAAAATCTGAATATATGGAAAATTATCTGGACTTTTTAATTGTTGTTAAAATAACGGTAATTCTTTGCATGCATTTTTAGCTTTCCAGTTAGAGTTAAACAGAAAAAGGTCTTCCTTACTGAAAAACTTTGAGATTATTAAACTTTTCTTATTATGAGACTGTGAAAAAAAGAAACTTTCAGTCTTTCAAATAGTTTTTTTCTTTGTTAGGAATCCATTTCTTTCAAAATTTCTTATGAAACGTCAAATCCTATTTTCAGTCTCTTTTTTGTTCTTTTTATGTTCTTTTATATCAGCCAGTGAGACACATTAATAGCTATCACTTTTGCTAAAATCGATTCTTAAGAGTCAAAATAAATTAAGAAGGAGACTAAACATGCATTATTATTGGAACCAAAGAAAACATCTTACAGAGCCAAATTTTCATAGAAGTTTAGTAAGTATTTTCCTTTTGTATTTAAAATTACTTTCATTTGGCAGAAAAAGACAATCAGTGTTTATTAAAGGCAAGACCTTGGGAAAAGTTCTGAAGAATCATTCCTCATACGTACTATACTACAGGCTAAATCAGGTGTAATATACACTGTTTTACAAGTCCCACAAAAGATTTGTGTTACCATGTGGTGGACATTAATTTATTTCTTTATACATCACTTCTATGTTTACAGCACCTTTACGGTTCAAATAATGTTAAAAATATCAAATCTCTTATTCAGGTGTCCTTGACAAAGTCTTTTGTGTTAAAACAGGCAAAAAAAAAAAAAAAGAATCGTTTCATAACATGCTCATCTCTGAGAATAAGCTTACTGCCATGTAAGAAATTAACACATTAAAAGATTGTATTGTCTTTTACCTGATTAACAGAAGCAAAGGCTTTCTCTTGTTTCAAAGTCAATTCAATGCCTCTTCAATTTTTGTTCCCAACAAAATCCCCAATTAGCCAGGCCTCTCACAAGCCTAGCTCCTTTCCACTTGCAGCATGAACTTACTAACAATCTTTTATTATAGCATTTCTAAGAACCTCTGTAGGCGTGCTTCTTGCTATTTTACAGCATTTCAGAGAGCCCTTGTGTTTATTACCAACCCATAGAGGATGCTTCTCTTGATTGCCATACAACCATTGGGAGGACACAACTTGTGGATTTGCAGTACTCTGAGGAATGCTATTATGAGTTGGGCATTTGTTGAAGTATTCCCATACTTTCTTTGTTTGAAAACCCTCTCCCAAGGAATGACCTCTTACCAGTCACTTGTCTTGAAATCACCCTTAATGCAATTAAAGCCAAGGTGAAATACAAATAAAAATATGTATTTGCTATACCTAAACTGAGAAAAACCATTTTAAACACTTACAGAAGACAAAGATGAAGAAAAATAATAGAAGGAAAAATTAATCTTGATATTTTTAACTCAAACTTAAAATGAAAAGACTCTCTCTCCCTGGAATCAGCTACTTTGCTGGGAATGTTTGCCTGACAGTAACCCAACTGAGAATTCCTCCCCCAGGTTACTTTATGTCTCACATTGCACTTATTAGAAAAAGCACTTTCTTGATGGAGTATGTTCATTTTGTAGCTGTTCGCCATAGCTGAACTTTCCAGGAAGTCTAGGTTTATCTAATCTTTCTTATTAATGTTTCCTCTTAATAATTATTTCTTCCCTATTCAAAGGCAGACTTGACACTTTTCTTACTAATTTAAGGACTGTATCACCTCTCAGGAGCTATATAAATACCATTTATTCAGACCAGGTGCCTTCTCATGTACCAGACTCATCAATTAGCAATTTCCTTACTCAGCAGTGGTAAAATTCTTCCTTTGCTTTGCCCTTGGTGACTCAGGGTGCATACTTCATCGTGAAGCGTGTCCATGTACTGAACTTTCATTTATATCAGTCTGAAATTTCACAGAATATTTCTATTAACAGCCAAATGGGATAAAATCATATAGCTCACTACTGTTTTGTTACCAAGGTCAAATATGATGGTAATAAGCCAACAAATATAACTGTGAAAAGGCTGACTGCTCTTATATCTTCCAGTAGGACTAGTGTAAAGTTTTCATACAGTCTGCAATGATTAACTTATTAAGGGTTTCTCCTGCACTCAGGGTGCTACTTTAGCTATTTCTTAAATGTTTTCATAATCTGTATAAACAATTCACAAAAATGTCATGCCATATGTGTATTTTGGTTCTTTTCAGATAGTTGTAATATTTGTCTACAACTTTTTTGTATGATTTTCTGTTCAAATACAACAGTTTTGCTGAGCAGCTGGACAATGCTTAGGTCAGTGATTTTTTGCCCACCTTAATCAATCACTCACACTGTTCCTTTCGGACACAGACTTCTCCTTTTAAAGAGGTTTTTTTTTTCATGTGTTTCTGCTGCTGCGATCCATATTTCTCATTTAATCCATTCTGTTGTAACATTGTCTTATCTTTCTTCCACCATCTTGCTTCATTCTTTTCTGCATTCTGGGAAAATCTTACGTTTCTTCCAAGTCCAAACAGGAACTGATCTGAATCAGAATGGTCTCTCACCAGTTTGTGGCTATGATTCCCACCGTATTTTTTTACTGTTTTAGGGGTTTTACAAACCTTCCAAAATTACAAGGCCTAATTTAAACTTCTTCCAGTCATGTATTGCATTCCTCAGAGTTCCACCTTCACAGCAGCTGCTGTTAGCTGCGGCTCCACAATGCTCATTTTCTTCCTGTCCTTCTGTTTTCGGTTAGACAATTTTGTTTGTCACTCAGCTGCTCTACTGCTAGTACAGTGTACTGTTCTTAATGGATGATTATGAAAAATTGCAAATTAGTAAACTGTAGCACTGCTGCATTTTCATTAGAGAAAAAAAGGAAACAAATGAATAAACAATGAAAGAGCTTGCCAAAGAAGAGGGAAAGGGATCTTTTGCTACATCTGTACTGCTAGATAAAAGAGGCAAGTGGCGTGAATCATGTTTAAGTTCATGTCCACACTGCTTATAGCTAGCACCACCTAAATCAGACTGGCCATATCCACATCACTCACTACCCCACTCTGGACCTCATATGGTGCACATGTGACGTGAAGACAGAATGGTTGTTTTCTGTTTTCCATCTCCAAATATACTATGAGAGTTTAGGTGCAGTACATGAGAGAAATTATTTTAAGACATGAAACATTGTATATTTGGGGACATGGATGAAGATCATGCAGGGATAGCTGAAAATGCAAAGGCTTCTGGTACAGAGTTGGAGGACTGCAGAGGGAGCCAAATCTAGCACAGGAGCTAAATCTAGCACAGTTTCATCCCTCAGCAGAGGCTCCTGGTTTGAACTGGAAATGTGCTGGCACAGCCAAATGGAATGCCGCCAAGTGGGGAGAGAGGCAGCCAAGACTTTGGCAGCCTAAGCAGTAAGGGACCAAGCCCTTGAGCTCACTTCTTGGCCTGCTTTTATTTAGCTGTGTAGGCAGGACTCTTGGCAGGTTGCTGGTTCTGACTCTTGGTTCAAAGTAGAAAATTACTTTTTCTTAAAGGCATCAAGGCTACAAAGGCAACCTCCCTTTCAGTGTTGTCTCTCTCTGGACCCATGCATCTTCCACTGTTCTCTATGCAGAGCCCCAGCCTCTACCAAGCAGCAAAGAATATCCAGACTGTTCCTCAGCCTGATGGTTTCCTGTAACATTCAAAACGTAGAAACTATGGTTTGTGATAGTCTCTGAGGGTGTACCAGATCTTTTGCTTCCCAGATGAACTTTATAACCCTGCAGATATTATGAGTAAGTATGAAACTACACAATCTGCCAATTCTCCCTGAATGCCCACCTTTACAGCTCAGGATAATAACATGTTCTGGAAGAGGCACTTCTTACATTTTTATATTTCATACTGGTTTAGACTTTATTGTTTCATATACAGACTAACTCTGGGGCATTCTGGGGCACAAAATTCTTGCTATTCGATGTTCAAGGAACTTGAGGTATCTAAATTCAGTCTAGTGAATTCAGAACTATGTACATCCAGCTCTCAGGATCTTTTTCACCAGCGTGAAAGGTCTCGGATCTTATGAAATTGGGTCTCCTGGATGTACTAGAGTTACTGGATGGGTTATAGGATATTAGCTATATGGCCTTTTTGTGGTGTGATGACATGAAAATGACTGGGTTGCATACCTTCATCCTTGACATTTAGAAAATTGAAAAAATTGTTATACATCCTTGGTAGTTTTGGTTTTTGGCTTACTTGACATAAGGTACAGATTATTGCAGCCACAACAATGGAGTTGTCTTTGCTGTAGTTGTTGTAGTCAGCATTTCAACTTGGGAGATATGTGACCAAAACAGAATATAGGAAATTAGTTATTCACGCAAATATTGCCACTAACCCCAAATGTCAATATGCCCACTGATTAAATTGTGACGATGAAGAGCTTTAGTGTTTATTTACATGTCCATTTACACTTCATGTTTCCGTTCAGTCCAGGGTCATGTTTCAATCCCCAATGGTAGCTTAAAAAAAATCAGGTCCTTTGCTCAGAAGTTTGATTACCCATAAATTGTTTCCTGTGTGGCTTTTATTATGATATTTAAAAAATAAATATATCTATTTTACCCCAAGCATAAACACCTCTTGTCTGTGCTTCTTTAAGAAAAGCAAGGACAGTGAATGGAAATGCACTGTTCCTTCATTGTGAAAACTCATTTTTTTTTAACCTGAGCAACATCAGCAGGATAAAGAAAAGATTTTAAAAGCATATTTAACTTTACTGCCTACAGGGTCTGAAATCATAAAAACTCAGAGAACCACTTCTTTCCTCCATTCAGTCCTATTATCATGTCAAAGTCTGAGTTGCTACAGCAAAACACTCACAA
Source organism: Fregata magnificens (assembly GCA_013389945.1). Classification (NCBI taxonomy): domain Eukaryota; kingdom Metazoa; phylum Chordata; class Aves; order Suliformes; family Fregatidae; genus Fregata; species Fregata magnificens. The sequence continues at coordinate 8,984 of WAAD01006022.1, forward strand.
ACCATCACTTGAACTGTTCTTGAAAATGTCTCTCATTGTTTTTCAGGGTTTACCAAGTGGTTCATTATGTAGCAAGTGTCCTCCTTGAAATTCAGCTATGTGACACTGGTATGAACCACTATATGGAAGTGGTTCAGGATCAGAAATAAAATGTTGTTAAATTAATTGCTGCCTGTGCAATTAGCCTCCGGGTAATTTATTTTATTGAAGCTGATTTTTTTTTTAATATTACATTTTTTGACCCAGGCTCTGTCACAGGTGCACCCAAAGACAGATTCTCTCTTGGCAGAAAGACACCAGTATCCTTGAAGTTTGACCACATTCTGACAATCATATCACACAGCTCCCCATTAATAAATAAAGAAGCTGTGGTTTCCCGTTCATGAAAAACCCTTTTTCCTTTCATGAGGTGAGTGAGGTCTAATCCACTTAACTATTAAAACTGGCCTACTTTTTGTCTTGGTTGGTGCTTAAGTCCTTTTTTTACCACTAGATCCAAGCAGTGCAGCCAGAAAATGTGCAGAAGGTGATATATGGCAAAGTGAAATTTTAATGAGACTTGCAGTGTAAATTTGCTTGACACAGTTTCTCAGTGTCTGGAAAAATGACTTCCTGTTTTTAAGAATGAAAATAAAGCTTTGCAACTATAGACAGTGCCAAGTTTGTCTTCATGTTAGTAGGTTTATACACCTTGCATAGTTTGCAGCCACAGACTTTCTCAGATTTCAAAGAATTTGTGGTCTTACACTGTGACGTCATCAGGTTGCACCTCTTTTGTTAGAGTTGTCTAAACAACAAAGGTCTAACTGCATAGAGCTGGTAGGGGGTTACAGCTACTACGACTCTAACTTATTTGTTGATATTTAGTACACCATTCTTTTCAATAACATTTTTATTTAACATTCTGATCACTATGATCTTTCTCTCCAAGGACATGTTAATGAAATGCATTACAAAAATATCTAATCTTCTTTAAAAGCATAAAGAACAAACTACATAAGCTTTGCTCTTTCCAGTATGAGGGGCAAGCACTCAAATTTAGTCTCCTCTTTGCATAAAATGCTCTATGGTTAGGCAATGTTACTGGGGACTTACGTGTTCAAAGCCTGATATTCAAAAAGAATTATTAACAAAGAAAACTCAACCATTATTTACATATTCAGTATTGCTGTCACTATACACTGTTACATTTCTTGTCTTTATATTTATATTCAATGTTTATGGTTTTAATGGCATCTGCATTTTTTATAATATATTGTATTATTACATAGATTTTAAAGTGTAATTTTCCTGCTTACTTGTATTAAATACCTAAACCCAAATTTCAGGCTGGTTCTTCAAAAGGGAAAAGTGTGGGGAAAACCTGCATGCTAATATAGGGAAAATAATGAGATGAAACTATTTTATCAAGGACTTTGGACATAGAGCGTTCTGCAGGGCTGAATGTTTGCATTGCT
>WAAD01006022.1:16449-139885 GCA_013389945.1 Fregata magnificens
TGTTTATTAACTCTAGAACATTTAGTGTGCTTACCTCGGATATTAAAGCTTTTATTGTAAACATCCCAATTAGGAAATAAATACTGTACCATTTGGCTATTAATACTCATTTTTGTCTACAGTTGTCTGTTATCAATCTCAGACCCTACTTAATATGTATGATTTTACCAGCATTGAGGCTATAGCTACTAACAAAGAGATAAACAAAAAGACCTTGTATAAAGCTTGTGAGCTTTTTCCTGTCAATCTGTCTGTGTGCCTATAACAATAAAATACTGTCAAATATTAATATTAAATCACCAGAAATGACTTGATAGAGCATTGTAGATTAAACCAAACAATACAATCAACCAAATAAACAATGTAAAGTGAGTATTTTATCAAAACAAAGAAAACACAAGTTTAGCTTATCTAATCTGATTTAACAAGATTTAATTAAGGGTGGTACTGTTTTGAAAAAATATATATTTTATATTAACTACGGATTAAATAATTCCCTGATATTTTTTGCTGTCAAGCAGTTAAATAACTGCTTTTTGTTGGACAGATGTTCCCTTTTGATCTTATTGTCAGCTGGTCTAAGACAAGTCTTTGGTGTCAACCGTAACAACTTCTTCCTTTCTTATTGACCTTGGTTTTTGAGTCTCTGGTCTTTTTGCTGGGTTTAATAAACAGGAGGTCATTATCCCTGAGACGATATATATAATAAATCCACCTGGATAATTTTCTCCTGCGAGCTATATCTTCCATGCCAACTCTGGAAATGTTTTCTCGTTTAGTTTTCAAAGTCTACCATTTTATCCTGCATCTTGCCTTCCTCTTTGTCAACCTGTATGTGAAAAGAACTGGAACCTACCAACTAGATTATTTACTCTTCTTTAAAAATATTAGGCTGGATCTTTGAAGCAACAGGATTCATGTGTTTCACTGAGCTTCACTTTCATAACTTCTCTTTTTCAGTGTGAAATTTAGATTATTAACAGATTAAAGTCACCTTGAAAAAGACTCTGGTTTTCTTCTTCAATGGAATGACTAGGTTTTATGTTAATAAAAATATACACATTTGTCATTAATGATTGGATGCATCAGTTTATCCTTTTTGTAAAGAGATTTACTTGGTAATTCTAGGAGTGGAAGAAGACACTGAAGTTAATTGCATGAAAATCTCTCTACCTGAGAATTAGAGAAAAGGTATAATCCTTTGACTATAGCAAATTAAATGTCACCCTCCAGAAACTGTGGGCCTCCATGCTGTTAGATTAAGAACTCTGTAGTTTTAATTTATTAGTATTTAGGAAAACTACTAATCAGAATATGATGAATTGCAACTTAAGTGTATGTGATGACACTAATGCATGATTTGATTGCTTTTGGTAGTAATCCCTCCTTTTTTATTAAAAGCGGATTTCATATTTGAATAGGTGTTTCAAATGCAAAAAATTCATCAACAGTAGTTTCTTATTCCTGTCTTCTGTCTCTTCTGCACCTTCCTTTCATATTTACTGCCTGTAAGTAGAGATAACCCTAACAGGACATACCAATATGTGGTAGACAGATTCCTAGAAGACTTTTTATTTGCACAGCATGAAAAGACTTAGAATCATTTCAATCCTACTCTGGACATATGAGAGTGTGGACAACTTGTGGCAGGATTTGAGGTTCTGAGATAAGAAACGGAGTTGTACCTGTAGTTCTATCTTGATAAAGAAGATCTTAAAAATCAACTTTAAATGCTGGTGAAGGCACTCAGGCAATGGGCACGCTAAAAACATTTTTTTTGCCATCTCTGCTGGTCTGTTCTAAATATGAAGTATTAATCGAGATTAATTTATTCCAAGCCAAACCCCGGAATTCTACAATGTTGGTGGTCTATCACTTGAACAAAGTATTTATTAGCTGCCCATTTCTGCCATCTTCTGTCAGCAGTATCTGAGTACTTTTTTCTTAACCTACACTTTTCCAACAACCTTATTACCATAATACATTAGTGCTTTCTAATTAAACAAAAAAATACTCCAAATTTGTCATTCTCTTCCATTCTACCTATAATAATATTTTTATTATATTTTTGCTACAGTTAGTCTTTATCATATAATGCAATATTGTATATAGACACTCAACATACCCTGTCATCCACTATCCTCTGTTTTACATTGCTCTGAGGAGTTTACAAGCGAAGGCAAGAGACAACCACAGTCACCACAAAAAGGTCTAGCAATGGATGGCAATAAAAAGATGGTATTGTTCTATATGATAAAGCACCACAGGGTTTTCTGCAGTGTAGACATCTGTATCTGAACTGGTCACCCAAGATCCTTTTACAGTAAAAAAAGAGAAAAAAGAACTGTTAGAGTATGATTCATCTTATCTTAAGGCAGACGTCAAAATGAGATCAAATTAATTACAGGGTAATTTTTTTTTCTCCATTGATTATAAAGAAAATTTAGGGTAACTAGCTCAGATGTAAACATCAATAGTTGACTAAAATTAAATCCTATTATGTCTGTTCAATCATTGACAAGTCTATCAGAGACTACCTAAGAAATGTTTTAAGTAAGACATTGAATAGACAATGATCTGGCTTTGTGGAAAGTTACAGACATGTCTAATTGCTGCGTGGAAGACAGCACCAGTGTTTTGGGCTGAAATATGCCTAAAAAGATGGTGAAACCTAGGACAGAGACAGAAAGTGATTTTATTATTACAGGATGGGGAGACAAACATCTGGGAAACATACCTAATGCTGAAAACAACTAGCTGCTTAAGGAAAAGAATGATGGAGTATCGATAAGGAAAAGCTTACTAAAAGCTTTGTGGAAAACCATTCATGTGATATGCAAGGAACAGAAGATAGATCTGATGAAAGGGTCTTCAGTCTTCAAAAAAATAAAGTATATTCCATAAAAAAATAATTTAAAAAAAAAAAGGTAATAAGAAAATGGAAGCAAGATCAGAGGAGAAAAGAAAAAGCAGTTTGGAAACTTTTAGCATGAATTTGATTCTTACTAGAGAGGTAGGTAGGAATCATCATAATCCAGGGAAAACTGAGTGGTTGAGGGGAAGAAAGTCTCCAAAGAAAGAAAACAGGTTTGAGAAGGAAAGAAGGCATGAAACTTCTGCAGCAGTTGTCAGAAACTGGAATTTATCTCCTCTGCTTTTACACCTGAGCTAATGAAATTAGAATCCTTACATAAGTATTCAGTGGAAATAAACTGGCACTTTTATTTGTCTGATCTACTTAAGATGTCTGGGATAAGTTATGTTATAGGTATGACATTTTTTCCTAATGACTAACAGTGTAGAAAACCACACAGTAGATATCAGAAGTTAAACAAGTTGTAAAAAGTTTATTGAGGAAGAGACATGAAAGAAAATGATAGAAGTATAATACAAATGCCTTATAAGACCAGTAAGATGTTTGTAATTCTCTCTCCACTGGAAGCAGTTTGATGGTTAAGTACCACTCTTTCTGAAGTTAACAGAATCATAAATATATAAGATCAAAACTGGAACATGTTTTTGATGAAATACTATCCTCTGATAGTATACTACCCTGTGATAAATATAAATGGAAAAAAATGTAACAAACAAATAAAAAGCTTTCAGCAGCAAGGTTTGGTTTGGTTGTGGGGTTTTTTTTTTCTATTTTCAAAATCAAGATTGCTATTTTTCTCTGCTCTTTCTTTTGGAGATTTTGTGTTTCCTGCTACTGATTGTAAGGGGAATTTGTGGTATATATATCAACTACGTTCCCCATAACATTTAAGAAAAAAAGCAACCCTCTAGAGCTCTGGTAGGAAATTGTTATAAAGCATTTGAAGAAAGGAGAAAGGCTTTGAATAAGGCAAGACATTTGTTAAAACTTCAGGATTTGATAGATTATAAAAGAAAAGCATATTCAGGCTCAGGGGGTTATTACAAGATCTAAGAAATCATGCTGGCAAAACTTCTGTAGCTGTATTAATCACCATACTTCAGCAGAAAAGACATAGAATAAGATAAAAAGAATAAATTAGAAACGGGCCAAATCTTTTGCAATACCTACTTTAATTAAGGGTGAAACTACTGTTGATTCACATATACAAAAAGTTAACATGCTAGGTGGGAGCTCTGCTAATATTGGTGATAACTATAGATTGATTTTTTATGCATCAGAAGAGCTTTTATTATGTGATTATTTTATTATGTGATTTTTTTTTTTTTGGTTCAGATTTTTTCTGTTTTTCCTTTTGAAATATGCAATTACATTCTGGAGGGCTGATATGAGACTGCTAGTGCTATAGTATAGATTTCCTGGTTAATTAATTTGGGTTATTTACCTCCAGTAATATGATTAATGAAATTTAAAAAATACAGAAAGTAAAAGTTGTAAGAGTATACTGAACTTAACTATAATTGTTTGAGGAGATAAAAAAAGGAATTTTAACTTCTTTGGACATTTTCAGAATTGAAGTATTTGTTGGGTTGGGTTTTTTTTCCCTTAAGAAAATGTTACATATTTAAACATGGAATAATATGTTCTGTGTAATTAAATCAGGTTGTGTTTCCTGTGACACAAATTCTTTGTTGCACTATACAGGTCAGTTAAAAGCAGAAACAGCAGATAGATTTTTATAGCATTTTTCTAAGTTCCTTTTAAATTCTCTAGGTTTCCTCATGAAAAGTTTGTCTGCTTTGGTTGGATTCATCTATCCTTTTTCAGAAATGCACCGATATATATACGTGTTTATCATGCAGCCGTTATTATATAAAATAAAATTAGTTAGAAGTCAGGACCCTGACTTTTCAAGCTACTTGAATATTATGCAGCGCTGGGTTTGGGTTTCATAGGAAAAAGATCTTGCTTCCTCCTTGTCAGAAAGTCTTTGTGCTTTTATTTTTTGTATGACCTTGCTGTTCACTGAGACCCCAGGGAACCTTGAAGCTAATCCGTGTGAGAGGAGGAGACTGGATAGCATTGCCGTTGCCCTTCCAACCTTCACCTGATCAGCTGCTTTGCCTGTGAAAGATACACAGTATATATATTACTGTTAACCCAAGACATCACAGAAGTCCTAAATTCCTCCTCATAAATTGTCAAGGTAGAGTGCAAACAGCATGCCATATAATGTTTGTTGCTTAATATATTTTTGTCATTATTTTTCTCTTAAGCAATCATCTGAGTATTCTTCTTACTGATTCAGGGTAGGATGCAGCCATGATGTGGGTAAAAGCTTGATATAGTTGCTCAGCTGCTTCTCTGGCAAATGAACTAAATTATGCTTCTTGATCGGCTGTGGAAAAGTGGGAGGAATGCATTCCTCTCCCCTGCCCTCCCCTTTGGCAAATCTGTTATTTTAATTGTATGTGAATTTGCATCAGCAATGTTTCAGAGAAATACTTCAAGATTCAAGTGTCTGTGGTTATGCACAACTAAAACTGCATAATGATGGCTGTTTGGGAGACAAATTTTCTGTCCCACGGGAAAATCCAATCATTTCAAATTTGATATCATTCCAAGTCTGATGGAAAATTTAAAATGCTGACATTTCTAGTAATAACTAAATTTTAGAACTACAAGATGACAGGATGGCTGAGGTTGAAAGGCAGCTAAGGAGGTGTCTAGTCTAACCCCCTGCAGAGCAGGGTCAGATAGAGCAGGTTGCTTTTGGCTGTGTACAGTCAGGTTTTGAATACCTCCAAGGATGGAGACTCCACAACCTCTCTGGGCAACCTGTGCCAGTGCTTGGTCACCCTCACAGTAAAAAAGTGTTTCCTGATGTTCAGAGGGAACCTCCTGTATTTCAGTTTGTGCCCATTGCCCCTGGTTCTGTCACTGGGCACCACTGAGAAGAATCTGTCTCCATCTTCTAGATTCCCTCCCTTCGTGTTTTTATACTTTGATAAGAGTCCCCTCAGCGTTCTCTTCTCCTGGCTGAACAATCCCAGCTTTCTCAGCCTTTCCTTATAGGAGAGATGCTCCAGTCCCTTAATCATTTTAGTGGTTTTTTGCTGGGTCCTCTCCAGTAAGTCCATGTAAGTAAGCCCAGAACTGGACACAGCAGTCTAGATGTGTCTCACCAGTGCTGAGGAAAGGGGAAGGATCACCTCCCTTAACCTACTGGCTATGCACCTCCTAATGCAGCCCAGGGTGCTGTTGGCCTTTGCTGTAAGGGCACTTGTCTCACTCATGATCAGGTTGCTGCCCACCAGGACCCCCAGGTAGAGCTTGTAGAGGTCCTTTCCAGCCAGTCAGCCCCAAGCTTGTACTGGTTATTCCACCCCAGGTGCAGGACTTGAAATTACCTCTGGCTGAACTTCGCAAGATCATGGTCTGCTCAGTTCTCCAGCCAGTCAAGGCCTGTCTGTCGAGGCAGCACTACCACGTGGTGTATCAGCCACTCTTCCCAGTTTTGTTTAATCTGCTGAGGGTGCACACAGACACATCATCCAAAACATTAATGAAGATGTTAAACAATGTTAAACATAACCCCAGTAATGACCCCTGGGGTACACCACTAGTGACTGGCCTCAGACTGCTGCTGATTACAAACCTTCGATGCCAGCAATTCAGACAGTTTTTAATCCACTCCACTATCTCTTTATCTAGCCTGTACTTTATCAGTTTGTCTATGATGAAGTTACTGGACATGGTGTCAAAAACCTTGCTAAAGCCAAGATAAACAATATCCACTGCTTGCCTCTCATCCACCAAGCCAGTCATCTCATCACAGAAAGCTATCAAATTGATTAAGCAAGATTTCCCCTTTGTAAATCCATGCCGATGACTCCCAATCACCTTCTTGTCCTTCATGGGTCTGGAAATTATTTCCAGGAGGATTTGCTCCATCTCATTCCCGGGAACTGAGGTGAGTGTGACAGGCCTGTAGTTCCCTGAATCCTCTTTCTTTGCCTTCGTGAAGGTAGGGACAACATTTGTTTTCTTCGAGTCCTCTAGCAACCTCTCCCAATCTCCATGACCTTTCATAGATAATCAAGAGTGGCCTCTCAGTGACATCAGTCAGCTCCCTCAGCAATTGTGGGTGTATCCTGTCAGGTCCCTTGGACTTAAGTCTGTCCAGTTTGTTTAAATGTCCCCTAATCAGATCCTTCTCCACCGATGGTAAGTCTTCCTTGCTTCAGACTTTCTCACTGGTTTCAGAGATCTCAGATTCCTGAAAGCCAGTCTTACCAGTAAAGACCAAGTAGAGCAAGTCATTGAGTATCTTGGCCTTCTCCATGTCTTTTGTTACCAGTCTCCCTGCCCCATTCAGAAGAAGGTCCTCATTCTTCCTAACCTTCCTTTTGCTCCTGATATATCTGTAGAAATGTTTATTTCCCTTCAAGTACCTTGGCAGATTCAGGTGGGTTTTGGCATTCCTAACTTCATCCCTGCTCTGACAATGTTTCTGTATTCCTCCCAGGTCATCTGTCCCTGTTTCCACCTCTTGTACGCTTCCTTTTTATGTCTGAATTTTGTCATGAGGCCCTGGTTCATCTATGCAGGCCTCCTGACAAATTTACTTGACTTCCTGCCCATCAGGACAGATCATTCTTGAACTTGGACAAGGTGATTGTTGAATATCAGCCAGTTCTTCTGGACCCCTCTTCTCTCCAGAGCCATCTCGCATGGGATCCTTCCAAGAAGATGCATGAACAGGACAGTTTCCTCTTCTGAAATCCAGGGCTGGGATCCTGCTTTTTGCTCATTCTTCAGGAAAAAGGTTCTTCAGGAAGAACCTCTTCTTCCTGACCAAGTGCTCTATAGCAGACATCCACATTAGTCTGCCTGATAATCCTGACTCACAAGCTCAGTTGGCTCATCACCTGTCCCAAGGCAAAGCTCCATGCATCCATGCTTCTCCCTCATGTAAAGGGTGACTCCCCCTCCTTGCTGTCCTTGCCCATCTTTCCCAAAAAGTCTGTATCCATCCAGGATAATTCAGTCTGGGAGTGACCACAGCAGGTCTCTTGTCCAACCCCCTGCTCAAAGCCAGGCCAGCTCTGGGGTCAGACCATGCTGCTCAGGTCTTTCTCCAGTCCAGTCTTGAAAACCTCCAGAGAAGGAGATAATACAAACTCCTGGAGCAACCTGCTCCAATGCTCCACTGTCCTTATGGTGAAAAACACTTTCATTTCAATTTGCAAAATTAAAATATATCATTTTAATAAGATTTTAAACTTTAATTTGATAAATATAAACATCATTAAAATATTAATGAATCATATTAAATAAAATTCTTATAGTACATTATTTGAAATAAATAGGTTTCCACAAATTATTTTAAATTTAATTCATTAATTTTCTGCCAGAAGATTGTCCTGCTGAAATTCCTTCCTATTAATATAACTATAAGTGTTTCCACCAATGAGATCTGTGGAATATGGTATTTCCTCTCTAGAGTTTAATTTTCTATGGTTAAACATTGTAGGTTTTTACCCCTTCACTCCTCCTTTTGGTGAAAAAGTTAATGCTGTTTTACAGAAGAGGATTTTATGGCTCCATGTGGTGTCTGATGCATTATTTATATGTTATTTCTCATTTTGTTTGCTGTCTTCCTTTAAGACTTACAATAGGTTCAGATGAATCCTCCTGGAGGGAGAGGGCTGGAATAGGGGAAATTCCTCCTTTCCTGGGGAGCAACTGCTCCTCCTGAGGGGAGACGGCAGAAAGGGGCAACACATCAAGGCTTCATAGATCAGATGGAGACTGATGTAGTCCCATCAACAGAGTGTTTCTCTGCACACCCTGGGTCTGACAAAAAAAGAAACTTCCTAGGGACCAAACTGTGCAGAGATCCGTGGAGCTTCCTTTTAAACAAATTATTTTTGAGACCTCTGATGAACAACTGAAACAGAATCAATGACTTTCTTATCACGATATCTTTCTTAAATCCTCTGCCTTTCTGTCTATAAATATATACTATAACCAAGAAGGTAATTAATCCACTGTACCTGTGAAGCTGTTCTTGCAGCTCTGTACAGACAAATCACCTATTTCCAGAAACAACTATAAATAAATGAACATTTTATAGCAAGTAGGTCAAATTTTTAAGGATAATTAGGCATAAAAGACACACAGACAGATGCCTCCTGCGAGGCAGTTTTTCAGCATTCTTGAAAATCCATCTGGGTGCCTAACTACATCTCAGGTCACCATGACTACATTTAAATCCCTTGAAAATCTGGGTCCTATGCACTCAACACCTCTCTGAGGGGTCACCTCTCTAAGGGGTCTAAGCATATTCATGTTGTGAAATGCATAGAATAATATAAGCACAGTGTGTGGATAATTAAGCTCACTGAAGACTTGAATTGCCCTTTGGAGGATCTGACCTTTTTCCTTCAGCATAAAGGGATCCAAGAGCAACTATGGTCCCATCACAGGTGCTGAGAACATTTGTTCTCATGATGTCCAGGCCCATGGGACCTTTGCAAGGCAGAATCAACATTACTTGTAGAGTAAAGACATTCACAGCCTACACAAAGCAGCAGATCAGCAGGCAATACACACCAGAGAGGGCAAAGAGAGTATTGCACTTGATTCTGGCCATCTGTACAGGCAAGTACAATACAGAACAGAAATATATAACCTGTCTCAAACAATGGAATTAATCTAGCCAGAGAAGTGAAATCACCTGATCAGCTTATTTACCATACTATAGATTAGCATTTTGTAACCCCTTGATAAAGCTGTTTGGTGGCTAGGCTTCATCCTCAGTGCAAAACAGCCATGCTGCTTTACGATCTACAAAAATGAACACATAAGACACTAAGTAAAAACTTTGTTCTTTGGCAGATGCAAAGTAGTTTCAACATAATTGATTGGGCTACCTGCAATATTAAAGAAGTGTCATTAAAATCAGCCTGTTTCCTGTATGGGAGTTATTACATGCTGCATAAAATCCCATTTCTCCTCCCTTTCATATGAAGTCATTGCAGCCCAAACATAGAAGTAAATAAGCTACTTGGCATCAGTGAAACATATCTCACAAAAGCTTCTTTATGTGTTTGAACACTGAAATTGCTGGTCTGCTGAATTTAATATGCCCAAGACTCTAGAGCAAGAGGTTGTCCTTTAATGATCATAGAACTTTTTACAAAAATTCAATTTATTTGTTAATATTAAGAGCTTGCCAGTCCATTTAAATAAGAAATTAATCAATTGTATCTCAGCTTTACACAGTCTTTTTTTGTTCTGAAACATAGACCTTGGCATATGTAAGCAGATAGGGTTTTGAAGATTTGCCAGCCCTCATATCATAAGCATAACACTTACTTTTCCTTTTGTAGAAGGAAATGCTGTATTCAGAATGACAGTTGTGAAGTTTTCAGGTTACTAGCAGCTTGGTAAATCTGACTGAAAGAACGTCTTTAGTCTAGCAGTAGTAAACCTCAGCAGTCCAGCAGGAGAAGGTCTATCTGTGGCAGCTTTAGAAACAGGAAAAGTGATTTGTTTAACCTCAGGTCAAGTATTCGAAGGATATATAATCCTAAAATTTTACCTCCCATCCAAATACATAAATGCATGCACTGCATCCTACTATCGACTTCAACCCTAGCATCTCTCTTGCACTACACTGTGGGACGCAATGCTGGTTATCTCGGAAGCCAGAGGACTGTGAAAGGACACACTGTGAAGGCTGTAAAAGAAATTCATATATTTGTGTGTCGACGAGGAATGAAGGGGCACAGAACAACAGCAATCTGCATGTATCTGAAATAAAACACTTCTCAATTATTAAATTCAGTTAATTCAGCTTACACAGCGCTACAGCTAGACCTCAAAATCTTATTCAAATCTTCACTACACTGTTTCTAATTGTGTCCTATAATTTGTCATTGGGATTTCACAGTAACCAGGTAAAACTAAAAACATGCCTACAAATATATTTGGCTAATACTATCTGAAGCAAAAATTCCACAGCATACCAGTATGCTTTCCTAATGTGATTTTCTCAAGGGATTCAAGCTATTTGTATGCTTTTTCCCCCAAATTAAAGGACCTGTATCTGGCTTCTGTTCAAGTGAGCACACTGGGATATCTCTGTGTACCCTGGAAAAGTTGTCTCATTGACGTGGTACTATAAAACAAGTAGACCTGCCAGGTGACTATAGGGCAATTCCCCTGAGCTGCATTTATGCAAATTCAAGCAATGCAACATACTGTGCGATGAAACACAAGAGGAGTAGTGGCATGGGAACTGTGCTGCAGCCTTGTACCAAATTCCTCCCTCCACATCATCAATACTGAATGACGGCGGAGTTTTCTGTTACAATAAACTGGTTTTACCTCCTGAGAGGTTAAGAATTAAGAAAAAATATCAATATAAAAATTAAGAACAATGTCGTCGTTGTTACTACCTGTGGTTCTTAATTGGAGACTGAATCTCATACATCTGATTCATCACATTGGGAATATACAACAAAGGTCCTTTCAAGTATTTACCAATAAAATTGCATTGACTGATTTTGATTTCATAAAAGTCAGTAGGGAAAAATAAACAAACAAAAAAAACACAGCAGGAGTTTTTATAAAGACTGACGTTGTAGGCATGGACAAATTTCTTTCACTCAGTAAAGAATGGCCAATTGAACAAAAATGCCATTTTAGTCAGGACCAAAACTACTCGTTAATTCATCTCATATCAATTCAGAGGATAACTTGAATGGGAGAAAACAAAGGAACTAGTGACATTACTTGAAATAAAATTTTTAAATCTTTTTTCTTAAGAAAAAAGTAATGTTTTTGTTTTATACAATGTCAAAATATTCCTTTGCTTAATGAGGAAAGGATGCAGGATTAAATAAACATTTTATATGATCTAGGTGGGAATTTTTCTGTTTCACTAAGAAATAAAACTGGAGTTTGAATCAAGGTGAAGCAGACTGAAAGCCTCTGAAAGGGCAAGCTATAAACCAAGGGGATGATAGGTTTCAAAGATTTTTTAGTAAATAATAGTCAAAGGTCAAAATGTATCATATGTGCAAATCCCAGTGGAGTCACTGTGTTGTGCCTGATGGTCATATACACTGGCAGCTTCAGACACACAACAGCTCAAGTCAGTCCTCTAGTTTAAATGAGATTCTGCAGAGGAGAGGGGCTCCAAATGAATGAGTACAAAGGGAAGAAGAATACATGTTTTGGGATCACAGATGCTCAGCATTTCATCTTTCAAAACATTTTTAATATTTCAGCCACACACACGGTCTCTGTTCAATGGGACTTTTCTACTAATTTTTGCCGTCATCATTGAACTTCAAATCCTAATAACTGCAATTCTGCTTCCCTCATTTTGTCATTCCCTGCTGCATCAATGAAAATCTCTGCTCTCTTCATCAATATCCATCCTAGTCCTAGTCCAGCTTTCACTATCACATCTCCTTCCACAGGAAGACTGTTTCTACAGAAAGACTGTAAGGCTATCCCTGCTTTACGTAAAATCAGTGACAATTGTGTGATTATATAGGACCATAGGAATGAGTGACAATGAGTAAGGTGGAAAATCCATAACTTCTTCAGAAAAGCCTTCCAGGTCAATGATTAGATAAAAATCTTTTGCCTATTTCTATTGCTAGTTTTAGCTATGGCAAAAATTAGAAAGGAAATAACCTTACAAGGAGAATCTTGCCTTTAATTCTGATTTACACTAAGATTTCCTGCATTTCTTTACCAGTTACTAGAAGTGGGAGGTTAACGAGGAAAATTGTGAGAATGAGGAAAAATAGTGGATTGATGTCAAATGCCTACTCAAACTCCTGTGTTTCATCTATGCTAAACACTAACTGAAACCAGGACCAAGTTGTAGATGAGCGCAGATAAATGGATTGCCTAGACGTTGCTGAAATAAATGATGAAATTAAATGTATAATTCTAGCTTTCTTTTTTTGCAGAGCAAAAATGAATTTTCATGTCTTCTTACATGTACATACACACATACACATGAGTTTTTTAACATTTATACTCAAAGAAATGAGAGTTTTAATGACTAACAACTCCATTTCACATCAGTTGTTGCTGCAGAGTTGTCTTAGCCAGATAAACCAAGAGTTATTTTGTATGGAACTAAAAAGGTAGAGACTAATGAGAGTAAAACTTTGCTTTAATTCTGGCCAGGGAATTAAAGAAGTGTCTCCTGGATATGATTAGCTAAGTTTAAAGAGGGCCTTTGGAGAAAGGGACCACAGATTAATATACAAATACTTGCTCTGCCCGATCAAATAAAACTAATGCAGTTAGTTTTATTGTGGTCAATATCTTTAAATCACTTAAGCACAGGCTTGACTTGTGAGATGTGAGAGATTCAATTAGCTAATGCCAGTAAATTGATAAAGTTTCACTAGAATAAAAATTATGTAAGCAAGAAAAAAATACTCTTTGTGTACTACACTCAATAATTGTCATACAAAAGTGAGTGAGAGGCACTGGAGAGACTGCAGAGAAGAAGGTGACTTCTAAAGGACTCTGGTGGGAATCTTTGCAGATACAGCTATTTGAGAAAATTATATGGCTGCATGGGAAATGACTAAAACCTCAATTAAATTGGCAATGTCACAAGGTCCTTTTGTGATCATATAATGTAGTTATTTAAAAAAAAGTTAAAGAGCTTCACAAAAATCTTAATTTCTGCTCCTAGAAAAAATTCCTTTTTTTTTTTTCCCCCCAAACCCTAAATATTCCTCAACTGATAAGTGCTTTATTAAAGCTCTGGGTTATGCTATCTCAGAAAAAGTGATTCAGAGAGTATCAAAAAAGTAGAAAAAAAAAATGATTACTGTAATATTATGATATAGGCTACTTAAAGTAAAAGATGAAGTACATGACATCTTTTGTAACCTGAAATGATTAAGAACAAATATTAAATGGTGCAACCACATTTTGTATCCAGTACAACTTACTGAATAGGAAAAAATAAAAAGCTTTTGCTTATTCAGATGCTCTCAAACTTTGTTTTGGCATGTTCAGAGATAAAAAACAAGGATGATGTTTTTGCAGTCATTCTCTCTGAAAATACAGCATGTTTACTATGAACAGAATGACATTGTTTGCTGACTTCTGTAATGCTGCTCTTGCTTGAGAAAGGAGCAAACATAAAAGGAAAGTGGAATTGTGTTTTGGTTCAGAGAAGTGGATTAGCGATCTGTGTAAATATGATGCAGTGTTTGTTTAAAGGATTTCTGATCTATAAACACATGAGGCTAAATCATGGTTCTACTGAAGGCAGTGGCATAATTCTCCCTTGACTTTAGTAGGACCAAAGATTGGTGCAGCACATTTTAATACCACAAAATTTCTCACTCCAAGACAAAATTTGACTGGAATGACTGTTTTCACAACTCAACTCTTCTATATCCCAAAATCATTGACGTGAAGAGTGTGTGTGATCTCCCCATGAAAACACTATATAGACTTTTTCTCTGAAGAAACAAATAACCCGAGTCTGAATCCATAGTGTTTCTTCACAGTATTTACTGAGCAGATTAGTATCACCCTATCAATAACAAATGCACAGCCTTTCTGATATATCTTCCTAAACAGAATCAGCTGGTGACATATATTAACTTTTTTAAAGACCAGGCAGCAAAATTACAGCTTCCACTGAAACACATTTTTTCCGCTATTTATTGGCTTATTTTCTTATACAATTTTCTATTCAGTAGAAAAAGAAATAGAGAAACAAAGCAGCATACAAAAAGAGTCTATCTTTTATTACCTGTGAGGTCCATTCTTGACCACCTTCTTTAACTATGAATAACATAAAATGATCCTCTGTCTTTGGCAAATTTTGTCCCACCACAGCATTCTTAGAACATTTTGGTTTTCCTAATGCCCTTTTATTCCTATTCAGTGGTTTTTTTTAATTAACCAGCCCACTATGTCAATAGTGGCTTTACTTCTTATCTGGTGACTGCTAGCATTCCTTTTCAATCTTCTGTGATGGACTTTCTCAAAGGTTTTTTCAAACCCAGCTAAATGTCAGCTTGTTCTCCTTTATCTCCGTTCTCTGCCAACCTGTTCTCAAATGCAGCAGCACAGTCCACAGTCATTTCACTCGATGTGTTTTATAACATTGGCTTGCAATCCCTTAACATATGTTCTGCCACACCATGTCGATGAGGTCCATGAATCCTGTGAGGAAACAGAAGTTAATACACTTTATGGAGATAGAGTAACACAGCAGTCCAGATTCATTATGTTTAGGTTAATATAAGTAAATAGTTTTTATTTACATAGGTTGGTGGCTATTTAGATTTTCTGACTATTGGTCTTTATTCAAAACTATATTCTACAGCTATTAGAGAATTAATTACAGTTCTAGGAACATATAGTGTAGTATATTTTAGTAAACAGTTACTCAAAATCCTGACTCATCATAATTAGACATGATAATTCATAAAGTTACCATCTATTTCCACAAGGTAAACCATACAAATTCTCAGACATTTTAGGATTAATATGTAGCAAAAAAGATAAACTCAGCTGCATAAAAAAAATCCATTTGTCACTTGTAATAGGCCTCTAGATTCAAATTATAATAGCTTACATACCCAAAAATATATTAACAATCTGAGAGAGACAAGAACACGTTACAAACCTAGCTGCTGTTCCAAATATACTGCCAACAGTTAGAGAGACATGATCTCCATTGTTATCCCAGACTTCGCTGAAGGCCTCAGGCCCTTCGTTAGGGTTATCTTCCACATCTTGAATTCATAAATGCTACATCAAGAAAGCATATAAAACTAAAGTTAAAACTAAACTAAAACCTAGTTTAGCCTTTGGAGGAGAAAAAGTTTGGGTTTGTTTAGGGTAATATTGTGAAAGTATTCCACAAAATGGAGTTCCAATATATAGAATTTTGCAACTTAAGTACATTAGTTACAACATTAGTTGTATGAAATTCACATTAGTTACGTCATTAGTTCTATGAAATTTGCCCATATTGTGTGAGGAACAAATTCATCCCAAAATTACTCTACCAGGCAGGTCCAGGTAGGCAATGGAATTCTGATATTCACATGCACATATCTCAGGATATTTTTTTGGCCAAGACTGGCTGGAACCTTAGAGAAAATGTCCCTAGCAGACATTTTTATGCATAGCTTTAGGGACAATGATTCAGCATTCACTTACTTGTGTGTGTCACCAGGTCTTACCTAAGTTCAGGCACATAGGTATTTGGAAGTATTTAGAAGCAATCCAGAATACGTATTACAAAACATAAAGGAGAGTTAGCTTCAGAAGAGGAGGGAGAATAGAAAGGGAAAGAAGTGCAGCATTATGGACTTCAGAACTGTTTCACAGGGAATACTGATTACAGAAAAAGCATTTTAGGCCCACTGACCATAAAGAGCAGTCAGAAGAAGTAGCTACTCACAAATAAAAAAGGGATATAAAAATCAAGTGCCTAAAATGGGTACCCAAGGTACCCACTCCTAAAGTGGGAGCCCTGGGTACCCAAGAAACCTCGGAGCACAAGGAATAGAAGGATAAGACTTGTGGCAAATTTTAGACATAAGAATTACTCATACAATTCAATGTGTTCAGAAGCAGAAAACAAAGGTGGTGCGAGTGACATCAGTACATAAATACCAGTGGGAGGCAAAGGCAGCCATGGGGGCAGAGCGGGTCCTGGGAAAAGAAGCACCCCCCAGGACTTCATTACCAGACCAACAGCAGCGTCTTGTGTGGCTGAACCCTAGCAGCAACTGCCTTAAACTTCCTTGACCCAGATCTTCTTTTCTTTCTCTCTTTCAAGCTGTGTTTTATTGCTCAACATCTTTGCACAGTATGGGTGATGATTAATGCTACTTTGAGCAGAGATATTTAGCATACATACACCACATGGGATCCATGGCAGAATTTGGTAATGCAAAGGCACTCTGGCTGTGTGTGACATGGTTCTGCCCTGTGGGCCCTGGCTAGCATGGGGGTTGCTGTACATCGCTGCAGGCACAGCCTGGCTCAGAGGACAGCAGATGCTGAGGCTTCGACTTCACCCCATCCCTTCTGGCTCCAGGGAAAAAAGAGAGAAGAGTCTAGGTACTCCTGAGAGACATGGACTACCCTCCTGTCTGGATTCATGGAGGCCACAAAGTAGTAAAATGGCTTTTCCTCCATACCTTTAACAAACTGAAACAACCACCACCATCACCTCTTATTTCTTTGTGCCTTCACCAGGGCTGAGCAGAACTGACTCCACCTAGTTGGAATGAAATATATCAGTAATGGGAACAAACGGCACGACCGAGGGACATTTTTAAAAGACTGTACAAGACCATGAAGTGTCTTGCTGCAAAGATCAGTTACATCCTAGCTCACCCTTACTTTCTAAAGAACTGGAAACCATGAAGGTTGGTGGTGGGAGCAAAGATGAACCTTGGTGGAGAGATTTTCAAAGTTATAAAGGATGTTTTGTTGCCCAGTTTCTATAAGCAGGAGCCATTTCTGTGTCTTTCAAAATCTTCCCTAGTATGACATAAGGTCATGTTCAGGGACTCAGGCTTTTTGACCATATTTTTTCTGTTATATGCTGAGGGATAAAATTAAGAAATACTTTATGAAAATGTTATGACAGATATAGGAAATTGTAACAACAGTTTCATTAGATATTTTTTGTGTGATTTTTTTTAACGTGAACTCCTCCACAGCAGCTGTTGCAGGAGGCTTTAACCTGAAAATACCCACAACTTAAATTAGACTTCTGCACAGAAGAGGCCGTTGTTGCATTAACAAAATGGTGTGGGAAGGTTCAGGTGTGAAGGATTTGGTGTTACACAGGAATATCTAAGTGACTTTTTTGGTCATGAGAACACTTTGGTAAGAATAGAAAGCTGGAGTTTCTAGACTCCAGCAAGTTAAAAGGCTGAAGAAAGAAATTTGAAATGTCCGAGTGTGCTGTCATATCTCTTAGCAAAAAAAATAAACAAGGCATATTTTAAAATCTTTCAGTTTCTCAAAGAGTGAAAAAGAATGGGACTGCTCTTCAAAAAGAGGACAAAGATTTGGTGTGTGAAAGCATTATGGTATGAAAGTATGTGCTTTTGGTGCTTCTTACAAAAAGATCTTGCTGGATATGTTTAGTTTGACAAAAGAAATTGTGAGCATTAGCATGAGGGATAGGTTTGTGCTAAAGATAAAAGATAAAAAGGCTGTTCACAAAAAATTATGAGAGCTAAACCCCCCTTTTACTATAAATAGTTCAATGCTGCAAATTTTCTTGCCATCAAAAAAAGATTTGCAAATCTTAGTGTGACAACACCATCCAGAGTTTAAATTCACACAGATGAAATCAAACAGCATTAGAAAATGGCTAGGCATGGTGATAAAGTGACTGCAAGGCAGGCTGGCAGAAAAATATTTTTCTAATAATGAGGAAGATGCCCTAGGTGCAAACACACTAGGCAGATTATTGGCAACAATACATTCCAGGCATATAAATAAAATTCCTCTGTCACACGTTTTGCTGCCAAATTAGTACAGCAACTATACAGTCACTGATCCTTGCTTTTCTTTGCAAACCATAACTTGCTACCATCACTGATGGTATAAAAAAAAATCAAACTATGCTTTTTTGTCTCTTTGTGAGGCTGCTTTCTCATGTTAAATGAAAATTAACTGATACAGTTTACACATGAGGTTAACTGTATGCCTCTGTTGTACCAACATCCAGCAAGCTACTAACAGTCAGATTGCAGCCCTCAGAAGTATAGGAATATTATGACTTGCTGCTAGGTTCCAGCTGTGTGTCAGATCATGCTTTTAACTTACTTTCTATGGATTCCAGGGAGAGAAGGATTGGATACAGCTCTGTGCATGGAAATCTTCCATTATAAATCAGCCATGATATCTCAGCCCCTGAGTCCATCCTAATGTTTTTGTTTGCAGAGTATGTCTCTTGACTTGCAGCTTATAAGACACTTTTATATTCCAGAGCCAAAACCAATATGGTGTTATTGTAGTTTACTACTGCTGCCTAATTCACTACTGCACTGATTTCAATGGGCTCAGGCTAGTACGGAGCTGCTGCATTCAGAATTGTTACCTGAATTTTTCAACGTGTGTTGCAGCAATATATACTCCTAGCACACGTTAGTTTTCTCACATTGGACAGAGAAAAGAATGCTATAATAAAGTATAGCACTAAAGTCTTCAAACAGACCTCTTTTGATGTTGTTTCCAACAAAATGGCAACTGTTTAAACAGGCAGAAATCCTAACAGTTAGGTTACTGTTAAGAAAACAAAAGGCAGCTTTGGGTTAATATCCAACCCTACTGATTTGTTTCAGTCATTTTAGCTATGAGCAATACTGTGCACGTCCCCACATTTTGTGCGGGTTGCTAAATGCTTTTGCTCAGTAATCCTGGTTTTATGTGATTTCGTAAACATGAGAAGAGTTGTTTACTTATTGCTTATTTAATTACTGGTTACTTATTATACTTGCAGGTTAGTTTAAGAGGTAATAATATCATATTAGCATTGACAGGTTTCTTACAGTCTCAGAGATGATGGCAGAGAAGATCCAGTTACCCAAGTCACATATTATAGACGACTTCCTACGTTCAGTTATTTTACCCTGACACATAACGTTTCTTCCAGCACAAAATCTGACCACAGCCATAGCACTATACTTTCTACAACATTTTTGAAACTGTAGCTAGTAAGAACTGAAATGCCCTCCCAAATGTCACCACTTTTGTATCAACGAATTAAGCAGAGGTCATGCCCTAGATAACATTTCCCTGCAAGTGGTTTGACTTCTGTCATCCTGACTTTCCTGTGCATCCTCGCAGTTTGTTTTATCCTTCTACACATTTCCTGCATTCAAAACTCAACTTTTCCTTGTAGCGATTTGCGGTGTTGTAAGTCCACCTAACTCAACAGTCTTCAGACATTACAGCTAGACAGGCGAAACTCTGTCACTTGTTTCTTCCCCATGGACAAAGATAAACCACAAAATGCATGTAGTGGCAATCATTCATTTGTACTTCCTCATAAAAAACCTGTTTCTCCTAATGTTAAACAATTAATATGCTACAATACATCACTTCAGGAGAGGTTAAATCACACTGACACATGGGAGCAATCATTTCTTCTGCCCTTAGCAAGACCTGGAGGACTGAGTTTGGGTAGCATGTGTGGAAAGTGTAGAGTTTACCTGGAATGACAAATGGTTACTTGGGCCTTGGCACGCAGACAGTGACACTGATCTACCAAATCACCAGTACTTCTCACAGCCCGGAGCTCTGAAATCATATTGGGCAACATATAAAATTGATACAACTGAAGAGACTCTTTGTGTTACTGCTATGTGTCAGTGTTCCTCATGTATCCTAAGCTACAAAGTGCCACACAAGAGCCACATGCTCTGACGGTGTTAATCCATTGTAAATTTGATGTGAGGTAAAACTGGTTGAGGTGTACCACTTTGGAAGGATACGGCGATGGACACTGCATCTGAGCTGAGCAAAGATATTCTTGCATTTCAATACAGAAGGCTGACATTTCCACAGAAAGTGCCATGTACAAACATGGACCTGAAGTTACAAAGTGCTCTGAGAACTTTAGGGTGAAATATGCCACCATGCAAGAACATAAGTAGGTACGACACTTCCTTATTTTCATGCTGAGTTGTATAAAGTAGTTCAGAGTAGACTTTTGGGGATCTTTATCTGCTTCAGATCCTTCCAAGAATGTTTATATCGTAGATGAAGAGATAAAATTTATTAGAATTATTGTTCTTCTGTCTCAGCCATCTATAAATATCTGGTATGCCATTACTTACCCACAAAAAGTAAGAGTAAGTGCAAGATTCATCAGTTTCATATAGTGTCCTGTCCCACCTGAGCTCTAACATCACCAACGGAAGGAGTGAATGTGACCTGTAGGGCTTCTGAACTTGAGACTGCTAGTAACTGTAGTTTGGTGCTATATTTTTTTAGGGAAGGGAGTAGGCTAGTGTTCACTGGGAAGCACTCTGTCAACCACACTCTGACTGAACTACAATTGCCACAGCTGTAACAATCTTCCTGTAGGCAGGAAGATTACACAGGTCAGCAGGGTGTACTTGCAAATGGCATCTTTTGACTGCAATGTGGAGGACAGAGCAGTTACTATTAGGATGCTTGTTTCTGTTTCTAAATAAGAAAGGGGCCTTAAGGACTATTTCTGATTTTCATCTAGTTGCTGTTAAAAATAAAATGCATTAATACTACTTCTAATTTTCCTTGTACCAAGGTCCTCCAACTTCAAACTAGATAATATGACCAATCAGCTATAGGGGCATGCTCACCCCCCTGTGAGCTTCATACTCCCAGCTGCATAAGAGCTCAGCTGTAACAGGAGAGCATTTATCCCTCCTCACAGCTGTAAAGCTGATAGCAAGGGTACTCCAATGAGGCAGGAAAAAGCGTGATTGAACTCTCTCACATAGACTGGGGGACAGGACAAAGGTTTGCCTCTGGTCAGAGGGCTTGAAAGATGTAGTATCACATTTACAATCATATTTTTAAAGAAAATAATAAAATAGCTTTGTTCATTACATTCAAAACAAATTTGCAGGTGACAGTCTCCAAGCAACTTTCTGAGCTATCATTCCTAACTGTATAAAGGCAGCTCTTCTGCAGCCCTGAATCAGTCACCAGAGACAGGGAGATACCAGTAAAGCCTGGTGTTAGCACTTCCTATGGGCTAACCCTATGCAGCTCCTACTTACTCAGTATACAGGATTAGGTAAATTATTTTTCCGAGAAACTTAATTTTCATTACAGGACATATACATGGTCCTTGTGTTTGAGACTGGGTACTGAATTCCCGCTCAGGCCCTTTTGCTTTGTGTTTTAAAGGTAAGATGTGCATCCTCTCATTGTGACAATCTGTGTCATGTCTTGTTTCTTATCTCCAAGTGCCTACAAAGCATTTCCTTCTTTTTCATTACGCTGTTTTTGTTATTTTACATTTCATGTTGGAATTTCCAGATTTTTTTCTTGCAAAACTTTTGGTACTCAGTTTCTTTTCCTGGGAAAATTAACACAGAAGACTAGTCCCCTTGGGAAAAAAAGAGAGTCATACAGAGCATGCCCTCTCAGAGGCAATTCCACTTATGACAATCACCAGACCCTCTGTAAAATTTCATCCGTCTCTACACTCTCAGGGTAATGTAAGTGTGATGACATCTTCTCAGCACATTACACCCTCAACTTCTCCTTAATTCAAAGCTTCTGGTTATCTTATGAAGGGCAATGATCTATATGTAAATTTTTGTTCTGCTTAAACTCAACTTCTGTATGAAAGTCTTCCTGCATATTTCATGGTGAGGTATAGAGATCTGGTAAGGAGATTTATAGTCCTGACACACACTTTTGTTGAGCAATTATCTGAGCTGGAATCCTCTTCTGGTTACACAGCTCCCTGTTTTCAGTCAAGCACTTTTTCCAGTATGTACTTAATGCACAGCTCTGTTTTTGTTATCCATGCTGTCTCTGATTCTCAGGTGGAGCTTAACTGCTTCAAAGTATAAAGAGCTGGCCTCCTTAACTGCAGCTCATTCTTTACCTTCCTAACTGGCGTACAAGATCTCCTTATTTGGTCAGACAAGAAACAAGCTTCTACTTATTTCCCATTCCCATGAAATATACTCAAAATGCTATTTTGGTATAATTATCAAATATAGTTTGTGATGCTGAATAGTAAGTAGATCTTGCCGCTGTACATGCAAATTAACACGTCCCTACATTTCCCCACAGGTAGAAAAGAGGAGTTAAAATAAGGAACCATCTAGATTGAACTTTGAATTATCTTATCTATATTCTTGTTTGCAGTCAATCACCAACAGCTTGCCCTTGTTACTGATCTTGCAGCTGTGCTCACAGAAAGATTACAGTACCCGTTCATTACAGTACCCGTGCCCCTCTCACCCAGAAAAAGACAGGATGCTGATCAGCAGCCAACAGACCAAACACAACTTGTGCCCCGAAGCCTGCCCATCCTCAGTATCTTCCACGGAGTCACACCGTCTCTAAGGAAACTCTGGATTCTGTAAGACGGACTATTTATGATCTGTTTTCCATGTTGTTTTCATTCAATGACAGCAATTTGTTTGTTATTTGATGAATGCTGAGTGAAAGCATATCATAGACTGTGGATGAGCTGGGGTTATTGTTTGAATAGTAGGAGCTTATGATTGATATTCATGCTGCATAATTAATCTCCTAAATAACATGTTTCTTTTCCCCATCAGACGATTATTAAACCTATATAGAGCTTTCAAAATGGTTTTACAAACTCTTCCTCTGTGAATGTGTGTCTGAGTGAATATTTGTATGCAGCTTATTCACATCACAAATATTCACATCTCTTTTCTTAAACAAAAGAAATATCCTCTCAGAGATTTTTAATTAATATTTGTGAATACATTTTTTTCAATGTTTTCCCATCCTCAATTCAGAAGGACACTGGAACTGATAAGATGGCTAATACAACATAACTGTTTCTATATTTTCCTCCTGCAAAGATCTTGTATTGGGTTTGTGTGGCAAGGTTTTGGTAGCAGGGAGGCTACAGAGGTGGCTTCTGTGAGAAGCTCCTAGAAGCCTCCCCCATGTCCGACAGAGCCAATGCCAGCTGGCTCCAAGATGGACCCACCGCCGGCCACGGCCACGGCCAAGCCCATCAGTGACGGTGGTAGCACCTCTGGGATAACAGATTTAAGAAGGGGGAACAAAAAGATCTGCGCAATTGCATCCGGAGAGAGGAGTGACAATATGTGAGAGGAACAACTCTGCAGCCAGCACAGTCAGTGAAGAAGGAGGGGGAGGAGGTGCTCCAGGCGCCAGAGCAGAGGTTTCCCTGTAGCCCATGGTGAAGACCATGGTGAGGCAGGCAGTCCCCCTGCAGCCCATGGAGGTCCATGGTGGAGCAGACATCCACCTGCAGCCCGTGGAGGACCCCATGCCGGAGCAGGTGGATGTGCCCATAGGAGGCTGTGACCCCGTGGGAAGCCCGCACTGGAGCAGGCTCCTGTCAGGACCTGTGGACCCATGGAGAGAGGAGCCCACAGGTTTGCTGGCAGGACTTGTGACCCCGTGGGGGACTGACGCTGGAGCAGTCTGTTCCTTTCACTCCGTGAAAAGGACCCACGCTGGAGCAGTTCGTAGAACTGTAGACCGTGGGAAGAACCCACATTGGAGAAGTTCATGGAGGATGGTAGCCTGTGGGAGGGACCCCACACTGGAGCAGGGGAAGAGTGTGAGGAGTCCTCCCCCTGAGGAGGAAGGATCAGAAGAAACAACGTGTGATGAACTGACTGCAACCCCCATTCCCCGTCCCCCTGCGCCGCTTGAGGGGAGGAGGTAGAGAATAATCAGGAGTGAAGTTAAGCCCAGGAACAAGGGAGGGGTGGGGGAAGGTGTTTTAAGACTTGGTTTTATTTCTCATTACCCTACCCTGATTTGATTGTTAATAAATTAAGCTAATTTTCCCAAGCTGAGCCTCTTTTGCCCATAACAGTAACTGCTGAGTGATCTCTCCCCGTCCTTATCTCGACCCATGAGCCTTTTGTTATATTTTCTCTCCCTTGTCCTGCTGAGGAGGGGGAGTGATAGAGCGGTTTTGGTGGGCACCTGGCACCCAGCCAGGGTCAACCCACCACAGATCTTCACAGACAAACACATATACAGATATGCAAATAACTAATGTAAGTAATTTATTACAAAATCTGCTTTGACATCCAGTTCCTCTTCTTCCTTATCTCTTTACAAACCTTCCATATCATATCTGTTGTTTATCAGAGCAATTTTAATATGGATTGAATGAGCAGTTTACCACTAAACAGGAAACTATAAACATATTGCTGTAAAATGAGAATTGTCCATTGATAAATCAAAGCATTATGCATCTGACCATATCTCAAGAGAACCACTGAAGCAAGCTGCCTCAGCCAATTCAGTGAATTAGTGATGTTAACTGGTTTGCAAAAGCCATCAAAAAAAAAATAATAACAGCCAGCATTTTTTCTCTTTTTTTTATCCTTCCCTGGTTCAGCACATTTAAAATGGAACACAAGGAAAATTCCTTCTCATATTTTAAATTCTATTCCTCTCTTTTGTTGCTTATTTACACCCATAGATATAGGGTATACATTAGTAAAGATTCTACCTGGATTCACTTTTAGGTCAAATGCATCCTGTCCCCTTTCTGCAGTTCCAAAGTTTAGGCGTTCATTCCCAGAGGTGACAGAAGTTAAAATGAAACTTCTGAAACTCCAATTTTCTTTTAAGTAGGTACCTTTTAAGGCCGGTAGAGGGAGATCCAGTCCTCTTAATTAAGTCGTACTTCAGCGGTTTCCTAGGGACTCCAGGAACATCTATGTCCCCCCGTTCCCCCTCAAGGATAAATTTTAGTGGCTCTGAGCTGCAAATGAGAACAAAAAGTCCAGTACTCCTCACCTGGCTCTTGCTTACTGGGCTCTGAGCTTTATGCGGGCAGAATGGGACCCTCTCCCACAGTCTAGAAGAGCACCCTGATCTGCAGTCAGCAGCTGAGGCCAAAAACTTGAAATGGTCATGGTTGCTGCTTCCCCCCCCTCAACATTGCTTGCTGCCTCCCAGCACAAGTACTGAATATTCATGGACAAGAAACGTGGTCAGGGAGATTTCAGATTAAACGGGAAGGTGCTTAGTGAATTCAGGATCCTGTAGGGTTAGAGAGCCAAAGTAACTATTCTGGGATCTACGTTGGAATGTAGAGTCTGTCTGATCTTGTCTCATTAAGCAGGGGGGAAAACCCGAAACCTTTTAATATTAACTCCTATTATTGCGTGATCCTCTCGTTCCTCAAACACTTCAGTCCCACACAGGATGCCACTACCATAGGGTCCCCTATGGAAATATTACCAGATATAACAAAAACCTTAAAAACTCATGCCTACAGAAGAGTAACTAAAATAACTAAACACCTGACAATTAACTTGCTACATGCTTATGCTACCCCCAGTAGTGCACTTGTCCTGCAGGTGATGTCAAAAACTTGATGGTTGCACAGCATTTCTCCCTTTCCATAATACTTCCTCTGGAAACTCTTCACCAGTAGTGGCTATAAGGTCCATGTTCATACTAATACAACAGTTTCATCATTGTTGCTACCTATTTTGGCAAGTCAAAAACATTTCTTGCTCTGTTTGCACAGAGCTAGTCGGGTTTTGTTCCTGTCAGTGTATTCACAGCTGCTTATACAAGGAGAGGTCTTATTTAAGCTGGCCCACAAGCAGAACTCAATAAAGAGGAATAAGAGACTATGATGCAGTCATAAATACTAAAACACACTTTAGATGGGATGAGAGCCTTTAGCTGGGGTCCAAGGGAGCAAAACCTCAAAGTTGGTCGGTCAGTTCATCAAGCAGCGCAAGTGGTCAGCTAAGCAACAGGGTTGAGGTATAGGCCCTGTTATATAGTAAAGTCACAGAGCAGACTCAAGGTTGATCAAGATTTCCATCTCTCTGACATAATTTCTCTATGTAACTTTTCCCTCTCCTTCTTTCTCTCCTCTCTCCTCCTCCCTTACTGCTGTTATCTTTGTTTAAAGTGCCTAGCTCACCACTAGCTCATTGGCTACTGGTTTTGTCACATATTCAGCACTTTGAAATGCTTCTGCAGTAGCAATGAAAGTGCTCAGTTACCAAGTTAAGAGGGGAAGAAGAGGAAGAGAGGAAAGATGAGTTTGTAAAGAAAAGGTTATACTTAATGTTATACAGGCATCTAATGCTGGACAGAGAGAGAGTCGTGCTCTATGAAGGCAGTGCAAAAAAAATAAACAGGCCAATTTTAGTCAAGAATTAATAGAACAGGACCAGCTCTCAGAGGTGATAAAGATTCCTATTTCTTCTCTTGCTCTCATGGATAGTTAGCCTCAAAATGAGAATAAAAGGCCCATTATTGCCCACTGGTGGTGGTATTCAGAAATGACAGCTAACAGTAGAAAACCAGTATTTTCTAGGTTGCCGTTATTGAAATATCTCAATGAAATGAAACAAGACTGCAGCTACTAAGCAGCTTGGGCTCAGGCTCAGGCTAATGCCAAGCAATTTATAGCTACGATTTTTTAATAATGAATCAGTTGTCTTACTATGTTTGTAGAGTCATGCACGGCAGGAATATTACCTCCAGAGAACACAAGGTCCATTACTCTAACAGGAACAAGCAGAAAGAAAATACAGACATTAAATCTAGATCTAGTTTCTGAAAAAAAATACTGCATTTGTCCAAGTTTCAGCTCCTGAAACAACAGTTATTAATATAATCGCAGGACAAAAATACCGTTATATGCAGATTTCCCTTCTTCCAATACCAGAGAGAGGTTATAGGGATCTTGCTTCTTCACAATCATCCATACTTTGCTGCATATATATGTGTATGTATATATCTCATAATCTGTTTATAATATGTGTAGTTCTAGTAAGTTCCTGAAAGTCATGTATTTTAAAGCTTCAGGGACTTTATAATCTATATACCAGAGTTCCAGATTATAGTCTAGTACAGATTAAATCTTTGCAGAACAGTATTTATTATAGCTATGTTCAGAAACCAATTTCTCTTCTGTAACCACAGTCTTACCAAAAACAAATGAAGATTATGAAGAGACTGCAGATTCAGCAGTCACAGACACCAAATTGTGAAACTACCTGATAAATCCACTGTTTATAGGACTTAGATATTGTAATACAAAATGAGTTTCATTGTTTTACCTGTCAAGATCATAATATGATAATTTATCAGTTGTTTTTACAAATTTTGTTTATTTGACTTTCAGTAAGGTTCAACCTACTAGGTGATTTAGGAGCATTTAAAAACATGAAATTATTCTTACTGCTGAAACTCTGGGTTTGTATGTTGATACTCAAATATTTGAAATCTGGACTGTGTGTTTTTTGACTCATATAGTTGTTTGCTGAAGAGTTGTGATATATGCAAACAAAAATGTACATATATAAGATTAAGTTCTAGAGAATTACTAAATCTAAATTAATTATTATATTAATCTCTTCAAAAAAAACCTTTTTTGTTAAAAGAAAATGACCATAGTTAGAAAATAAAAATCAGTCATCCTCTTTAGTAATGATCATATTGAATATCAGTTTTTAGTATTAGTTTCTCTGAACATTTAACGTCTGTTTCTGACAGAAAATCATGAAATGTGATTTCTCATCCCTTTACATCCCAGGGTATGGTTCTGTGACACTACAGTAGGGGTTCCATTTCATTTTTAACATATTTTTAAAATGTCAAGTACTATAATCTTGAAATGTAACCTACGCATTTAACATAATGGGTCTCTCAGTTTTTAATCAATACAAATAAATTCTCTGAAAAATCCTGTTACGAATTATAGAGTGCAGTTTCTGTGGACTGAAATTATGGGGCACATGATCAGAGTTCTGCACATGAAGGGCTTTCAGAAGTAGCCCTCAAGGAGAGGAATTTCAGCACTAAGTTGCACTACTCAGAAGAGCCCCTTCTAACCAAGAAAAATTGCAATTCTTTTCTTGTAAGGCTTAACAACAGTATTATGTTCCAAGAGCTGATCATTCAAGTACAGACAATTTAAGCAGAGAGCTTTAAAGTGAAAAGGCTATGGAAGAATAAGGCCTGTAAAGTGAAGGTGAAACAGCTAAGCAGAGAACTCAGTATTTCCAGGACCAGCAATAGAGTATCCTATTTTCCTCCTGGCCCTGGGCCACTTCAGAATATTGGTGAACAAGCAGTGTTGCCATCACATAGCGCTTTGCTTTATTCTTTTGGAGTGAGCCAGAGAGGCATACGTGGAGGATGGGGAGGGGTGGGAGGAAGTGCATCCATGTCAGAAAAAAAAGTTACGCTATTTTTGTCAGTCTCAGCAGAAGAAAGCAAAACAGAAAAAGAATGGCCCAAGAGCATTCAAATGAAAACTAAAGCTGGGCAAAAAGATTGTGCATGAGCTCAACTCTCCACCCAAAGGGCTGGGTAAAGAAATGACATCACCAGGGCACCCATCATTAACTATAGTTTTCCAGTTGTGAATAAAGGGATTTAAGCAAACAGAACTTTATGGGGAGTCAGGGGAAATAAATGGCAGTTCAGAGAAACCTAAATTAGCAAGTGTTTGGATTACACTCCCCAAGACACCAGTCAGGAGTCCAATAGTCTTCCCAACTCTATCAACAGCTAGCTCCTTACTGCCCCTCTTACTTCACTGTGATTGCCATGGTGTCTCCATTCAAATCCTTGTCATTACAATGACCCTGCTCTGTTCACCTTCTCCAGTCACCCTTTACAGATTTTCAGGAAGAATCAGTGGTAAACAAAATCTCTCCCCTAAACCTTTGTAGTAATGGGAAATCACTGCTGGCCAGTCTCCCTCTTTGCTCCCTCCTCATATGCCTTCTGCAACATTCCCACCTCCGGTTGCTGCCGGGGCAGCCTCACCAAGGGCACCAATAGAGCACATCAACAGAGCATGCCAAGCATGAGCAAGAACACTGTTTTACATCTAAGACGACCATAACAGCATATTGAAAAAGTGACCTGGACTGTTACAAAGAAGATCTGTAAACTGAACCCTGCAAAATTAACCAGTTACCACTTTCTTGTAAAGCTTGTCAGCAGAGGGGTTTTACCCGGACAGCCTTCCACACAAGTTTTGCCCACCTGCAGTTTTCCAATAGTCTGGGCTTTTATTTACTCAGCAAGAAGTGTGAGTAGTGAGCTCCCCAGATATAAAATGACTTAACAGTTCTCTAATTATCAGCTTTCTTCTAATCCCGTATGACTAGAAAGAATATAGCACTGTCCCAGTACCATTTATTTTAGTGACATTCTGTGAGTGTACAGCAGTAAGAAATCTTCTCTGTTAAAGAAAGCATTTTTCAGCATTTGATATTAATATTCACCATATATAATCTACCATAGTCCTCTACACTCAATACTCGCCTTCTTAAATTCTGTACCACAGGTTGCTCTGTGTGTGTGGGATTTTTAATACGAGCATTATGCATAATTAGAACTGATAAATAAGAATTGGCAATTAGAGGAACCTTAAGCAATTTTTCACCCTATCTGAACAAAATGACTAAACTGCAAGTGACAAGCTTGTAAATTAAAAACCTGAAAATATAAAAACTTTATTACAAGTGTGTCATTTGTGAATCATTTAAGTGGCATATAATTAGATATGCAGTCATTTTATTACAGTTTATTTGTTCTCAGCTCATAAAGACATTTTATCATGAAAAGCTCCCTGACTGTGACATTTACTGTAGAGTGGCCATGAAAGGAAGTGTTGAAACTTTGCCACTGAAGACTTGTAAAACTACTTGAGAGAAATTACATAAACAGAATGCTTGCAGAAGCTAGAAGATGCTTGCAGGAGTTACATCTGGAAGTGGTACAAACAATTAATTTCTGAAAACAAGCTTTCTGTCATTGGAAAGGAAGTCTTACTTTCATTCTTTTTGTTTTAGTTCATTACACAAATGTTTTAACTTTTCCTTGGAAATGAAAGAGAACTAGGCTTAGCCCAGTACACTAATGACTAATTGTATTTGCTTTATGTGGCAAGGTGGGGGAGCTGCGGGGGTGGCCCCTGGGAGAAGAGACCAGGAGCTGTGCCCGTGTTGGACACAATCAGTTCCATCCAGCTCCAAAATGGACCCACTGCTGGCCAAAGCTGAGCCCATCAGTGATGCTGGTGGCACATCTGTGGTAACGTATTTAAGAAAGGCTAAAAAACACCGCATAGCAGCTGTGAGGGAGAAGAGTAAGAAAATCTGAGAGAAACAACCCTGCAGAAAACCAGGTCAGTGAAGAAGGAGGGGAGGAGGTGCTCCAGGTGCCAGAGCAGAGATTCCCCTGCAGCCCAGGGAGAAGACCATGGTGAAATATGTCATCCCCCTGCAGCTCATGGAGGACTGCAATGGAACAGACATCCACACTGCAGCCCATGGAGGACCACAGGCCAGAGCAGGTGGATGTGCCTTGAAGGAAGCTGCAGCCCGTGGAAAGGAGCCCACACTGGAGCAGGCTCCTGGCAGGACCTGCGGCCTGTGGGGGACCACCCATGCTGGAGCAGTCTATTCCTGAAGAACTGTGCCCCATGGGAGGGACCCCATGCTGGAGCAGGGGAAGAATGTGAGGAGGAAGAACAGGCAGTGGCAGTGTTTTGAACTGACTGCAACCCACATTCCCCATCTCCCATGCACTGCTTTGGGGGTAAGAGGTAGAAGAGTTGGGAATGAAGGAGTCAGATTTAGCCTGGGAAGGCGGGGGGAAACTGGTTTTAGCTCTGTTTTGTTTCTCGCTACCCTACTTTATTTTAAATTGTCAATAAAATAAATCAGTCTTCCTCAAGTCATCTTTCCCATGACGGTAATTGGTGAGTGATCTTCCTGTCCTTATCTCGACCCACAAGCTTTTTCATCATATTTTCTCTCCGTGTCCTGCTGAGGAGGAGGAGTGAGAGAGCAGCTTGGTGAGTACCTGGCAGCCAGCTGAGGTTAGCCCATTACAGCAATGTAAAGTTTAGGCATAGTAATCTGCAGCTTGAGACCCGGGGATGAACTCACTGACCTCTTCTGATCTTTTTTGTCTCTGTGTGGTTCAATACACAGAATGAAACTGACACTGCCTGAGATGAACTGATCGCTCCTCAGATCAGCAGCCAGCAGAAACCCAGGCAAAATTGTAGGTGTAGAAAATATGTAGATTCTAGTTTTAGCTGTTCTTTCCAACTTCCCTCCTTTCCTCTTCCTCTGTCCTCTCTGACACCTTCCTCCACACTTTCCTCTCTGTTCCCCAGCCCATCTCCAGGACAGAGGCACTCCTGTGTCCCGTCTCTGTCCCTGCCACATCCCTTGTGCCTCCAGGTGCAGAACGAGTTCTTGGTTGTTCAGGCACAAGAAGAAGAAAAAGGCAGTAGGACAAATGAAAGCTTCATGAGGGCCAAGTTCAAGATGAGCCTTGCTAAATGAGTCTTCTTGAGCTTCCCTCCAGATCTGTTTGTGATGAACAAATGCAGAAACCCTGCAAATATCACAGTAGGTTCACCATACTTTGCAGATACGCTGAACTAGAACCACAAGATAATGAAAAGCTGTTGTTAAAGACACTCATATAAAACATAACGTCATGGAAAATGCCATCTCAGGTCAGATCAATAGTCTCTCGCACACAGATCTGCCAACAGTCTGTCCCAAAACTTTTCTTGAGCAAATGAAGTGCCCTTTAATGCTTCAGTGTGAAATACCATGCACAATTTTTTGTTTCTATCTAACTCGTGCAACTGACTCCCTCTGAATTATGAAAAATAAATTTAAATTACATTTAAAATTCTTCTCAAAGCAGCTATGGATTTAAACATATACCAATTTTTTACACAAACCAGTCCTAGATTTCACAGGCCTGTTTCACAAGAAAACATTTACCAGCTTCTGGTTGTCTTATCCCCCTTTGCAGTCTTCTTGCAGCTCAGGGACCACATTATGACCCTGCCAAGCTCTGCTTCCAACATTGGCCGCTGATGCTGTTCTGAACAATTGTACATTACAACAGTCCTTGGTGTGCTGTAAGTTAAACCAGTTTCCAGAATTGCAAACAGAGTTTCCATATTGAATAGAACATAACGTGCACGGTCATCTTTGATTACTTCAGCCTGTTCCAACTCCTCTGTGTTTGCGGATGCATACTTAAGTCATCAGTCTCTTCTAGCAAATCCATAATACATGGTCCACACTCCACATGAGTGTATGTGTATTTCATAACTGTCCTGATGAACCTTAATAACTATAATTTCACCATTTAGTAGAGGAAACAGTTGCAAAGCACTAAGTAGAGATTTGATGTAAGTTGTCAATAACATCTGCAATACCATCAATCTGAGCAGTTAAATTAGGGATGCTTTCCTCAGTCTTGCCATACCTACGATTAGGTGACAAAGGCTCTCAGAGATGTAAAATGAAAGCAAAGCACACTGTAATATAAGACATATGTGACATAGAAAACAGTGAAGAATTGTGTCAGCTACTGACAGAACTAAATGCATTCAGAAACATTGTGTTTCCTTTCATCTTTTCAAAAATGTAGTTGCTGTGCTAATGGGCATATGAGCCATGCTATGAACTCAAGGAAATGATGGGGGAAAAAAGTGACATGTAACCTGATTCCTCCCAGTGAAGAAATAAGAACTTCAGGTTATAAAAATTCTTATGATGCCTCTCATTGCAACTTCAGCCTTGCATGATCAAAATCATTAGGACTGTTCTTCCACAAATCGCATATACAAAAAAAGCAAACACTTTCAATT
Source organism: Fregata magnificens (assembly GCA_013389945.1). Taxonomy (NCBI): domain Eukaryota; kingdom Metazoa; phylum Chordata; class Aves; order Suliformes; family Fregatidae; genus Fregata; species Fregata magnificens. The sequence continues at coordinate 49,758 of WAAD01006022.1, forward strand.
AATTTCACTACATGCATGTCTCTCCTGATGTCTCTACATTTTTCTTTCCATTATTTCAACATTGGTTGCATCTTTTCTACGTTAGCTATAGTGATTTGCCATTTCATAGATAATATGCTTTCAGCTTTCTCCAGAGGTTTGTTGGGGTTTTTTGTTGGTTTTGTAATAATCATGTGCTTTGGAACAGCAGAATAGCTTGCATGTGTTTTTTTAAAGTATACTGCAGCATTATCTTCTATGGTTCTATGATGTTTTGCTTCCCTACACACTTTATATAACTGCAATGTTCTATTGTTATTTATAGTTTCAAATTAGTAACACTTGCTATATTAAAGTATGTGTTTGGTTCCTTTTATGTGTCCAGGATGAAAAGTAAAATTGGATTGAAATCTGATCCCAGATTCTTCATATTGCCTCCAATCTGAATCACTGTTGTTTGGGGTTTTTTATATTCTTCAGCTATTTTTTAGTTTCACTGATAACTTTGGTTAATTTTCAAAGTGAGATATTAAATATGGTATGTTAACAGTACCACCAAAGTCTTAGAGTGCTGAAAATAAATGGAGGGGGTTTTTTATTTAGGTGCATAATAATATCTAAAAAACTGAATTGAGGAGCAGAGACTTTAGAACTGGGAATTGATGTGATTGATTCACAGCTGAGAATCTTTTCTCTGAGACTTGAGTTATTCCTTTCAGAAATACAAAACAGGTCACTTTTTCCTTTCCTTTTAGTACTACGTTGGTGGTTTGCAGTATGCTAATATATAAGAACTCAGAGAAAACATCGTAAAAGTGTGAGATTTGGAATCAGTTCACTCCTTGGCTTTGTGGGTTTTGAACTGACTTCTTCCATCTCCCAGAAGAGATCCTATTCAACAAGCTATTGGTACATATGCCACTCTTGTTCTGCGAGGAAAGAGAGCAAGAGTTAGTTCAAGGTCAATGATTACAGCAAATCCTACATTCTGCTACTGGTACCCTTTGTGCATTTTATTCAGATGATTTCATGTAGAATACAGAAGAAAGACCCGGTCGTACAGAAGAGCAGAAAAAGCGTTAAAAAAAAAAGTAGAAAGGACCTACAGAAAGCCTGGCAGTTATGATGACTGTCCTAGCCAGACCCGACTTCTGAGACTGCCTACTTCTGAGAGCAAAATCTCTAACCTTTTCTATCCTCCAGCTGGGAGTCCAGGCAAAGAGGATTGTAACCGTTGTGTTCTGCTAAACCCTCTTCTACAGGTATGCTTATTGAAAGGAGAGGAGAAAATGAAGGGTGCCACAGTCCTTCCAGCCAGAGATAGTTCTGGACTTGTGCCGATATGGTTTGCAGGCACCTAAGAGCTAACCGTGCAGACTTAGCATGTACAAACAGCTGAGAATTTACATAAGGGATTGGGAGGAAGGAGCTCCACAGCTTGAGGTGTGAAAACTGTTTCCACTGAAATCCCCAGCAATTTTTCATGGATCTTAATGGAACTTGTTCAGGAACCTCTGGAGCCAAAACAGTCATGCTAAACATTGTCTAAGAAAAAGAAAAAAAAAAGAGTTCTGAATTTTAGTAAGGTTCTTTTTCTCTTTTTTTTTTTTAACTGAACTGCCATCAACAAAGCAAATTTGTTTTTCCCATGATTAAAGATTAGCACAAAGACCCTTTTTTTCTGTCTTCTGTAGCCTTCAAGAATCAGATAAGTTTAAGTCTTCTAGCTGGTTAACTCTATTTCCTCTTCATTTCTTTCTCCTCTGTTGTGAAACTTGCTGTACAAACACTTTCCCATAAGGTGCAAATAATGTATCAGCAAAAAAAAAAAAAAAAAAAAGTTGATTTGCTGCAGTCCCTTAGGGTTCTAGATTTGCTTATCCACGTTGTGTCTTCAGCAGTAATGAACCTCACACCCGTTGTTGGGTGTACATCATTGATTCATAGATAGCTGAATGCTGGCGGACCTTGCATCCCCACTGCAAGTGGGGCACCCTAAGTGATGCCCGGATGTGCAACTTCAGGCTAGCTGCAAGGCAAATTCTCATCAAAAAGACCCCCTTTTCTACACTAAAATCCACTTACAGTCCACTACTCAGACAGGAGACTAGTGTTTAATCCATATTTTTTAATCTCCCTATATACATACAATGGAAAGCAGTCCAACACCGGGTTAATTAGGAAAATAAAGTACTCTGTGCTTTGCTCTGTGACCTGTGACAAGGACAAAACAATGTTACCAAGCGTACAAAACCCCTGATATTCCTCATGCAAAAGGTCTTTGCGGAGTCTCTCCATGTACACATGGGATCCTCCAAAGCCTCTGTAACCCACCTTCCAAAGAAAGAGTCATTGCAGACACCAGCTCAGTCAATAACGCCGTGATTCAATCTCAGTGCATATGCATTGGTGCATTGTTTCATCCAAATTATTTTTATTACCTTGTTCTGTCTCTTTTACTCGTGCATCTACACCTACCTACACCTTCACTTCTGTGAAGGGAATACATGGGTAATTTCTATGGTAAACATTGTACACGTCTTCCACCTGTTCCTCTCCCTCTCTCCCAAACATCTTTACTTCTCATTTTATTCAAGACAAGGTGTATTATCCAACCTATGGTGGTTTCAGAATGGCGTGAGAGAGTATATGCACTTCCTGTTTGGATTATTACAAACAAACAAAAAAACCTGGGCTGTATTCTGCTCTCAGTAATATTTTTTAAGCCACATTCAAGTAATGAAGAAGGAGATAAAAAAAAGACGTTGCATTTTGAATATTTTTCCTGCACTGTCCTCCTCATCAATGATGGCAGGAAGATATTTTATATAAGCAAAGATAATATTTGATTGCTTGGTGTAGGTGTTTTAATGTCTACAAAGATTAATTTGTATTTAAATAAAATATCTATAGCAATGCCATATAGCTGACTTTAAGGTAATTTTGATTCATTTTGTTTCCTTTGAGAGTGTAGTTATATCAGCTAGTCACAGCAGACATAAAGAAACTCTACAAACACCATTAGCTTTAAAGTTATGACTCTTATTGTCTATCATTCAAACATGAAAAAGCTATATTAGAAAACCAGACCACAAGTCAAGCACTTCTTGTATCTCAGAATGAAGTATAAGCTTCTAACCCTTCTAAGCTTACATGAAATGCTTTGCACTTCAGATGAAAATCCCTACTGTATCTAAGTGTCCATTAGTCTTCAATCAATTACTAATAAAGATACACGGCTTCCAGCTTCCTAGGCAAAAGTCTAATATCAGATTTTTGGAGAAAAACATACAAAGTTCTTAAAGTTATTAGGAGTTAAACGTAGTTGAATGTATCAGTTATAACTGCCTGCACACATTATTTTTATGATGACGATTTTCCGTTGCATAGATAATAATTAAAGAGCCACAAATCAATTATCTGATATATGCAACAGATCAACCCCTACACAGTTTGTAGGATGACTGTACCAAGCTTTTTCATTAATCATTTTAACCTTAATTTTGCAAAGAAAAATACTAACTTTATGCCTATTGAAAGATAAATAATTTCCAACAAATGACAGAATCTCAGTGATGGTATCCTAAGCATTTGCATGTAAAGATAACATTTCAAAGCTATAATGATTTTTTATTTTTTGACAACTCCACATATAGTTACACTGTAATGCACGTAGTCACACTTGGTTTCTCCTCTTCTTCACATTCTATCTTCATTTTCTTTAACAATGACAGCAGTCAACTGACAGCATCAAACTTTTTTTTGTTAAAACTAAGCAGCTTTTTAACCCCGTTATTTTCAATTGTTCAGAGGAGTTAAGTATCTGCTTGTCATTTTTTTAATCTATATTACCAGTAGATTGAATATCCAAATTATGTTGCTTGGTTCAAATGTTGCATAACATATTATTCATCTTTCTATTCTAGATAAAACCCTTGTAAAAAAAATTAAAAATATGTTATTAAATCAGTTTGGTGTTTCTAGTTACCACACAGTTTACTGTATTTCAATGTTATATCCAGTTTACCTATGCTTAATCTGTCTTGTAATTCTATTATGGAAAGTAGTACTTAATACTTTGAAAATATACTGTGCTAAACATACTGTAGTTGATTTTCTGCTTGCTTCACAGACTGTAAGTTGGTACAGCATATGGAAATGAATATTGTCGTTTATATTTTTAGTCTTGAACTATCAATTATTCTTGCATCCCTGCTGAAACTTATGGATCACTAATAACTACACAAAAAGATTTTTTTTTCTTTAATAAATATCAGTTATTAATAACTAATATAATTAGTAAATAGTAATAGTTGTTAAAGAGAAAAATGAAGATTGTTTTGGTGGTTGTTATCGTTATTTCATGGATGAATTAAATCTTTGGGTGACTTTTCAGTGACATATTTTATAATCTTTTCAGTAAAATATATTGCAAAAATCTTCAAAAATCCTAGGAAAAAACCTTTTAGTGCAAATTATTTTGCAGTTTTATTTAGAAAAATAATTGTGCTTATATATAGAAAAATATCTTTACTACATTATAAACTTATTCTAAAAGTCTAGGACAATCACTACAGAAAGAGTATCCAGAGACCAATTAGGTTAACCTGCTGTTAAGGGCAAAAATTGGCTACATAAACATAGACAGCTAATGATATTTTCAGTGCTGTGTGGTATCCAGTTCTCCATTCCAGAGAGCATGTGTCCCCAGTAAGTTCCATATCATCTGACAGCCACCCAAAATAGCTCATCGCAGAATGGTTGAGGTTGGAAGGGACCTCTGGAGGTCATTGTGTCCAACCCCCCTCCTCAAGCAGGGCCACCTAGAGCCCATTGCCCAGGACCATGTCCAGATGGCTTTTGAATATCTCCAAGGATGGGGACTCCACCACCTCTCAGGGAAACCTGTGCCAGTGCTCAGTCACTCTCACAGTAAAAAAGTGTTTCCTTGTGCTCAGACAGAACCTCCTGTGTTTCAGTTTGTGTCCACTGCCTCTGGTCCTGTCACTGGGCACCACTGAAAAGAGCCTGGCTCTGTCTTCTTTGCACCCTCCCTTCAGCTATTTGTACACTTTGATGAGATCCCCTTCTTTTCTCCAGGCTGAGCAGTCCCAGCTCTCTCAGCCTTTCCTCATAGGAGAGATGCTGCAGTCCCTTCATCAACTTAGTGACCCTTTGTTGGAGTCCTTCCAGTAGCTCCATATGTCTCTTGTACTGGGGAGCCCAGAACTGGACACAGTATTGCAGGTACTATGGGGAAGAATCACCTGCCTTGTTCTGCTGGCAACATGTCTCCTAATGCAGCCCAGGATACTGTTGGTCTTTGCCGCTGGCTCATGTTCCATTTGGCATCCACAAGGACCCCCAGATCCTTTTCTGCAAAGTTTCTTTCCAGCTAGTTGTCCCCCAGCCTGTTCTGGTGCCTGGAGTTGTTCCTTTCCAGATGCAGGGCTCTGCACTTCTTGTTGAACTCCTTGAGGTTCCTGTCAGCCCCTTTCTCCAGCCTCTTGAGGTCCTTCTAGGTTGTTGTACAACTCTCTGGCATATCAGCTGCTCCTCCCAGTTTGGTGTGATCTGCAGACTCGCTGAGGGTACAACTCTGCCCCATCATTCAGATCATTAGCGAGCAGTATTGGACCCAGTATTGACACCTGGGGTACAATGCTAGTTCAGCTACTAACAAGATTTTGCGCTGCTGATCACCACCCTCTGGGCCCAGCCATTCAGCTAGTTTTCAGTCCACCCCACTGTCTGCTTATTCAGCCCATATCTCATCAGCTTCTCCATAAGGAATTTAGCGGAGACAGTGTTGAAAGCCTTACTGAAATCTAGGTAGACAATATCCACTGCTCTCCCCTCATCTACCAAGTCAGACACTTCGCTGTAGATTATATCTGGCTGCTCAAGCATGACTTCCCCTTTGTTAATCCATGCTAACTGTTCCTTACCACATTCATGTCCTTCATTTGCCTGGAAAAGGTTTCCAAGACTAGTTGTTCTATCACCTTCACAGGAGGAAATCTAAACAGGAACTTGTACAATATATTCATCAATGACCTGGACGAAGGGATAGAGTGTACCCTCAGCAAGTTTGCCGACGATACAAAACTGGGAGGAGTGGCTGATATGCCAGAAGGCTGTGCTGCCATCCCGCGAGACCTGGACAGGCTGGAGAGCTGGGCTGAGGGGAACCTCATGAAATTCAACAAAAGCAAGTGTAAGGTCCTGCACCTGGGGAGGAACAACCCCACGTACCAGTACAGGTTGGGGGTTGACCTGCTGGAAAGTAGCTCTGCTGAGAAGGACCTGGGAATGTTGGTGGGCAGCAGGCTGATCACAAACCAGCACTGTGCCCTTGTGGCCAAGAAGGCCAACAGGATCCTGGCATGCATCAAAAGGAGTGTGGCCAGCAGGTCGAGGGAGGTTATCCTCCCCCTCTACTGCACCCTAGTGAGGCCACATCTGGAGTACTGTGTCCAGTTCTGGGCTCCCCAGTTCAAGAAGGACAGGGAACTGCTGGAGCAAGTCCAGCGGGGAGCCACAAAGATGTTCGGGGAACTGGAGCACCTCTCTTATGAGGAAAGGCTGAGAGACCTGGGTCTGTTCAGCCTGGAGAAGAGAAGACTGAGGGGGGATCTTGTTACTGCTTACGGATATCTGAAGGGTGGGTGTCAAGAGGATGGGGCCAGACTCTTCTCAGTGGTGCCCAACGACAGAACAAGGGGCAATAGGCACAAATTGGAACACAGGAAGTTCCAGGTGAACATGAGAAAAATCTTCTTTACCGTGAGGGTGACAGAGCACTGGAACAGGCTGCCCAGAGAGGTTGTGGAGTCTCCTTGTCTGGAAATATTCAAAACCCACCTGGACGCAGCCCTGTGCTCCCAACTCTAGGTGTACCTGCTCAAGGAGGGTGGTTGGTCAAGATGATCTCCAGAGGTCCCTTCCAACCCCAACCATTCTGTGATTCTGTGATTCTAGGATAAAAGTACTAGCTAAAGAACAGCATAATTGTACCACTTGCACTAGCTTGCATTTCTGTGAAAAAGTTCCACTGACTTAATTGGACTAATGGTAATTTTTACCAGTTGAAGGAGGTTTCAATTCTGAGATTACTGCTTAGTGAAACCATTAGTCCTCCTTCTGCCTCAACTGCCCATCTATTAAAATAGATTAATATTTCACATTCTCACAAAGATAAACTTATTTCCAGATGTTCTGATAATGAAGCCTCTAACTATCAGATACTTATAAAAGTAGAGTGAAGGGTAGTACCAAATACCATAAAAGACAAACCAAAATAAATTACTGAAATTCATTTCCTACTAGACTGTTGATTTTATTGATATACAGAGAAATACATACCAAGACATTCATGTTTCTACATTATAAATCTTGTTTCACAAATCATTCTAGACCTTTTAATTAAAAACTCCTTAAAATTTTAATTAAATATTTATATACTTTCAAACTTACAGCATTTCACTTAAATTCTCATTTTTTTTTCCTCCTTGTACTTTTTAGTAATATTTAAGAAGATATTTTGGCTATATAAAAATGAATGATAATAAAAAACTCATATTGCAGGATCACGTCATGGTGCTAAGCAAAACACAAAGGGAACTCATTTCACAATTATTTGTTTATAAAAATTATATACATGTTTTCACAGATTTTTTGTAAATTTACACAATTTTTTTCACCTTGGAATGTTTCTCAGCTCAGACTGAAGTGACGCACAAAGTAAAGCTATTATTTTTGCCTAAGTTAGTTGTACAAAGATTTATGATAACCTTGTACACACCTGAGGCTTGTGAATATATTTCTTACCACTATAGCATTACTACACTAGAAATTAATGAGATTTCGTGCTGCACAGAGTCCACTTAAGCACTGACTAGATTCTACTAAAAATATAACTAGAAAAAACAAGGCCTGTATATAGCAAGAGGTACCTTTCTTTTCATCTTAAGGCTATTAGAATTCAAGAATCGGCTACTAGCACATCCTTTGTTTAAGAACTCAATGTCCATGATTTAGGGAACTCTAAGTATTTCTCCTAAAACCAACATTTTTTTTTTTTTCTAATTAAGGATGTATAGTCAAAAACCTGTTAAATAAATCCTCCCTGGTACAATTTGCAATTTCAGAAAACATTCAGATCTCAAGGAAGTTGCATTACCTTGATCCACCTTCAGGTTCTGATAAAGAACTACCTCCCAGATGATTGCATTTTGGTCTACAGTATTTCTTCATTTCGATGGCAGTTTCATCTGCAAAATGTTATATACTTTTTTTTTTTTCCCCGTAAAGTTAGAAGAAATCAGTTTAGAGAGAGAGAAAAAGAATCCAAGGCCAATAGGTTTCTTTTGCTGGAAAAAGGCACTTCAACGTTTAAGAAAGTGTTTCACAAGTGGGATGGGTCACTCAGGGGTGCGTTCCAGCTTGCCCTCATCTATCACGCTGGCTTTCTTTGTAGTACAAAAATCAATCTTAAATCATGCCTGCCCAGTAGAGATTGCAGATTTCAAGGGCATAAAACAAGCAGATGAATATCATTCAGCAAACAGCTCCACTGGAGGTCAATAGAAAAGTCATTGCATTAGGTTTTAGGACCAAACAGGTCCACAGACATTAACTGCAGCATCAGCAAATAGAATTTTAGAACAAGCTTATATCAAGACATTATCATTTGATTTCATGTCAATTCAGCTATACTATAATCCCATTTTTGGAAAAACAAGCTATTTCTTCTTTCTCCAGCAATTTACAATAAATTGTTTTAAATACACACCCCTGAGTACTTTTTCCATCTTCTTCTCTATTTACTACCTAGATTTGGATCCTGGTATTCTGCACATTTGCAACAACTAATATCTTGGGACTAAATTTGTTTCATACTTTTAAATTCACTGCAGTGGAAAAATATTGTAGATATATTTGTAATAATTTCACAAATGTTACAGCTATTTCATCTCTTTCATGGTTTTGTGCTGTATCTACCAGTAAAGCTGATACTGCAATTTAAACTCCTGAAGTATACATTTTTAATGCTCAGTGATCCATAGTAGTGAAACTATCAGACCAGGAGGAATAAGACAACCTGTCTCATGCATCTCACCAATATGTGCAACCACTAACAATATTCTTATCCTGACCATCTTCTTAGAAGATGGTGGAAACATTAGGTAGTTCTTATTGCATTCATAATCACTCCCTGGGGTGAGCAAGAAACATTAACAATAGTCTCATTAAGAAGGTGAAATCAACCTTCAAGTTTCAGAAGAACTTCCAGGCTTTCACAGGGAAAAAGTTAATAAACAGATTCTGCAGCTGATACTGTGAGTGCTATTACACTTATTATAATAAGTGTATCAATAAATCAAAGCTTTGGGAAAAGTCCATTTGGACAAACAGAAATATGTATTAAAAAAAGAGATGATATTCCACAAGCTTTGATCAAGGACATAGAATGAACTTTTACGAAACTATTTTAGAATAAATAGACACAATAATGTCTGGTGTACGGCAATCTATCAGGGGATTATTAAAATCAGAGTTTTTGCAACATAGTCTGTGACATTTCAGTCCATTTCTTTCACAGTTCTTTGACAAGTTCTTTATAAATTTTCCTTTATCTCTTTCTGTATTATTACCTGGGCCATCTCCCATAATTCCTCATAGCCTTTTCAAAGTAAGTTTCTAAGGAACTATATTTAGCAATGAAGTCAAGCAACTTCTTACACTCCTCTTGCTCAATTAGAGTAAGTTTTCTCTATTTTTGTGAAGGCTGCAGTGGGTTTTTCCACCAGTAAGCATGTCCATGTAACCTCCTTGTGCTGAATCAAGAGAAAATTCCTTGTTACCTTTGAGGGGCACAAAAATAATTGAAACAGAATAGAAGAATTTCAAGAAATAAATCATTAACTCATTTGGTTCATCCTGGGAGGCTGTGTTCCCTGATCTCTAGAATACTCTAAAGCTTTATGAAATTTTGTATAAATCACATGTGACTTTTTTCCCCTACTACTTCCTTTCCCAGAGTGCAAGTAATTTTTTGTTAAGATTTTGTGGAGATTTACCCTTGGTTTAAGTTTTCTTCATTTCATTTCCTAAATTCAAGGTTTGTAAATGGTACCTGATTAGCTTATGGTACTGGATTGGGCCCTGCACATTGCACTTTGCAACAGAGGGAATCATGAAATGAAATAAAATTTCACAGAGTCCTCATTCTTTATACTTACCTGGTTTATACCAGTGAACCTGAATACATTTGGGTGTTGGAACCCTTTGGACTCAGGTATGACCGGAGTCAAATTCTTCAAAGGCCATCAATACTTTTGAGTTTGCAGTTTTGCAAAAAAAAAAAAAAAAAAGGTTTGACAAAACTCTGGTGGAAATGTGGAGAATATAGAATTAATTATGTATCTAGATACAGCATTATGTCTTTTTGACTGAGTGCAGAATTTGACAATGATTATGTTCCCCAGCTTTGAATCAAGTTCTTTATTTTTCCTACACAATTAACATATTAATATAGAAAGTTAAACCCATGAGGGTGTTTAAATAATCTGTAAAGGCTAAATAATACAGGAATTCTGTAGCTATCTCAATATTAGCATTAATCAATTCTGAACATAACTATTTAAGACTGAAGTGAAAACATTCTATAGTATGGAAAGGCATCCACACATCCTTAACTCTGACATGAAACAACATTTTAAAAGAATCTGACTATCATTATTAATGACAATTTTATTAACAAAAATGTTATGAGAGTATGTGATTAAAGAATTCATAACTGTCTTCTAAATATACTGAAGACTGGGGGGTTTTTTTCCTCTTTTTCATCCCCTGTCCCTTATTTAGGAAAAAACCCGATATATATAATTTCCTTTTTTTTTTAATAAATACATGTTCCTGTTAAAAGAGAAATTAAACAATTATTGGGTTTAATACTTAACTGTATACAAGTACATTTCCAAATCAATTAAAATATCTTCAGTGTGATTCAGTAAGCAAGTACTTCTCTTCATTTAAACACTTTTCTACCACAACAACTATGTCTATGTGATTAGTTCATTACAAAAGACGTTGTTATTATTATAGACTATTATAAGACCATTTAATTTTCCTGCTTTTCTAAGCCATTTGCCTGGCAATGGAATATCTTGAGGCTCTCTGCCTGCCAAGTCTCCTTCTCAGCTGGAAGTTTGGGCCTCATCTGAGCACTCCCTGCACTGCTCGCTGTGCCCAGACTTCATAGCCATGGAAGGAAAGGTCTCCTGTGTTGGAAAAAAAATGCACAAGGGTAACAAACCTGCAAAAAACATGGGGAAAAAAGTACCAAAGAGACATTATGTTAACAGTTACTAAAAGTAGCAGAGTATTGTAATCCTTTCAGGAATACATAAATTTTTATAGGGAATTTGGAATAAAAAAAGCAGTTCAGATAAAGACAGAGGAAGGAAAGACTGAATATGTACTTTCGATGGCCATGTAAAGACCCATTCTTTACCCTAAAAATGATCACTAAGGAGGGCATTAAACAGTACATTCATTTTAAACACCACAGAATTTTAGAAATCATTTGACATTCTCAGATGTGGAACATTATTAAATACTACAATATGTCAGCAGAATAACCACTAATATTACGAAGGCTTTATCTGAAGACACAGGTTGTACAGTCAAAGTAAATTTACACTTGATGGTATTATATTTTTAGGGGGGTTTCAAGAAAAGGAGTTTGCTACACAGGTTCTGGTGATAATGGAAATATTTCACTGCTAAAAAGCCCTGCTTTTTTTGAGTGTGAAACATTTCCCTGTAAATAATTTTTGGTAATAAAAGTCATGCTCTAAAGTTTGTTATTTGTACATATATAAACTTACATATTCATATATATCTCCCTTACATAAAATTAATGAAAATGTAGATACTTCAATATCCAAAACTTTTCACATAACCAGAATGGGGAACTAAAAATGGCAAATACATGAGTTGTTAATACAGAGCTGAAGTTATCATCTTAGCAATGATTAATTACTAGATTTTTCAAGTGGAAAAAGTTTTTTTAAGAGTGAGCTTGTAAATCTAAAAATTACATTTAAACAGAAAGTAATTCTCCCAATTCGGGTAACATCTTTATTCCATTGATGTCAATGACAAAAAGCAATAGCCCTTAACTTCTAAAATGAAGCAGTCCAATTCTACTATATACAGTTGTCTTTTATTACATATATATGGGACAGTAGTGGTTAAGGAACTTTGCTTCACCTCTGGTGTCTCTCACTTTTTTTTCTTTTTTTTCCCAATTTAAAAGTGGCTTTATTTGCTTATAAAGCAAATATTCACTACATAGTAGCTAGGTAAATGGAGCATTGAACATATTGCAGTTTGGTATTACCTGAAAAAAATATGGTAATTGACAGCTATGTATTTTTTTCTGTACAAGAAACATTAACAGATACAGTTATTACATCTAGTGTTTTGGACATCTGCACAGTATCTATTTGTGAAGCGAAACACAGAGCTTCAGAAGGTACAGTATCTTTGCAGCTGTGGCATGCTGAGAGAAGAAACAAAAAAGTGAATATAAGACAAACAAGGGCTAAGAAAGATTTGGGAAAAAAACCAGCACTGGTCATTTATGAAACTATTTATACTATAAAAAAGTGGATACGAAGCTCCAGTTTCCTGCCAAATTCTAATCCCCTCAATAAAATGTGCAATTTCATTCTCTTAAAACTGAAACATAGACAAAAAGGTTATTTAATGACCACACATGAGGTAAGAGCTAAAGTGAATCAAATTGAAATCAAGGTTGTTCATCACACACTTCTGACAGACAACTTTTATATAACTAGAAACTTTAAAAAGCCAATTAATTAATGCGCTGTTGCAAACTGTCTTTTGCTTTGAAATGTCATGCCAATGTTTCTGTTTTGACTGGAATATTCTTCCAGTTGTAAAGTTACTCAGATTTTTTCCCCCCAGTCAGAATGCCACTGGCATTCACCAGGCAGGGAAGAGAAAATCAGAGTTTTTGTTCAAGATCATTCAGTTTGACTGTTTAAATGGAGACCAATGACCTTGAGATACAAACCTGAGTGCAAGAACCTCCTATCATTCAGAGCTCAGAAGTCAGCTTGTCTCCCTTTTTAAACAAGTGTGCTTAAGCTTAAATACTTATGCCTTCCAGCCAGCCTGGGGCAGAAACCTGCCACGAAGATTTTACAGGAAGCAAAACAAAGCAAGCTGAATGCGAGAGTACATAAATGTGTTTATTATCATTTTTCTTTTCTCCACGGGGATGGCAACATTTTAATTTTGTCTGTGCTAGAGAAACAAAGAGAGTACAATATTGGCCTGATCACTTTCTCTGTGCAACCTATAATATTGGACAGATTTCTAAAGTCACCATGTTTGGGCAATTTATATATGTGGCTCCTTTCAAAGACACTGACATAGAAGATTCTTCTTCAGAAGTGGATTTTTTTGTTATTGTTCATGCATACAGAGGCTTATTCCTGGTACCACCTAAATCAACAAGAATAATTAATTTCTTTATTTTGTCCTTTTCTGCCACGAACCCTGTGAAGCAGCTGCCCCGTAAAGGGGAGTTCTGCAGGGACTGTTCTGGGGCAGAGGAGTGCTGAGGAAGCAAGACTACAGAACACATCAGGGAGTGCAGCTCTGAAAGGATTCACCTGATTTCACTGAAGCAGAGGACATGGTCATCTTCAGAGTTTAATTCTGTTCTCATTTATACTTGTATAAATCCAAGGAAATAAGTGAAAATGGAATTCAAATCTTATATGGGATCCTTTCTACAATTACTATATGTATCACTCAAAACCCTCTGTGGATGTCCTCATTCTGAACACATTCAGCTAAAACAAGTTCTGAGATTTGAACAATTTTATCATTGTAATAAAAGTAAAGAAAGGAAAAATAACAACTTCAGTAGAACCTAAATAAAGCCCCTTTTTTTTTTGACTTTAGCGAGGTTTTAATCTTAAATCTTGGCCAAGGACTTACAGGAATAAGTCCATATATTAAAGGCTAACCATTAGTGATATCTGAAGAATAATTATTGACCTTGGAGCTGAATTGTTCTTAAAGGAGCTGATCACCAAAGCAAACAATAAGGTGATCTGAAGATATACAGAGAGTCAGATACTGCATTCATGATATTTCTTTTGAATATTGATGTCTTAGTAACAGCTCTTATTCTAAGCTGCAGCAAGTCACTGGTTTTAACCCCAAACACTGCACGTGGGTTATATGCAATACATGCCATTTTGCACTTAATTTTCTTCCACTGACTTTAATTTGAAGTCTGAAGTTTGTTCTCCTACTTGAATTGCTGTGAAGAAGTTATAACTTTACCGAAGATCAAAGTCACACTTCAGAAAGAAAAGAAAATTAGACTTGTCCTTTGTTACAGCTGCAAAGCAGTAACACAGGGAAAAGAGACTAATACAAGGTTTTGTTTTGCTCTTCCCTGTAGTAACCTATAGTTTTCTTTTTTTCAAAGCATTTCTTTGATGGAGTTCAACCCTAAGTTCAGCTTCAAGCTGTGTATGCTAGTGCAATTCCAATATTGCTGGCACTTCTGGAAAGCAGCCTTGGTGGGTTTAAGCATAGTATACTGTAAAAAAGTAATTTGCCTTGCACACTGTTTGAGATCAGATTTTGCGGGCCTCCAAAAAAAAAAAAAAAAATTATACAATAGAGTTTATTTATTATTATACAGAAATGCAGAAGCACAAATTCTTCACCAAGACAAAATTAACCTTCTGATACATGGGTAGAAGAATTTCGTATTTGTAGGCATATAAATTGTTCCCTTTCCACCAAAAGATTTGAAGTTCCTCTACATTTGAATGCAAATATTCTGTTATCTAGTGTATCACTTTGAAACACGTGTTTCCTTCACAAGCACACTCTTTTGTGCCCACTGGTTCAGGGAGTCATGCAATAATGCTTTCCAATACAACAGCTATAAAACCCAGACAAGCTATTATTGTCTGTCTACATTAGCTTGTCTTTTTTGCTTTGAGGATTGTTTCACTATAAAACTGTATAACATAGGCTTTAAAAAGAGAAGATGTTCTAGTCTAACATTTCAGACCCTGTAGCTTAATGAGGTAGTCAGATTACCATCTGATGATGATACGGCATCCTTAAATGTCATTAGTAATCTGTGTGTGCTTTGCAATGACAACATTTAAACATATATTGCATTGTATTTCAAACCCAAAGCCTTTGTGCATATCAAGAAAATATGAAGACTTTAAAGAAAAGCACTCAATAGAAGGAGAAGGGATAAATGTACCTGATTTTCTTTGAGTTTTGGTGTGTCTCAGTAACTGAATACATATCTTTCACTGTCAGAGCAATGCTCTGCAAACCCAAAGTGTGTGAACTGTGAAGACTTTCCACTCTTTTTCCAATTCTGTGAGTTGGAAGCAATCTCACAGCTGGTTTAGTTTATGAGAGTTGGTAATGGCTGCTTAGGAAGAGGAATTCTGAATAGGCTGCAAACTGCAGGAAAGAAACCAATGCAGTGAAAGGATTTGGGGTCTTTTAACACCAGGTTGTGAAGCTAATCTATTTACTGTTCCTAGTACTCATAATCAATGCACTAGAAAAAAAACCAAACTAAACTTGAGGTGGAGCCAGGAAGCTGGAAAGAGGGATTGTGCAGGTTGGTGGATGTAGGTCTGAATTTACTGTTGGCATACCTATGAATGGATGAGTGTTAGTAGAAGACGACATTCTGGAGAAATAAGAATAGAACCGTAATTCATTTTTTAAGAGGGAAAGCTACCGCTGACAGGTAAATAGGAGACAGAGGCCAGGGTTCAGTTTCCTAAGTATAGATAACTAGTGCTAACTAGATTCCCTTAGATGTCTGAAAGTCCTCTGTATGAGCCTAACAGGTACGATGTGCGATCTATGGCAAATTTCTGAAACATTTTAGAGGCCAAGACTGGAAACCCTATGTTGCCTAAAGTGACATTAGATGTATATGTTTAGACAAATGAATCTCACCCAGAAAGTGAAATGTTATTTCTTTTCCATGCCCTACTTTAACATTTCCAAGCAAGGAGCCTGGCACAAAAAAACAAAAAAAAAAATAGATCTAGTTTTTCCTGCCAGTCTCCTTATTAGCCTTCCACGGACTTCCCTGTCAAGGAGCATGGAAAGATTACCAACTTGTATGAAGCAGTAAAAGAATTACAATAAAATTTTCTCTCTATTTATTTTGTGTTCCAGCAGCCCTTCTCTGACCCTAAAACGTTTGCTTATCTTTATCTCTTACCAAGGCAAAGATCCTGCCACTATTCCTAGGGAAGTTTCTATGATCTTATGACAAAAATAACAGTTGTGCATAACTGAAAATACTGAAAATACTGAAAATACTGCAAACTGTGAGTAGCTGAAAACCTGAAAACTGATTCAGAAAGGGTTGCTGTTTTGCATATGATTTTGCATTAAATATTAACTTGTTTTCATTTTTCCATTTGTTATTGTAGCAGTGCAAAACATCTGTAAGAAAACTTACAATGTGATTAAAACTGACAAATCTGTTACAGGTACAGACATATGAGATGACTGGCAACCATACACACAATGAAACAGAAGCATGTGGACATTTCTGTCTGACAGGAAGTAGGCTAAAATTTAAGATAACATGATATTCGCCATATTGGGGGATGCAAGCAGAAAGACAATAAGTCAATATAACACAGATAAAAAGGAGTTTGTGGGTAATCGAATTTCGCTATCACTTGGTTAGCACAAACACTTTTATACTTAAAAAAGAGATAGGAAAGATGACTGTTCATCTGAAATAAAAACTATTTATAAATATTCACATTATGAATAAGCAGACCTCAGCTTCTTCTTACATGGTACATCTTCTTACTTTACACTCATGTTCTGTAGCTTTTTCAGTATATTCTGAAATAAATTTTAACAGACACAGTATTAAAATGTGTATATAAGAATCTTGTTGACAAAATAAAGGATAATTCTTCTGAATAAATGATATTTCTTATGAACTGAAAATACACCCTCTAATTCCTGTGCAGCTAGAGTTTACCCTTTCATACAACTTTTTTCTAAATGATTCATTTTCAAAAATATGTTACAAATCAATTTATCTGTACTTGATTCTTTTAATTGTAATACATTTTAGATTATATCCTGCTTAATGATCTACTGTGCTCAGTGGGTTTAGGATTGCAAGTGTACATTAGTGACAATGACGAAGAAAAGATGAGCAGGTGAGCTCAGCTGTGATTGCCATACATGCATCAGTCAGTATTTATCAGACAATTCAGTCTCAGCAAATGAGCTGTTCTGCTGCAGTTGCTCACACTTCCTGTGCTCTTTTCATTCCTTTTGCCTAAGGAATTTAATGTACAAAATGCTGTTGCTATCTAAAGAGGCTGTCCAGAAAGATCCACGCCAGTTTTTTTCATTACTATGGAGAAGGAAGCATATGTGCATGAAAAGTGGATTGCAAGCAGTTAAAATCATTTTTGCACCCTGCAATTGGCCTTGTAACCTGTTACAGTGTTCCCGCTACATGCCAGTTTACTTTTAATAACTTCACCTCTGAGTACGGTGTCCTGGTTCCAGCTGGGATAGAGTTAATTTTCCTCCTAGTAGCTGGTGCAGTGCTGTGCTTTGGATTTAGCATGAGAATAATGTGATAACACACTGATGTTTTAGCTGTTGTTAAGCAGTGCTTATACTAAGTCAAGGGCTTTTCAGCTTCCTATGCTCTGCCAGGTGCACAAGAAGCTGGGAGGGATCACAGCCAGGATAGTTGACCCAAACTGGCCAAAAGGATATTCCATACTGTATGACGTCATGCTCAGAATATAAACTGTGGGGAGTTGGCTGGGGAGCAGTGATCGCTGCTTGCGGACTGGCTGGGCGTCGGTCAGCAGGTGGTGAGCGGTGGCATCACTTGTTTTTCCTGGGTTTTGTTCCTCTTTCTCTTTCTTTATTGTTTTCCTTTTCATTACAATTTTATTATTATTATTGTTAATGATATTATCATTATTTTATTTCAATCATTAAACTGTTCTTATCTCAACCCATGAGTTTTCTTACTTTTGCCCTTCCAATTCTCTCCCCCATCCCACTGGCAGGGGAGGGTGAGCAAGCGGCTGTGTGGTGCTTGGTTGCCAACTGGGGTTAAACCACGACATACAGTCACAACAATTTGGGCAGTTTTGACTGAGTGACTGAAAATCAATACATGTTCCATGTGGCTGTCAATGGTAGTTTTGACTTTAGCACATAAGTTGTTGGTAATGAAACTAGACAATGGACCTGTACGAGATCAACAACAGCCAAGGCTAGCAGAGTGACAACCCTTGCAAGAGTGGCATCAGAGATGATGTTTTGTGATGCTGGTCAGACTGCGTATGTCTGTCAGAAGTGGTCATCTTACAATTTTCAGAATTATACCTCTGATTGCTTTTAACAGCAAGAATGGCAACAGCAAGAATATTGCAACCTTGAAAAATATGGACATAAGCAGTCATAAATTGGCCCATAAAGCATGACTCCCATCAACACAGACCACAAAGTAGCTGAGAGTTGTTTCACCTCTGCAACCTGCCAGACTGATGAGACAAATGGAAGAAATGTGTCATAAATGCATCACTATAATCCTTTTATATTTAATGAGCACAGCAATCACTGCCTATATTGACAGGTATAATCAAAACACAATTAAGTGAAGAAGGAAATCCTTTTATCAAAAACAGCGTGGATAGTAACAAATGCCAGTAAGAGAATGCAACTGATCATTCATGAATTCATCTAGCTTTCTATTCCCTGGACACAAAAAGTGCTTTACAATAAAAGAGTCACTGGAGTCTGGTCCAGGAGAGCCTGCCTACCCAGACTCCCAGCTGTGTTAATAGGTAAGTCAGATTTCAGAGTAATTTAGCCAGAAACCAATCTTTTCCTATTATAATCACGGCAAAAGTCTAACAATGGTCAGAGTATGTGTGCCATTTTGGTTTTGTCTTTTTTTTCTTTTGTATCCACTGTCCCACATTGAAAATCAGCATGATTCATATAATAAAAAAAGCACTGTAAATAGCAGATTTGACAGAGGATTGCCTGAGGTCTGCAAGAATAATATGAACAGTGCACATCATCAGTAAAACTGGACTTTCTAATTGCAAAATAGGGACAAAGAGGGGAGGTTCTGCTTGTAGTGAGAAACTTGATGGTACAAGAACATAACAACCAATTAATAAGCATGTTTATAGCATGTTAATAGCTGGTTCCAGAGAACGAGTTCTTGTTCTGGGACCAATACATGTAAGCACACTTAGCATATCTCCTGATAACCCTCTGTGCCTAAAGCCCTTTCTGGCATACATCATGCTTACAATTCATCTGCTTCTCACAAAACCAGTGTTGTGAAGTAAGGTGGCAATATATCAGGTGGTAATGAAAGCTAATACCCTCCTAGAGATGGCTTCTTCTGCAGATTTATAGATACCATAAATCCTCACTCAAGATATCACTTATCACAAGATAAACTTGTAATGACTATGTTTTCCATAGTTCAAGGGTCTTCAAACATGGATAGGCTGAGACCTCCTTTCCACAAAAGGCATCATCCTCTGTGAATCCTGTGTGAAATCTTCAATGTGGGTAGCACAGTGTAACCATCACAACCCTCATAATGCCACAAACACCTTTGACTGGGCCCTGAGCTCTCGCAGTATCAAAATAAACTGCTCATCTGGTTTGCAGAGTACTGTGGGACTCTGAGGGGTAGTCTAATACTAGCATTTTGCATAATCTGTATAAAAATGGTAATGATCCATTTCACCTCCTTTGGAGTCAGGACCATGCCTTCCTGTATTGTTTTGGTCTGTTGGGCAATGACAGCAACACAGCCTGGTTCCAGCTGCACACAGAACTCCAGCTTGCGGCCACTCACTCAGCTGCAGTATCAGCTCAGCCTCATAAACAAGGCTTATTCCTGCATGGCTAGAAAATTGGTTATTCTAGCCATTAGCTATCCAAGACAGATTTCACAGCAGCAGTACATAGGCTTCCTATCCACACAGCAGAAAAAGACATTACTTTCATTTGTTTCAATGTCCTCTGCCATCCCCCGTGGAAATGTTATTTTCTTATAATTTATACAGGCGAAGAGGCTGGAAATTAAGTAAAAGAAAACTTTTTTATTTTTTCAATCAATCTTTTCCCTAACCAAGAACTCAGAAAAATGTTATTTTCCTTTCATCCAAACCCCAAAACCTTCAAGAAAAAAGGCATCAGTTCTCATACACTTTTGTCCTCATATGTTCTCTTCCATTCAAACTCAGTAAGCTACCTGCAGAGACTAAGGGGTGGGTATATGCCAGAATCATAGAATCATAGAATCATAGAATCATTAAGGTTGGAAAAGATCTCTAAGATCATCAAGTCCAACCATCAACTAACATCACCATGACTCCTAAACTAGGCCCTGGAGTGCCACGTCTACACCTTTTTTGAACCCCAAGAAGGCCCTATTAAACCCAGCAGATAAACTTCTATAAAAGGTAGCCAGTGGTTTTCTTCAAACCTTTTGCATGCCAGTTCTCTCCTTCAGACCTTGGCCCTGAATGATTCTCATGCTTCTATGCCCCTTTTCTTCCCAGGGGCAGCCCACCTGCCCCACAACTATAGCACATGTGGGACAAAATACTGAATAAGCCCCTGCGTTCCCACCGAGGAAAAAGACCACATAACACCTGACAGTTAGAGCACAGCAAAGCAAGAGGTACAGACCAAGAAATAAAAACCACACAGGAAAAAAATAGATGTGAACAAACCAACCATATAACTGCAAATAAGCTAAAATGGCTACTAAAAACCAAACAGGAAGAAACATGTGGCCATACTGGATTTCCCACCACCCCTCCAAAAAGTGAGCTAATACTCTGTTAAAAATACACAAAACCAAGAACAACACATGGCAAATCAGTTCAGAAACAGAGACAAATGTGAGAGGTGGGGGCAAAATAAAACCAAGAAAAATACATGAGGTGTCTATATGAGGAATCACGTGGCCATGGTTATGCTGGGGCCTGCAGACTCTGCTCTTCCTCTTTCCCTTCCTGCATTTTCATACCACCTGTTCTTACTTACATCCTCTCTGGTATACTGATATAACCTCTCCAGGAAGCAAGGGTATGTACTTTAGTTTTGTGATGTGTTTAAGAGAAAGAGGCTGGGAATCTCTCACCTCAAACACACAGTCATCTGGAAGTGGTTAATTACATTCACATTTGGTCTCAGTCAATAGCCGATGTTTAGCAACATTCATCCATTTCAGAAGCTTGCCTGATGTATACATTTAATGGTCAGATGTTGTGTAAGTGTGTTGATCTGGAAGAGAATACATTCCAGCTGAGGCACAGTGGCAACTCAGCAAAGGGAAGGGGAACATTTTTATCCCTCATTGACAGAGTTATTTACTATCTAGCTAAGTACAGATGACTCAAAGTCTGACAAAGAAACTTTTGCATCTACCAGGAACTAAAGCAGATCGTACTTTTAATTTAAAAGAATGAACAGACTGTCTCCTGAATAAAGAAAATGGTTTAGGGTTGAAAGACTGAATTTGTCTGAACCTACGGAAGTCTTCAGAGGGAAGGCTGGTCAACAGAGCCACCCAGCTTGCAGGCAAGGAGAGCCTGAGAATGGGAAGATGAAGGATGTGCTCAGAGGCCTGCTTCTGAAGGTGCTTTTTAATGGAGCATCTTTGAAGGACCTTCCCTCCAAAGGAGTTCTTTGAGAGAGGAGTCCAAACCAGCTCTTTTTAATAATTGCAGCCTGATGCGTAACACACAAACCCCAAGACCTAGGCTGCCATCTGGCCTGAAATGAATACAAGTCAACTGACCATGAATTACTTCTTTCATGTGTCCTCAGTTAACTTAATTTATGCATAATTTTTTCTTTTATTTCTTCACCCAAATCCTTCATAGATATTTACATCTGTTTTGGATGCTATGAGTAAAACATGGTTGGATCAGGGTTTTCTCCTGTGCAAATCCCTCTAAATGCAAATTCTGGCAACAAGAATTCAATTCTAATTACCCACGCACACTCAAACGTGTCCTTTTTAAAATCAGTTTCTTCTTGCAGCAGGCAAAACTCGGGAAGTTCACTTGGTGCTTTTCTGTTCTTCAACATGTTTTCCTTCAAGAATCAAACAAAAGCAATATGGAAGCATAAAGTGGGAAAGGAGCTTAAAATGCATGTTGAAAAGGTGAAGTAAACTCATGGGGACCTCATCCAGAACACCAATTTGGATTAATCAAATTAACACAAACTAAGCAACAGTAAGAGAGACGTAGTTCTTTTTGCTGCCCAATTCCAACCCTACGCAGGAGCAGACCCAGCTGCCAAAAAGTCTTAAAACAGTCCTCAAAACCAGTATTTACACCTTCTGTGCATTGTGATTGTGAGCACCTGCTTTAATATCCCCAGGTTTTGGAGTGCTGGCCTTAAAAGTATGTTTTGCGGTAAGAGATTTACAAATGCCATGACAATAATTTTAGGAAAAAATGGCCACACTGAAATAAGCACCAAATGTGAATACATACACCAAAAATCTCATCAAATTCAGTTTTGTTTTATCTGTGTTTTCTTTTTCTTCACTGCTAAGAATCAAGAAATATTTGTATCTGAACAGAAATTTTATCCTTCCTAATCAGTCTGATCCTCCCAACTGATATTCAGTATTTGCTTGCACTGGGCATTATATCAGTTCCATTGTTATCTCAGTTTGAGTGGTGACTATTAGTTGATAATTTAAAAAGGTTTTTAAAATGGATCATAGAGCCTTGTCACGCCTTAAGCTGGAGATATTTTGGTTTTATTCCAAGTAACCCTTTCTGTTTATTTAATAAAATACTTTTTTTTTTATTCTTGTGGTCACAAGTGGTACAATGGCAACTGAATAGTCAAAATCGGTTGTGCATGTATGGAGACATTTAAGTAAAGACCAAAGACTTCTCAGCTTTGCACCTGAATTACTTTCTCATGTCCCTGGGTTTAAATCACACTCTCAGTGTAATTAGTATACACTTACAATACATTTTCAATTGTATCTGAGCACAGACACTGAGCTTCTCAGCATCTTTAAGAGAGGGAGAGAGACAGACAAACATCCTAACATAGTATGTAAGTTTATACAAAACAAGGAGGTGACTTAGAAGCAATTTCCTCTGGGTGAATTTGTTATTAGTGTACTTAAACATAAATATAATGTATTTTATCTTTTTACTAGACTGGTTGACAAGTTAAGGATTAAATCTTTCTAAAAACCTATATCTATTTGTTAAAAACCTGGCAACATTAAAAAAATAGTATCCTGTTCATTCACATTTCAGATCAAAAGCTAAATGCTGCTCAAGACTCTTTAGGATTACGGGTAAAATATTTTTGCAAAGAATTAAAGTCAAAGGGTAAAGTTTGTTTTTAATTATATATCACCACTAATTTTTTTGTGTATAAAAAAGGGATTGAACACTATGTCTGGTCATGTGCTCCTGATTAAGTTATGTTTCAATAGGCCAGCACAGTATAGTCATAATCATTTAGGTCTATATTTTTACAAATGCAAACATAATTTATGCAGACAAAAAGCAGAACAGTGAATGCAAAAGAACTCCCACAAACAAAAACATAGTAAAGATGACAATGCGAGAAATTATGAATTATAGTAATTTTCAAATTGCACACAGAACTGTATTCCTTTTACTAAATTGATACCCATGATTTTGCATGCAACTGAATATTTGAAATGAGAGGACTGTTGAACATCTTTTTGTGTAAAAATCTGAATATGAAGAGAAATTCTGCAGAAATACTATATGGCACAGGGAGGGACTGATGTGTTGTAGGCAGCAAATAATAAGATGGTGGTAAAATGGATAGAGTTATCTGGAATTCTCTTTACATTATGGAAAACTTCAGTGTGTACCATTCAAAATGTATATGTCCCAGTTAAACATTATGCAGGGATCAATTGTAAATGTATGTGCTAACATGGCAAAAACCGAGGATGGCCATTAACTTTTCAGTGTGATTTTTCAGTTCTCATTCCGGCACGTATATGGTGTCAATGCTGCTGACTGTCTGAACATGCTCTGGTAAATATCTCTGCATATCAGACTAGCAGAGTACTCTGATGGCAGCTGACTAATATCTAGAAACTACTGTGCTAAGCAGAAATATTAGTTTTATTCTAATTTCTGTTTTATAATCTAGCAGATTTATTTCAAGTTTGGAACTTTTTTTTAATATTTGAGGAATTCCCCCGTATCCTTATTTCAATAATGTGGGAAAAAAAGGCATATTTTTAAACAAGAGTTGCACTGGCAGTTACTGTAACGTATATGCACTAAAACCTAAAATCTTGTTATTGGCAAAGAATAACATCTTTCAGTAGATCCAAACTAAACTAGGGAATCTAGGTCATTTATCACCTCTGGGTGAAGCCAAGTTAGGCAAGAACATGGAAATACCTAGGCAAACCTTAGTGAGACATGTTTTACTCTCCTGGTTCAGCACAAGAATAGCTTTCCACTGTGTGTTTTCTGTTCTGCAAAGGATAAACAGCCCAAGACTTGGTGAACATTTCTAAATGAAAACACATTTCCTTGCTTTTATCTTCTGCTAAGAAGTGTATAAAGCCAAATTTAATTTTTTTAAACTTTTATTAAATACCAAATGTACATATTTTCAAAATTTAGGCATTTCAATGTTAGTTTTTAATAAATAACAAAAAGAGTAAAGTATTGCTTCCATAATTTTCAGTGGTAACTGAGTCTACAGTTGCTCATTATTAAATACAACCTCAAGAACTTGGAAGAATTTCTAATGTAAGACTGTAACATTATTATTATTACTTATGATTCTCATAATTTTGTGAGCATGTTTTCTCTTCTGAACAGAAAGAAACCTTAAATTTGAAAACAATTGCAAGTATTGTCACAAGTATTCAGGTTCATTGAGATAGTAACAGAAACCAAAACTCTCATTATATTGACAACTAAATTGCCTCAGGATCACTGGCTAAGATGAACCATAAAGTTCTCATCTTTGGTCTTTTCTACTAATTAACTAATTACATATTCATTATTATCAGAATGATATTTATCTTTTCCTCGAAAAGAAATATCTCCTCAGTTGTTTTCACAGGAGGTGTGTAATGACCTCTGCCATTATTTTTTCAGTCAAGCTACTCATCCGAAGGTAAATATCCATCCCAGTGCCTGTTCACTCCTGTTGTTCCCCTCTCTCTGGAAGGGAGGAAGAGCAGTTTTCTTCCTGACTCGCTCTTTTGTCTTGAATTCATGTTTCACAGTGATGCTTTTTAGCTTTTATAGCTCTGATGGAAAGGAAGCTGAAATTGAAAGAGATTGATCCACTGGAAAAAGACTACTGTTTGTCAGATTTATGCCTCACTTGCGTTACCTCCAATTTACCCTTTTTGCACTCTACAGAGTCACTGGAAAAACAAAAAACAATCTCGCTCCCCCCTGCAGATACCTCAATACCTTCTTTCCCTTTCGCCTTCCGTGTTTGTTCTGTGCCTCAAGCATAAATATTTGTAAACCCATGCCTGGCAGAGCTGCACAAATCGAAAAGCAGAGCAACGTTCCAGCAATGTCCCTCAGTGCAACAGGACCTACGCGCCACCCCTCCAGCATAATTTTTAACTACCACATCTCTCCTCGGGAATAATTTTTCAAAAATGCCATTAGAAGTAAGAGTTGTGATGTATTTAATCTATGAACCAAGTGGAATAGATTATTTGATGGTCTTTTCTGCCTGGAGCAGCATTAGACAACGCTAAACAGAGTCTCCAAAGCAGAATAATTAGTGAATCATTATCTAGCAGGGCCTTACTGCTGTGACCTGGAGGCATGAAGCAATTCAGTAAAATAGAAAGAAGCATTTTAATTCCTTTTCAAGTTCTACAAAAGAACTAAATGCTTGCTGAGATGCTGTACACATCTAGACGAGACATGCCCTCTGGAGTTGCTGGTATGGTATAACGGCAACCTGAAAATGTACTTAGACATCTCCCTGTGCAATGACTCTTTGAAGACCACGAGTATTTTAGAGTATAGAATGATAGCAGGTTTGCCCAGATAAATTCAGCTTCCAAACATCTTTAAGCTTTTGTCAGGGCACCTCAGGGCTGTCAGGGCTCCCCATGGTGGGTGATGGCAGGGCCTGGCAGGCAGGGCCCGTCCCAGCCCCAGCCAGGGGGCACGGGGGCAGCCCCAGCCCCAGGCATCGGGCACCTCTCTGGGGACGGGGATGGGCTGAGGCTTGGGCTGGGACGTGGGCCCGCCGGTGGGCCCGGCTCGGCGGGGCCCGTGGCCGGNAGGGTGGGGGGAGCCCGGGGGGCTGGGCAGGGACACTCAGGGCTGGTGGTGCCCTCACACGACAGGTTTAATATTTCTGTCACCTGTACTATAAGAAGTATCTGAATAAAAAAAAAAAGAAAAACAATTTCCTCCTCCTAATTTCTTGGGTATGATGTCATTTTGTAGAACTCATTTTGTCTAAGTCAGTCTGTTGATTTAAGAGATATGAAATAAGAATAATAGCTTTTTACGTCTGTATTGCTACAAAGGCCAAGTAGAAGTAAATTAGATGCTGCTATGTTTCTGTTTGATCAGCAGTACAATTCAGCAAATTCTAATCTTCAAATCCTGTTGGGTTTTTATCATTGATTGAAAGGAACTTCTCTTATCCATGGTAATTTGGCACTGAAGCAATACACAAAGGAAAGAAACTGTGAACAGTACTTACACCTCACGTATGAGTATTTAGTACTTAGTGCTTATTAGTACTTAGTACTTCTGTACTCCTAAATGGGTGAGGCACAGAAAAGTGCTCTCTGTTTCCTTTTATTTCTTCATTCTCCTTAGCTGCAGAAGTGCTGGAATGCATCAGTACAGGAAAAGACAGTGTAATGTCTTGTGCCAGGATCAGTATTGATGATCTAAAGTATCTGCTGCTTCTTAAATTTTATTGTTTTTTAAAGTAAAGCATAGCATCATCCCCCAAAAAAAGTAAAAAATTAACAGACCATCCATAAATAAAGGAAGCTAGGAAGGAAATCATAGTGCACAACTTGAGTTGTTCTGAGAGATCTTTCTGCCTTTAATGGTCATTGGTCTATAACTATTATAATTTGTTCAGAATTAGTATTAAAAAGGAAACATACCACTCCTTCCTTCTCCTTCAGAGACCAAACTACCCCCCTTCAGAGTTTTGTCATGGAGAAATAATGATGGGAAGAGCACCTTTAACCTTGAGGAAGGGCAAATCACACAGAGAATTGAGTGTTTCTTTTCAAGAATCAATATTCTTCCTATGTGTGCACCAACGACTAACTCTTGTTCTTCTTGCCCAACAACGACATGCAGGGACCTGGGCGCTGATGGTATTTGGCTAAACCACTACATGACTGGTCTGAAGAGAAAAAAAGGGTACAGTCCAAAAAGAGTTATCAAGTTGAAGGCAGCTTTCAGAACATAGGGGCAACTGAACAGGGAGAGAAGCAAGCTAAACACAAGATCTAGCTGTACGTTTGCTGTCTCCATACCGAAAGTAGGCAAACAGGTCTCTGTTGAACTTGTCTGTTCAAAACATGCTTTTCCCAATAGGAGAGCACAGCTTATTGCATGCCACACTAGCTGTCTAAGGATTTCAAAAGTAGGAAGCAGAGGGCAATGACAGCTTCTGAATTTCCAGTGCAGTCCAGGTCCTAGAAGACCAGAAAGAGAGCCTGTTCTTTTGAGATGAGGAAGTTCTCCCAGATACCTGTGACTTTTGACAGGAAATGAAGTCCAGTTCTACTTTATTTTCCAAAAACACTTCTGGGTACTTCTCCTCAGGAAACAACTCTGTCTGTGGATGGAGGAGCAGCTCTGAGAAGGGGGATTGTAAAGAACTATGATTTCTAACGCAGAATCATAAATTTCCATATTGGCCCGGTAGTTCTAGACATGCCATTCTCAGTGTGCTGCCTACTGGGTCACTTAGTTCCCCTCTTACACTGTAGAGAGAAATTAGGTATTTATTTCACGCAATGTTCTCCTTTGGTCAAATACCAAATCAGTATTTAAATATGGTACCATGCTGGCAATAGCATAGCATAAATATCATATGCTACTTTCTTCTTCAAGTTACAATTCTTCTTATGGGATTGCTATTTAAACAGAGGCTGCATCTTCCATCTGATACAAAAAAGAAATGTTGACTCTGTGCATGATGCATATTTAAATTTAAGGAGTACACATAAGCATTTTGTTCTGTAGTGTAACAAGAAAGGAATGTAAATCTTGATATGATATTCCTGATAACCATTGTTAGCAATTGTGACAAAATAAATCTCGATAAAATGTACTGTTGGAGAAAATACTGAAATGAATGAATGAGGATAAGAATCAGTTCTTACATATAGTAAATGGATAGTAATGTACAAAATCTATGATCCCCTTGCAAAATGAAATGTTTATCACCCATCAAAACCTGACACACACAAAGCTGTTTGTTTAAAAAAAAGACCCCAACAAAAAATACCCTAGCAAGGTTATTTACAGTTATCTAAAGAAAGTACAGCTATTCTGGAACACTTCTATAATACTGCCTTTAGAAGACTGTTAAATAATTCACAAGCATATAATTTGTCAAATAACTTTCTCAACATACTTTTCAAATAGAATTTTCTTGGAACATTTTGCTTTCACCAATGCTTAGCACGGTTTATGAATTTTCAGATACCGAAAAGCACTTCTGAATTCAAAACCAGTATTTCTCACACAAGTTTCTTATCAGTTAGCTACTGGCATGAAGGTTCAGGAGCAGTATAGGAAAAAAGGTGAAAGGCAACCTATCTGTTTGGCACTCAACTCGTGCAGTCAAGGTTGCAGTCAGGGATGTCTTCATCCCACTGATGGCAGTGTGGACACCTCCAGGGAGTATACACGGATAGTGCAGCCTCGGATGACTGCTGCACCAAGAGCTAGTAAATTTTTGAGATGGTATTGAGAACACGAATACAGATTCCTGAGTCTGTAGCTGCAAGTATGACTAAAGTTTATCACATTCTTTAATGTTTTTTCGTTGTCATTATTTCCCAGCACACTGAACAACGGTTAGGAATCACTGAGACGTAGCATGCTCCTTGTTCCTCACCTGTTTCCTTGACTCCTTTCCCAAAACATGGCATAAGTCAGGCTCTTCATCAAAATATTCCCTCTAAGGTAATGCTGAAGGTGCTCCCTGATCCTTGGAAGGGAAAAAAAACCCAACTCACAATAGTGCAGACTCAGTAATTTCTGGTTTAAATATGAACAGCCACAGCTGTTTTCCAAACTCATTTCCTGCTGGTCAGATTTCTTCTGTCAAATATAAATCTTTCCTCTGTGCTCCCAGGAGTTCAGAGTACTTGCGTGCTGCGTGTTTGTGAATTGAATTGGTTGTTCCTGGCATGGGAGAAATTCTTTTCTTCAGCAGGCAAGGGGAAATCTGGTCCAATCCTACTGAAGTCAATGGGGCTACTGCAGTGAGATGAAAAACAAGAAGTCACATCCATAAATTGTTGTTCTGCCAATTTATTACTTTTATATTTTTTGTTTGTTTGTTTCCTTGTGAACCCAATTATTTTATATCCTTTAAAAGAATAAGCCTCTTCAGAGCATGTAAAATATTACTTTCTTGTACTTGATGGGATTAATGTTCTATATTTGCACAGAATTATGCTGAATTACCTATCCCCCTCTGTAAAATAAAAAGGTGTATTGGCCGCATTCTCTAAGATTTTGTTTTTCTTCCCATCTTGTTCTTTTTGTATATAAATGCCAGAATATAGTTCAAAATGGAAGAAGATTCATATCATTTGTGTACATCTGAGATGTTCATTCCTGCATGTATAAATGCAAGAGAAAATCAATCTTCTAGTTGTATTGCAACCAAATTATATATGTCTAGAGAAATCAAGGGTAAGAATAGGTCTGAAAAAGACAAAATGAAGAAAGAATGAAACTGTATTCAGGCAGGAGAGGAGGTAGGGCAGCAAAAGTCTTCTGACAGAAGTTAAGTGACTAGCAGAGTGTCTCTTTACATGATGATAGAGGGAAACATTTAATAATTCTAGTCTGTTCTGTATTTTCCTACAAAACCACCACTGAGAAGGGAACAACTGTTCCTGGAAGATAAAGCTGAGCCCAGACAGTTCCTGCTACTCAAAAATGTAAATCTAGAAACTGCAAAAATAGCAGCCTATTGTATTGTAGCAAAAAGAAGGTTCAGTCTTTTCACGTAACAGATACCTTGAGAGGTTTTTTGTAACCTGCACAGCAATAAGGAGAGTCTGGAAAATCTACTGCATTTCATAACCTCTCTCTCTCTTGATAAGGAAAGAAGGTGCAAAAGAACACGATAGTTTTAATTTCCTTAGTCTTTTCCAACTTCAGGCCAAAACTGGCATAATTCTAAGTATTTTTCATTTTTAACACAAAAATAATCTCAATTTTAATATTAAGAAAAGGAGACTAATTTGTTACAACTCTTCACATTTTTGCATCTTTTATCACCAGAAATAATGATGTTGCTTCTCATATTCCTGTACCATTGCAGACTGAGGTAGGTCTATAGCATAACTCTCCTTATAGGGGACCGTGTCTGACTGTGCTCTAATTTAACCTACAACATGTTTTTGCATCCCATTAAAAGCTATGATCTTATCTCGCTGTAAAATTTGAACAACAAAACCAAAACAGACTGCTAGCAAAACCTATTCATCAATAATAGTAGCTGCAACATATTTTACATGATACGGTTTAAATCTTCTTTGCCAAATTTGAAAGATTTTGCACTGGTCCAAGTAAACCAGGATTTCCAAACATTAAATAATATGAATCTGTTAAAATTCTTTTCTTCTGGCCTGTGTCTTACTCATCTTTCACATGTATAGTAAAATATTGGGACCCTTCTCCTCTCTACAGTATCGAAACATAGGTACCACTATAAATTAATCCTGTTAAGAGGGAGAGATGAGCAAACACCTTGAAATTCACAAGTCCGTGGGTGCATGCCGTGTCAAATCCTAGTTTAAAAACCAAAAAAAAACCCCAGAAAACCCAAACAATAAAACAACCTGGCCAGTGTATATTTTTTAACCTTGGAACTCCTATCTTTTTACTGAGCAAAAGACTTCAAAGGGGATTATTCACTTTAAAAGAATCTCTTTTTCACAGCTGTGTAATAAGGGAGCCCTTATCCTTTCAACACAAAGGGCTCTCTTCTGCCCTCATCTTCACATTGACACGTCTGGATCTATCAGAACTGCCTACTGGTAAATCGATAGCATTCGTGCCATAAACTGACATTCTGACTATGTAGAAAATAATTGTTACATACAGATTTCACTAGATACAAGTGTGAGAACATGAGTTAGCAGGAAGAGCTATGGGCGTAGCAGGAAAAGATAAAACAGTTGATGTGAAGCTCCTCTTATCTTATGATGTGCCATTTTCTCAGTTGTTTTTCCTGTTGTACAATACCCCCTGCAAACATATACAGTGTCTTTATTTTCCTTGGCCACAAGGTGTGTTTTTTTCTTTTTCACAACTGGTGAAGAAAACAATTGATTAAGACATTTGGTTTAAAAGGTGCTAATTCCTAATGATATTTTCAGTTAAGACAGAATTCAGTGCAACGTGTAATTCATACCACTTCCCGGATCTTTCTTTGAGAGACAGGTCTCCTCTTAAGCTATGCTTGTTTTTCTCTGTTTTTCAGCATCATGGTCACATCAGACACTCACACACACAGAGAGAAAGGTCATTTTCAATGACCATAAAGGAAAGATTAATAGAAAAACTACAAGAAGGATTATATAATTAACTTAATCCTTTTGATGTTCCAAACAGATTTGAGTATACAACATAATATGGATAAATTCTTGACTTTATGGTTTCAGCTGCAAGGTCTGCTATTTTTTTCAAAATGGAGGGAATGGACAGAGAAGAGAAAACTACATATGCAAGTTTTCTTTTCATAGGTAAATATTAAGGAAACCCTTTGATAACTTTTAGAAAAGACAAAGAGCTATTTCCTGTTAAATCTGTGAATTGTATCTGAGTTAGGTACAAACGGTGTGTTTGCTAAAATATTTCTGGGGCTTCAAGATGTTTTCTTTTGGGTATTTTTTGGTTTTTGGGTTTTTTTTAATCCTCTGCTACTTTTCTTTTTACCCCTTATATTTTGGTTTCCAGCTATCAAATTCAGAAGGCAGCTTTTAACACTGGCATATTTGATAATCACAAAAGAAAGGTTAAAGGCATGATGACAGAAAAGTGCTGAAACACCTCAAATTCACTGAACTTACTTCAGTTCATGACCTAAGGAGGTCTATAGGTTATAGCTCTTACGAATCTTGTACCAGCTCATTCTCAACAGCTACCCATCCAGCACATCTCACAGGAACTAAAGAGCTAATCCTAAATCCTCTACAATTAAACAAACAAACCAAAAAAAAAAAAAAAAAAAAAAAAAAAAAAAAAAAAAAAAAAAAAAAAAAAAAAAGAGAAAGAGAGAAACACTACCAAGCTTCAGAATACTTAACATGACTTTCACTAGGATTTTGTCAGGCTGATTTCAAAAAGATCTTTATGGTTTCCTAAATACTATAGATACAAATATATAAAAAGTGACTGAAAATTAAGAATTAAATCTTAGTCTTGTTGAAAGCAGAAGATACATTTCTACTAACTAACTCAGGGAGAAACCTTAACAGTTTTCTCAATGTTTTCTGACAAAAAAAGTGTCCTTCTATACAGTGTAAACTTCTTTGTAGGTGAACTGAGGAAATTCACATTCAGTATCAACCTAATAATGGAAAATAAAACATCCTGTGCCTCAGAGTAGGTTGGTGTTTCAGTTCAGGTTTTGTATATCTCTAAGAAATAAAAACAATAGCTGTATTTTTCTTTGTGTCACTTGAAAAAAAAATCTGTTCAACAAGCATGCTGTGTGGTTGTACATCTCGTATGAAACTGAGATAAGGAGGAAACTGTAATTGTAGGAGATCTGCATTTGAATTTAAGACATTGTGTGACTGAAAATGACTGAAACATAACAATAAAGTGATATATTTTCTACATTCACTTACCTACTGAATTCAAGTGTTAAAATCTTCATGTCATCTTTTGTGAGGCAAAGTGCTTTCAGTGACTGAGATGGGATTGCCTGGGGATTTAATTTAAGAATCACGTAAAGCTGGATCTAGTTTTTAAATAAAAGCTTGGCAGATATTTCATTGTTCTTGTTCTGCAATGGTGTCAGATTTTTTTGTAATAAAGGATTTAGCTCTGCTGATTGGCACTGGCTGAGAACCACTTCAAACTAAAAACTGTGAAAAGAGGATAGATTTTGCAAAACAATTTATGAGATTTCTACTGGTACACTAAGATGGCAAGGACTGATGTATTCAGGTAACTTTGCTGTTCTTCCACCCAGTAGATGTAAGGAAAGGTCTATCCCAGTAAAGTGTTTTGGAAAAGACCACTCAGTAGTCTTATTTTGGAGCATAACAGCTCTAACACAAAATCTTTCTGGTGGAAATTCTCGCTGAAGCCACTCAAAGGCCCACCGCCTTCTGTCCACTCTTTCTGCCTGTGCATGAGTTTTCCTCACAGCCTGGAGTCCTGGACAGGGGTTTCAGTGCCACCTGAAAACCCCAGCCTTTGTAACCAGCCCAGAAGCAGTGGGCAGAAACTGAGTCACTCATAGTTAGAACTGGAGACTGTGAAATAATTTTCTGTGCACAACCTCTCCATATCCTTCTCATTGGAAAAGTGTTCATTTTCCCTTTTCTCTTCTCTCTCCCAATCTCTTTCTCCCTCTGCAGCCTCTGATCTTCCATATTCATACACTTTAGCAAATACACAGAACTTCTGCAGTATGTTTAATATGACACGGTTTAGCGTGTTGAGAATTTTCTGCTTTCAAGAATACAGTACTATGGTTTCTAAAATACACAAAGCAGACAAACAGTGGTTCTATACTGCTACTAATGATAAGCAGTCTACTGTTTATTGTTATCTCAGTGACAAACTTTTCACAATAAAGATATTCAAATTCACTTTAAGTTGATTTGACAGATTGCTTTTGTTTCATGTGCTGTTTAATTTTTTTCTAATATCTTCTATTTTTTTTTTCTTCACAGATCTGACTTAGACCAAGTCATCAGCTCTCATGAATATGTGTGCATAGCAACAGATAGCATACGTAATACATGGGAGCGGGAAGGAAGGAGAGGGAGAAGTGAGGAGGGATTCAAGATCTTTTTCTTCATCCAGGCATGATGTGTGTTTCCTCTCTGCATTTACTGAATGTTACCAAACTACTAATGCTACACCTTTGTCCTTAACCTATAGACTATTCAATGCGCCAGAGACCTGAAGTCCTAACTTATCCAAATCCTTCCAAATTACAAGACTTTAAAATTGTGACTGACCTATTTTCAAAAGACATTTCTTATTAACATTTCAGAAGAAATACAGATTTTACTAAAAGATCTTATGAATTTTGCTTTTCTCAGGGTTTCTCTTCTTATTTACAATGATCATATCTCCTAGTGAAAGCTGTAACATTTTTATGTACACCCAGGGAGAACTTATAGTAAATTTTCCACCTTCATGAACACAGTACTATGTGTGCTTCACATAATAAATAACAAGTGAATAGTCCTTGGATAAAGGCATTTTTTTAATTGTGATTTAAACCATTTCAAGGAAATAAAAAGAAAGCAAATCATCCACATGTCATTATTTTCATCCATGTTTCAAAAAAGTAGGGTTAGTAAGTCCAGGTAGTTGACATCAAATTCAATTAACTTAAAATGTTAATTTATTTCCTAGTTATTAAAGTTTAATCTCTATGGACAGACTAAGAGCCCTTACGTGTGATACAAATCCCATGCACCTACTTTTGGGTCAGCTTCAGTAGAAGCAGATGGCATAAAAAGCAAAGTTTGTACAAACAAAAATAGATATTTATGAGGTTCTCAGAAATTCATGTTAAGAAAAATGGTATAAATTTTATAGCAACAAAATGAACCTAAATAGTGAGAGATCAAGTTAGGCTTTCTGCTTCCTCTGCTCAAAAACCTTTATGACTCTATGCATCATTGTTCTTTGTTGTTACAAGCAGTTGCGTATAGTGTCATTGCCTTCACACATGACACAGCACGGGGAATATTAGCACTGGTGGGAAGGGACTACAAAAATATGCATGGGATATGAAGCAATCATTGTTGCAGACACATGAAAAGCATCTGCGTTGCTTTTAGACAGGAAAGATACAGTCATTATTGTAATCAAAGTGGGGGGGTTGAAAATTGATTTTTAAAGCTCCTTTCACATTTATATATGAGGAGGAGTAAGTGCTCTAGGAATATTGAATACAAATACAATATTAATCTTATTTAATATTAAGATTAAATGGTGTTTGTAGTAGCTTGAAAATGATCATTCTTCAATTACACTGTTGTAGCCATGGCACAGCATGTTAGTAAACTTGGAAAAACAATTTTTAATTTTATTCTTTCTAAATAAAAAACCAAAACAACAATAAACAAATGTACAACAACATTATCATCTAGTAAGTAAATGATGACAGAATTCGCAAAGGTACACAATTTTTCTAGATACAGGATTTGTGCCCAGAATGCCTTGGAAGTCTGACATAGCTTGATAGGTGTTGTTTGCCAGGCTGATGTGATTTTTCTCTCACTGAACCTGTTTCATTAATTTGATGTGTGAGAAATAAATATTTGCTGTGCAATTAACTGGAGATTATTATGGTCTAATGGAACTTTCCCATACAAACAGATGCTCGGCCCTTTAGGTGCATAAAAACCACATCAGCACTTGATAAACAGAAGGAAGCTGTGGGGAAAATATTGTCAAAGACATTTAATTGGTGAACAAAATTGATGCACATGTAATAGTTTTGGATTTGCTTAATTGAAGTAGCGAAACAAAAATGATAGTTACCATGTGTGCAGATATATTTGCCAAAGCTGTAGAAATTATATTGGAGGTACAGCCAGTAAAAGTAACAATCTTTTTTTAATAAAAATACATGCCCTTGTTCTCAGAGTCTCATATATTTATCTTATATATGCAATATTTTATAAAACTAATTATGTCACTGATAAAATAAGAAATGAAAAAAAGACACAGAAAATTATGGGCTGAAAATCGCAGTACTTAATAGCCAAGACACTTTTTGTCTATGTTATAACAAAATAAATAGATACATTACCTGTATTATCTAGACTGCAAACCCCTGGAAAGGGAAATTAGACCTCTTGCTCCTACACACATAGCCACTTCCCGACTGAGGGGTTTGATTTAACAGTAATTTTGGTGGTAGTATGATACAAAGCCCATAGTTCAAAAGCTATGATCTCTTCAACTAAAATAAGTAAGAAAGTAAACAAATAAATAAATAAGTTAGTTAGTAAGTAACTAAGGGGAAGCCTTGGATGGTAGCTGCTCCTAACACTGCATTTCAGAAACAGCACATTTATAACAAGATTAATACAGTGTGCTCAAAGTGAAAATGTACAAATAAAACTGAGAAACTACAGAAACTGAGAAAACATCAAATGGATGAGTTATAATCAGTTCTACCTCTAATATACATGGAAATGTTCAGTCTACAGCAAGGTGTTTTAGGCATTCAATTAGGAGTTACGGTCCACCTCTTTTAAGTTCTCCGTGCACTGTTTTGTGTTTTACATTCATGTTTGCACAACTGGTACAAGACTTCCTACAGTACAAGCTCTTCTCTCTGTAGGAGATAGCAGAGGTAGTTATGCTCAGTGTTGATAACCAAGGAGGAACTGTACATCCAATTCACGAAAAATAAAGCTGGAACAAAGGTAGCATTGAATCTTCATAAATATTTCTCCTGCAACAGTATGGAACACTTAAAACATAAATGTAAATCTAAATATATACATCTAAATTCAAACCTATACCTATATACATAAATAGATGATACACATAATAAAATGGGTCAAAAGGAAAATGTTCTGGAACACCTTATTTCTGAAACCTCTCCAAATGTCCCTATCTTTTTTTAATGCCAACCACCAGTAGAGGAAGCTCCTTGAAAGTCTCTAGATCCAAGAGCAGATCTTCCTTACCATAGAAAGAAAGTTCAAATATCTTAGTACAATGCAGTCAGAAACAAGGTACAAAAGTACCTACTCCATAATTCTTGAGAATCACTTTTGTATGGAGACTCAGTTGTTAGTGCTGTGAGGCAAGTTAAAATGCCAAGCTATGTTAAAATATCAAACTGGATAACGAATAAGCTTTGAACCTTGATCTTAAGGTTCCAGTTGCTACACAATTTTTAAATATTTATTATATTACCAGTGTTCTTTAATATAACTATGAAATTAAATTAAAACTACATGCATAAAGGGAACATTCTGGCTGCAAAGGTCAGCATTCAAAAACAAAGAAACAAAATTTAAGATAGATAGTGCACTGTAAACTGGAGAAAGGAATAATATTTATTTTCATTCTCACTGCTCAATAAGCAAACTCCTTTCTCATTAATTCTGCAGTGACCACCTTGTGTGTTGAAGGCCTAATGGCTCAAAAAATATGTGTGCTAATTTAGTGAGATCTATAGGCATCAGAAAGCTTAACCAAATTTTTCTGTTTTGTAAACAAATGCTAACTCAGAATAAGGCACAGATCTGTATGCTTGAAGGAGTCTAGAAAGGCAGAAAGTATCTATACTTTTTGAAGTCTAAGTCTTTTAAATGATAGATTAGGCTTGTTCTGAAAAGTACCTAATGCATAAATGGCAAATGTGAACACACTTAGAGAAGAAAGTATAAAGGCAGATGAAGAAAATTAGTCAGGTGAATGGAGCAGTAGCAGGAGAAGAGGTTCACTGAATGGCTTGATAACATTAGAAATGATGTTCAGCACAACAGCTTAGTTGTCACATGCCTTTTCCACAGTTCAACACATTGCAAGCCACAGGCGATTCCTCCAGAAATCTCTCTTTGAACTACAGTATAGAACACATTAAAATGAAAAGCTTTTATCCAAAGGTAGTTCCCAAATACTTCCAATATGTAATCTCATACCACAGGGGAGGAAATTTAAACAGAAAATTATTAGGTCTGGATCTCATAGTCAGAGGTAACATCATTTGTAAGGCAATTTACAGACGCTAGTTTTCCTCCCTCTCATTAAAAATGTCAGTAATATTGCAGCAAGACTTAGTTTCCAGTCCTAAGTGCTTATAATCCTTTGTCCCTGGTGCTTTTCCAGTGAGGGTCTGCTGCTTACATGCTGTGGCATTTTAGGCAACATGCATGCCTCAGTGTGAGTGTCCATAGCTTTCTGGTGAGCAACTCCAAAAGAGCATTTTGTTTCCTGGCATTAACCTACTCTAATCTCAGCCCTGAGCTGAGGTCAGCTGCAGGACCAAGGCTGGCTTTCAGCTATGCAGAAAGTGCTAAGGAGAAAGTTACTCTGTGAGAGGTGACAGAAGAGTGACATCCTCCCTTAAAACCCAATATTGCAGTAAGTGATCTTCCAGACCTAGAGGTGGGTAACAATAACCTTGCCGGGGTTTTATTGTCTCAGTGAGTGGCATATTCGGCTTTGCTGATGTTTCTGAAACAAGTCAGGATTACAGCACTAGACCTGAGCACAGGGTAAGGTCCAGCAGTGAGCGGGAAAGCTGTTGATTCCTGGGTCACATCTCTATGAAGACACACAAAAACATGCACACTGCTTCACCCCAACATTAAACTAAAGTAGTAACGTCTCTTCGTAGCTTTTCCACAATCAGAATCTCACTCTGAAGCAACTTGCAGAGCAAACAGCACTCTCACAGCAAAGCTACATTGCAAATGATGCAGCAGAGGTGCAAGGATGTGCACAGCTTAGAGGGCACCTGCGTCTGAAACAGTTCTTGCTAAAAAGGAGAAATGGGGGATTAATTTGCTATACTATTTGCCACAAAATATTACAGCTTATAACTGATAACTGAATGTCTTCAGTGATAAAAGGGCTATTAGATAAAGTGGAACAGATAACATATCGATGTTAGGAAATATAACGCGATTCCCCTTGTAATCATATTCTGCCACATGACACAGTGCAAGCTTTTGTGATATTGCCCATTATGACGAAGTAGCCACAAAATGGATGCTCCATCTTAGGAAAAAAGAAATCCTTCTCTGCAACTTTTTAAGAGAGCCTGTCCTGACAACTGTAAAAACAGCTAGCCTAGCCAAAGGATTAAATGAAGGCCGCCTCATTTAGGGCCCCATGAATGTCATGTGGTTTCTTTGGTTAGCACTGTTTCTTTTGAGGGTTTCACAGACAGGTCTGTTTGCTTTCTGTTTACATTTGTCGCCATTGGGAACTATGTACCTCATATCTCAACTGCTACTAGTAATAAAACAACATAGCTGGGGGCAGGCTGCCAGCTGAATAAGGCAGTAACAGGTTGTGTTAGAAAACGTTAGGGCTGTTGCAGTGATGATCAAGAAGAAAAATATTAAAATGAGAAGTAGTAAAAAACCCCTGGCAATTCTTTATAACCAATAACAATAACTTTACATCAAGACAGGTAACGGGCAGAGGGTAAAGGGATGAATTGAAATTATGGCTAGCTCAGATTTCTTCAAAAGGAAGTGTTTTGGAAATTTTTTACCACCTGCTGAATAGCTCTGGCAAGTCACCCTCAGAAAACTGCATCCCTTGGGCAGTCTGGTGGTGGTCTCCTTGCACTGAAAAGGAGAAGTTTGTCTTAAGACATATCAAATCTTGGCCATTTAAGCCTGCCTTTCTAGGTCTCAAAGTCAAATCACAGTTCTCTAAGGAAAAATACGACTACATATCTAACAATATTTGAGAAGTTTGTTAACACTTTTCCAATTTCATCACAGCAGAGAAAGATGGAAAACATAAAAAGACACTTTAAAACATTAAGTTTCCCCTTAATACACTGCACAGGCATATGACACAGACATATGAAATTGAACTTGCTACTTCTTTCTTCAGCAGTGGGCCCTGGTAATTTCAAAATGTCCTGTCGATCCTCCATCATGAATGACATACTTTACACTCTCCTCATCTCACTTCTCCTTCTCCTTCTCCTTTCCTAACTTTTTTCTTCCCTTTCCTTCTCCCTCTCTGCCTCTGTCTTCTGTCCCTCTCCTCCTTCTCCCTCTTCTTCTCCCTCTCCCTTTACCTCCACGGACAGACTTTGGAAAGGCAACATCTCACAAAAAAATAGAGTAGGAATTTATCATATAGAAATAATTTTTTGCACTTTAATTAAGCTTCCACTTTTTCAGCGTACGAACATCTGCAATGACCTCTAAAGTTAAAGAATCTCAGGGAACAAACCCCTTTTAACACTAAGGGACAAACATAATCATGAAGCAGGAACTATGTTTGAGAGTCATATTGGACATTCAGAAGTCACTAAATTCACCTGGATTTACTATGCCTCTGAACTAATTTTTTTACGGGAAAATCATAGCGCCTTGGTGACACTTCAGCATACCTCCCATCAAATAATACTGAGGCTCGTACTATTTGACTAGAAATTGTGAATCTCATCTTGAGACCAGCTGGAGTCTTTATCAATCTGCTGATGAAGGTTTTTGGGCATACACTTAAATCAAACAATTATGAACAGTATCTGCTACTTGACTTTAAAATGCATAAACCACACTGGAAGATAGTTGGGCCACTTACTTGCAATTTATCATCCTACATCTTCATTAAAAGACCCTTCTGTACTGAACAAACAGCAACAACAGAACTTAAATGAGCTTCGTTGCATGTCAGCAAGTGTGCACTAATGGAGACAGATGCTGTTCTGACCTCTACTTATTAGGATCTGACAGCCAGTTTAGACACCATCTGCCACCCTCTAGGGATGTCACTTGAAAGTGACGTTAGTGATGCATCATGATGGCCAACTGCTGCCATTTATACAATACTTGCGGTTCAGCAAATGGGGGCAGAACTTGAATGAAAAAAGCATTCTGCTACTACACCTGCTGCAGAAAACTTGGCTCCTAACCTAACTGGCTATATAAAGTAAAAAGTTCCTAAAATATTTCTTCTGTAAGAAGAATATTTAATTCAAGTTTCAAAGACAAAAATGAAACTCTGTTTCATTTATCACCACAGTGATAAATTAAAGTACTATGGACTCATGGCTATCAACTGAAGACCTTTAAGAATTTTCTGTCACTCCTGTTATAAATAACTTACTAAAAGTACAGACCTTTTCCCTTACCTGCAGTGCTCTATCTTGCAGCATGGATATCTATTTTTTTTACTGTTTCCTCTTTACTACTCTAAGTAATCGGACATTTCTTAAATACAGTCCCTGCAGCACTCAGGAATGCTCTTCTGGGAGCTTAAACATTACAATTTAACTGTAATGTTAACAGTTTAAAACTTTCCAGTCTTATACTTGCTAAATTAACAGTCTCCTCCCATCCCACAAAAAAAGAAACTGAGAAACTGCCAGTTTTAAACAGATAATAGACTTAATGACAGTGTCAGGTCTGTTATAGCAGAGCCTTTTGGGAAAAGCCAGACTTAGCCTGTTTTCCCCTGATTACCTGTACAACTTTGTGCCAATAGAGGCTACCCATGATCTTCACATGCCATCATAACACTAAAAAGACAACACATCAAGAGAGAGAAAAAGTTTTTCTCTCTTACATTGTATAAGCAAACAATAGGATGCAGTAGCTGGTCTGAAAACCTTAGAAATCTATGGAATGAAAATAGCAAACAAAATTATTATTCCTCCAACTTTACAAAAGGTAAATCGAGACTCAAAAGTTTAAATGGTTTAGTAAAGGTTATGTACCAATTTGTTCCTAAGTTACTTGCTTATGATGAAGTGTTCCTATATATCTTCCACAGACAATTATCCACTTTTCTACAATATAAACCTGATTAAAGCAACAAGAATAAAATTAGATGTTTTAATAAGTATATGCCTGTAGATCTAGTTCAATATACATAGTAAACAAAAGCGTGTGCTTATCGTAATCTGGATATGGTATAGGTGACAGAACTGGATACATTTTAATAACAGCATAATGTGTTATGCCTAAAAACGTAAATTGAAATTACATGGCTTTAATACCAGGTTTGTTTGTATTTTCAAAAATCAGTATAATTAAAAAGCTAATGATGTAAGAGACCAGAATAAGAGAACTATGTGCAATTCCATTATTCTTCCCACATTCAACTGCTCAAACAGGACACAATGATCCTATACAAAGTACAAAATGGAATTGAAACAGGAGAAAAAGAGGAGGGAAACAGAAGTGAAAGGTTCTCTCCATTTATCTTTCCCAACTTCCTCAACCATCCCTCACATGATTACCTTACTTGCCATTGAATTGGTCAGCCGCCTTCCATTATTAAATGTTGTTGAAGAGAATGTCAATAATGTCCAAACTTCCTTTTCAAAAGCAGGATTTGCAAACATCAGAAGAATCTGTGCTTTAGCTCCTGAAGCACAAAAAGAAAGGCTGATGCTGTCAGTGATTTCCTACTAGTGGAAAATGTGTGTGTGATCATCACAGATAGAACAGAGAGATCCCACAACAGACATGTAAAATCAAAGCATTATTTTTTCCTTTCAGGTTCACCCTTTTAGGACTACAGTGTGGCTGGCCTCAAAGGCTCAAAAGTTGTAGCAAATCTGACTGAAACTGTTTGCCTCCTCTACAACAAACCAGTATCACATAACAGGGAACTGAGCCTTCAAATTTCTGGCGGATGGAAATATTAGAGAATGGAAAGCAATAGGATGATTTCCTTTTTATTTAGTTTCATTGCCATAAGCACACAATACAGTCTGATAACCAGAATAGACACCTGCAGGCATTCTAAAGATTGCCCTACTTCAAACAACAAATACTGTTCAGAATGGTTAATAAAACTGCGAGTTTTATGGAGATAGAAAATTACTATGTTTTGCCTTGCTTTCAGCATTTTAAGTGAAAAACATTTCTTGGCTCATGTGGTTCCAAATTTAGCTTCAGCTAGCCAGAACGGGGAGTTGTGTATGGCCAGATCTCCAGTTACGGTAAAATGCTTTCAGACTGAAGCCCAGAGCCCCGCTCCCTCTCACACCGCAGACCTTCCAGCATCTGCCTGTTACAACACGTGGCTTGCAGCACCTTCCCTTTCGCTGGCTGTGTTACTGAATGAAAGTTGTGGTGGGTGCTTCTGCTGAACTCAGTCACATCGGTCCACACCATTGCTTTTGGATTGCATGGGGCCCTCGGGGGGGGGGCCTCTTTTACGTAGAAAGAGACTTAGTTTGGAAAGACCATGTAGCGTTAGAAATGGAACAGTCAAGCCACGATTCTTGGCTTTCAACAGTCATTCAGGGCCTAAGTAAGCTCAGCAGGATTTTTATAAGCTCTCTCTTTGACTCAAGTTCTTAAACTTTGCCTTTATTACACTTTAGTAACTACATGATATTTGTGATATTGAGCCTAATTGCATATTAAACGCTTACTCAGACTGAAAACTGTTTACATAGGAAATTTCCAGAGATTGAAAAGGAATTGGGAGGAAGGAAGGAAAACTGTTGCCACAACCAAAACAGATAAAATGATTTTAAAAAAGGTAACACTTTACAAAAATACAAGAAGTCTGACAGCTCCCTGGATATTTTGTGTTTGCAGAAGGAGTGGATTAAATGTTATATTAAAGGAAAAGATTACATGGGCCAATAAAATTGTTTCCCTATGGATCTCATGGTATCACTTCTAACAGTACTGCTCTTTGGAGTATGCTTTATGCACTTATCTTTTTTAATTTCGGTTTTAAAATTAAAGGGAAAAAAACCCCACTAGACTAGCAGCAGAAAGCATTAGTTTTTCTGGTTTTTTCTAGCCTTTAAAAAAAAAACCAAGAAAGCAAATTAAAAAGAGGAAGTTTTATCTCTCCAGTTACTATTGGTGGTTTAACACATAGCATTATCACTGTTTCAGTTTGACAGTGTAACATATAAAAAATTTGCTGATTAACATAAGAACCAACTATTTTGCAGTTTAATCTCATATGTGTATAAGAATCTGAATTACCACTCTTGCTAGCCCATCTGTTTCCCTGATTGCTGTTGGCTTCTCCACAGGGATAGAAAACAGTAATTTAGTTGCTTCATTATTAACACCTGTGATTTTCACTGGCAGAGAACATATATGTTCAGTTTGTGAAAAAGCCATACTAGTTTCAGGTCCTTACTCTTAGAGGGTCATTTAATGCTGCACAAAGGCAGAAGGTTGCTACCACTGGAAACTCTTGATAAATTTATTACAAGA
Source organism: Fregata magnificens (assembly GCA_013389945.1). Classification (NCBI taxonomy): domain Eukaryota; kingdom Metazoa; phylum Chordata; class Aves; order Suliformes; family Fregatidae; genus Fregata; species Fregata magnificens. Next base: position 94,255 of record WAAD01006022.1, read on the forward strand.
AAAGGCAAAGGTGATAATATAAGCTTCCTTATATACCCTGCCAATATAGTCCAATTCTGGCTTAAGTTTTTCTCCATCATTCAAGGTGGGGTTTTTTTTCTGTTTGGTTTTGGGTTTTTTTTATGGATCAATTGATTGCCTCAAGGGACTTAGCAAAAAATTAATGCCATGAGCTCCACATTCCAGATATTTGGACAGCATCTGAGGGAAATACAGTGCCCTGAGGGCACTCATTAAAGTAATTTTTTAAAAACTCATTTCACGTTTTTTAATAGAATCTGGAGCTCCAGCTTCTCAGAAGCCAGCCATTTTTCTTCTTCATTTCCTTATGATAAACAAAGCATATTTTCTTCATTAGATCAACAGCCCTGAAAGGAGAAAAAACCTCTAAGAATTACAATGAACCTCAGGCAAAAAAAAATGTGGATATTTATTCAAATGTTAGAATTACATTTTGGGATCTCCATGAAACAGAAGATCATTTCTGACAATCTAGATTACTGGTTTACAGATAAATCACAATACAGGATCAAAATAATATTAACTTCACAATTAATTTTTCATTATTGATTGTAAAACTATTGTTAGGAATGGGAGCCTTCAGTCTCATACAGTAAACCAGTCCTTATCAGGTAATTTCATTTGTGCAGCTGTGAAGAACATCAATGAGTCTTACAGGAAACATTCTGTCTGGGAGCTGTAGGTTGGGGACCACTAATCTAAAGATATGTAAATAAGTTAGTGTTTTTACATTTATGTTTAGGATGCTCTCTTCCTCTTTTTCATCTTCCCTTAAGATTTCCTTCCCCTACTCTTTGAGTTTTCTATTTCCACGCATGAAATATAGTTTCTCCAGAGGTAGAAGTCCATGGCTTGATATCCAAGTGGTAGAATGTCTAAATATTGTGATAATGTGAGTGGGATTTGAAGGGCATTAACACAGTGCATTCTAAGTCACAGCGATTGTCTTGTTCAATACTAGTCCACCAACACTGACATAAGCACTATAGAGACTACCTATACTTCAAGGAACAGAGTCCTATTTCAGACATATCCTGCACCTCAAGTTGTTTGTGAAGTTAACTACAAAAAAAAAAGGAAGTATGATTTTTATTCGTTGCTATGTAATGAAATTAATACTTTCTTAAAAGGGGGAAATTATCCGATTCTGTCAAAGGAGTTGCTCCAAAGAGAGTGAATATATCTCACATTGAAACTGATGTATGGTGTAGAAAGACCTCATCGTTTTTTTACTCTTCCTGCCAACAGATGAAGAACACTTACGTTAGGCTTGATAAGTGTGTCGCTTACTTTTGATATGAGAAAGCACAAAGACCTGTTGACTTGGCAGTGAACAGAGCTACTCTTGAAAAGATTTCATCTTTTCTGTTGGAGGTTTCAAAGGGTAGTTCTGATAAAAAATTATTTTGTACCTCATGTAAGGGTTGTCTTATACCTGGCTTAGTCTTTTCTCTGGCCAGCAGGACTGTGAAGTGTAGGAGCATCTACTCTAGAGTTTTCACTGTGGTGGTAGCGTTCAGGAGACTGAGAGACTCTTGCAACTGCTATCGCGCTCTTAACCAATGAAGCTGAAGCTCAGTCCAAATAAACTCACAATAAAATTGGGAGGGTAGATGATTCAAAACATAAGGCAAGGTGAAGAGTGCGTGGTTGCCAGTTTTTTTTACAGTCAAGCAGTGAGATTTCCAGGCACTGTAACATCAGTTTACAGCAGAGTTATATCATCATTGTGCAAACAAGATGTGCAAAGAAGGTATTTTTCTTCTTTTTCTGTTTCTGTTTTGTTTCCCATGGGATAATGTCCTACCATCTGAATATGATGACTCCTATCTAAAGAGATATTCTCATTGGTTTACTACGACTCTTGTGTTTACAGTTTTGAGACGATCTTACCGCAGGGCACCCTAAATGTAGTTACACCTCAGGCCAGCTTAGAAACCAAAGCCAGTATAAAAATGTGTGGCTTCTTTATTGAATTGATTTCTCAGTGGGGAATATGTAACATGATAATTTTGTGCTTTGCACTAGCTGCCTTCAGATCTCTGGGTGGATTTTAAAGGTTTGGTATTGATCTATAAACACCAAAATAGTTTGGTTTCTGCCTATTTGATAAACTGCTTCCCTTCTATGGTACAGCAGTAGACAGTGAAAAGCACTGCAGTAAAATGTCCTCAGTTTAACAGAGTAAATTATATTTCCAGGTCAGAGGGCCACCTTCAACGTGGTCTCCATCATCAATGCAGAAGAAAGCGAAGAGAATGAGGATGAAGAAAGAAAGACAAAGGAAGGGTGTTCTGACTCCCTAATAGCTTGATTCATATTGCACTCTGGGGCTTTGTGAAATGCAAAATTTCACCTTGATAAGCTGAGAAAGGACTGTAGCTTTCCATTTTTATACAAGTGCTGTACGATATCAGGAAAAATTTGTTCATTACAGCATTTTTGAGTTCAGAGCTGACCACGTACATTAAGAATCCTCTGAGCACGTGTGAAGGATTGGGGTGGGTCTATACATGTGTCCTGGTTTCAGCTGGGATAGAGTTAACTTTCTTCCTAGTTGCTGGTATAGTGCTGTGTTTTGGATTTAGTATGAGAATAATGTTGATTACACACTGATGTTTTAGTTGTTGCTAAATAGTGCTTACACTAGTCAAGGACTTTTCCAGCCTGCCATGCTCTGCCAGGTGCACAAGAAGCTGGGAGGGGAGGGGGCACAGCCAAAGCAGTTGATCCAAACTGGCCAAAGGGATATTCCATACCATATGACATCATGCTCAGTATATGGACTGTGGGGAGTTGGCCGGGGGGGCAGTGATCGCTGCTTGGGGACTGGCTGGGCATCGGTCAGCAGGTGGTGAGGGGTTGCATCGTTTGTTTTTCCTGGGTTTTGCTTCTCTCTCTCTCTCATTGTTTTCCTTTTCATTACATTATTATTTATTATCATTATTATTATTATTATTATTACATTTTAATTATTAAGCTTCTCTTATCTCAACCCACGAGTTTTCTTAGTTTTGCCCTTCTGATTCTCTCCCCCATCCCACTGTGGGGGTGGTGGTGAGCAAGCAGCTGTGTGGTGTTTAGCTGCCTGCCAGGTTAAACCACAACAACATGACATCTCAGAAGATCATATATGATTAGTGAAACTATGGAATTATCACTTTTGGGTATCTCCAGGATCAGAATGTTGAACCGCTATGTTGGTTTTGGCAGAAATATTTTGATTTATGCAGCCTGCTAAAATTTAGTGCCACTCTCCTGCTTGGGTTGTTTGTTAAGGATTTAACTACTATTTTGGATCTCTCTGCACTGGATTCAAGAAAAGAACCCCCAGGAAGAGTAAGTCATCTCAATATACTGTAGACTTCTATCAGCTGGTCAGCTGAAATGTCTCATAGACTCCACTGTATATACTGGCTGCATTTCCATTGAGTATGGTGGCAGCTCAAACATTCCTTACACACAGAGATAGCAAAATACAGGTGTTTTAGTCTCAAGCTTATTCCACTCCTACTCAGAGAATATGGAAGAAGCCTCCAGAATGTGGAAGCACACTTCATCATGGAGGAAAAACCAGCTCTGCGTGTAGACATGTCCACAGAGAGCAATGAACTGCTAGAAGGTTCCAGATTCTTCTGTGTGGACAGTCTCAAATTTCTCCTCTCCAAGTATTCTGATTAAACCAGAAACCAAGATGCCACTCAGTAATGTTCATTAACAGACAGTTTTCTTAATTGCATAACATTTATTTTTTAAATCCAGTAAAGCTATTTTCCTCCAATGATATTGTTTAAACAGTAATTAGTTTTTTATTTATTAGTAACATACAACAATCCTGGGGTCTGAAATCAGCTGACTTCATAAATAATTTGCTCTAACTCCAATTTGCAAGCTGCAGATCTACCCATACCTGCTTATTGAAAAGAACACCACATAAATTTGGTCTCCAGATTTCAAATGATTAATGGCATTTTCAGTTCCTAGTGGTTAGTAAAGAAATGTATATACATGGTAAGTGTTCTGGTATTGATGGAATTTCCTCTCTTGGCTATAAGAATTAGGAACTGCTAAATAATTAAACTAAGCTTGTAAGTTTGGTCAAATGGGACTACATACCCTTCTCATATTTCACCTGTGATTTCATCCAGTTTCTCTCTTAATTGTGAATGTAGGGTACCATTAAAGCATTTGCTTTTCCCTTCTGAATTTAATTTGTACTCCTATTTTGTTCTGGTTATCGTTAGAAAGGATACTGCAGTGCCTTTAACTTTCTACTAGGCTAAACGACGCATCATTATGGAGATACCCAGCAGGAGTTTACATACTCTGCATGACCTGGGGAACCCGCAGATTTTCTCTGAAATCTTCAGGAACAGTCACTGGAATTAAAGCAGCTTGAGCGATCAGGTCTCTAAGTCTGTGCTGTTATGGCAACCCTCTCACACCTTGTACATCTGATTACAAAACACAGAGAAATCCTGTGGCCGTATGCGTAGTCAGCAACAAATCACATCCTCCATCACTGGCCAGTGCAGGATCCACTACGTCAGTGTCGTGCTTTACGTATTCTTGTCTCACCTTTCTCAAAGGTCTCCAGTCTTCCCACAGAAGTTATTCCAGAGGTCTGCTGTTCTTTACCATTAGGAAGCTTTTATAGTGTTTGCCTGCTTTGTTGGACTCTAAATTTATGATGAATAAACCTAAATGATAAACTGAATGCAAGTTATGCTACTTGTTTAAGATATGCTAAGCAGATGCTTACTTTAAGCTGTTCTGTATTGTAAAGTTGCTATTTTGGGGTAGTTGTCAAACTATGAGGCACTGTTTTATTTCACACAGCCACATTCACCTCCAGTTTTACAGACCTCATAAAATGCTTAATTGCTTCTCATGGACAGATACCTCCAAATAAGGATTGGTGAAGAGATATTACTGTCTGAGATTGTTTGGTTCTTCCCTCATGTCTTGTTATCCTTTTTCATTGCTTCAGTTGGAAATTGGCACAAAAATTATTTTCTCATCTCTTGGTAATACCATTATAACTTTTCAAAACAGATTGTGTATTTGCTTTTCATTTAGACATTACTTAACTATGCCACTCCTCCAGGTTGCAGCCACAGAGCAGTGAAGCAGCCATTCAGTTACGCTCTTAACTCTCACCACTCACATAAGTCTTGGCATAGTGGAAAATAATGCTGCTAAAGGAGGAGCTACAGCCTATTCATTAAATCCATCCATCTTTTTTTCCAGTCCTGTGGAAGGACAATAATCAGCTGGAATCAAGGTCTTTTTAATAGGTATTGTCATTGTTATAGTCCTATATCTAATCCTTATTTCACCAGATAATTAAAAAGATACTTTTCAGGTAATGAGACTCAAGTTTCTAAATTCCCTGAAATTATAGTTGAAGCTGGTATTGAGAAACTACACAGGACCGACAGAAAATCCAAATGTGACTGTACTTATATGTTGATATCTCTTTAATATTTTCATAGTGCAGATTCTTATATCACCATGAGATGGCCTTGAAATAGATTTACACATTGATCCCCTAATCCTTAGGTATCTCAAAGTTATACACTTCTTTTTAAGTTAGAAGGTCATTCTCCAGTTCTTAACTTATTTTAAGATTCAAACCTTAAAATTCTTCTCTGTCAGCCATTTCATGCACAGGATATTTATAGAATATAAAATATTTAAAGATTAATATCTCTCCAGGGCTAGAGAATAAAAGCACTTTTTATGCAATGGCATTTTAATAGTTCCTATTCTCTGCCATAAAAGAGCATTTTTAGATTTCATCTTATTTAAACGCTTCATTATTTCAAATCTTTCGTCATGTTTTCTTGGTCACAAGTTTCACACACATAGCTAAGTACAAAAGTAATCTGATTTCTCTTCATGAAAGCACTTATGCCACATGCACATCACTCTTATGGGACATAGTTTCTTCTCAAACATCTTTAATGAATAGAAAAAGACTTAAGCACATGCTTATCATTAACTATGAACATAAATCTTCTGGTTAGCTGAAACTCAAAGCTCTGGCAGGATTTCAGCTCATTAGCAATTTTCTCTAGTATTTTAGAAAGATAATATATAGTTTTTGGCTTGTATAACATTAACACAAACTTCAAGGCAATTTAAATAACAATTTTTAATGGCTTAGTTAGTTACAATTGTAGGCAAGCCTTTCTTTTTGCTGAATACTCATCCAATAAACCAATGCTTATTTACAGCCTGGAATTCTACTTAGTAGTATAGTTCAGCACTATTGTAATTACATATTGTTAAAACCATGTTAAACTTTAGCTGAGCCAAATTCATTGGTTCAAGATACCGAGATAAACACTGAGTTAGAATACAGAATAACTTTATTGCTATCTGATTAATTAAATTAATTTTCAGGGAAAAAAAACCCCAACCCCCCCTGTTTGTTCTGACACTGAATAGCTGCTTAAATGCATGTGTAAATCCCAGGCCAGCTGCATTAAATTATTTATGCTTGTCTTTGACCAGTTTTCTCTGAACCAGTTATTTCTTATTCAAGTCAGTATCTTAAAGGGCTTTTATCACTGTTGTTCAAAATGTTATAGATAAAAATAGAGTGTTATCTGAGGAGTTACTATCTAGAAGTGGGAAATTTGAACAGGTTTGCACTTTTTTTGTTTCTCTCCAACCTGATTAGTATCAGATGTGATCAATAAGAATCATACCCAATTAGACATTCTTATATTCAGATGTTGGTAAAAATAGTTAAATACATCTGTTTATCTGCTGATAACAAAATGAGGTAACACAATTTTTTTTCTGAGTTGTACCTTTGAATGAATGTGAATTCAGAGAATGGAATTCTTTAAGACATAAGTGCAAATAGTTAAAATTATTAGAGTATACAATCAGTGATTTAGGATCAGTTTAACAAACATCTCTAAAAGTCATCACTGAGGAGATGTCATTAAATAACATCTACTGGAAAGTTGGAGGGTTTGGTTGTAATCTTAATGCTATTTAAGGAATATGTGATATACCTGTAGATATGTGTGATACACCCTTTAAAAAGCAGTGACTCTAAAAAGATACATAACATTTCAAGCAGAAAATCAGCTGACGGTGACCTCCCAGTAGGACTCTGTGGAGGAATATCCTTGGATCTGTAAACAAGACAGGGGGGCAGAAGAGTAGGAATTTGATTTTAACCCTGAATAAAGGGGTTTTAAGGAGTCCAACTTTAAAGCATACCAGTCACAAGAAACAGAATCACACACCTTATTCCAGGATGGAGATGTCTTACAGCAGGAGACTTGCATTCATTTTGGTTTTGTTTCTGTTTTTGTTTTTTTTAAATATCAGGATATTATCCTATATCATGTATAAGTATCATCTTTAGTACCTCCTTTTTTTTTTTTAAAGAGCTTTAGAAGAGGTGTCAAAGCTGTTTCAGTAATGAGAAGCTGAAGACAGAGAACAGAATACAAATGAAGACACAGCCTTTCACAGTGACAGTGATTAGTCATCGCAGCAGCTAACCATTCGGTTGGAAGCCTGTCTATCTCTCAAAACCTTCAGATCAAAACTGAATATTTCCATGGAAGTTCTCTCTTAGTCAAACCCAGACTTTCAAACCTGTAGGCAGGGTAGCTGGATGAAAGCAAGTTTTAGTTAAGCCCAGGGGTAACTTTGCTGGATGAAATTTAATAGTCTATACAAGGGGCTACAAGGACATTAGCTAATCTAATGGGGTCCTGTAAATTCCGAAGGTATGTATCAGGAGGGTAACTACATTGCCCTCTTTGCCATGTTATAGTTTTTAGCAGCTAATATTCATACATCCTGGACTGCAGGATGATAATTAGACATTCAGTATCATTTCAGCAAAGAGAAATAATGTTTCTTCTGAACCATTCCTGTGCTATATTTGATTTGTCTAATTGGACCAATACTAGACAAAGCAAAGTCATCTTCATCCATGTGGTGTTTAAGGTGCAAACAGGACTTGAGCAAAAGCATTAGAGTTGGGTGTCTATTGCAAACTTTGCTGCATTACGTCATAACCACTGTTCCCAATATTGGGGTTTTTTAGTATTTTTTTTTTCAGATAGGCAGCTTTGAGTAAATTTGCCAGACAAAACCGATTCTCCTCCTAGTTGTCTGAAGAAAATGCTCAGAATGGGAAAATAGTCCTAGTGGATTTCAATTTGAAACTATGATATTAGAAGCTAATATGTTGCAATGTCCAGGATGTGTGATGGTAGAAAGGGAAATAGTTACAGAGAATGAAACCACAAGAACCTCCCCTTAGAAACAAGGTTAAAAACATGTTTTTAGGAGAGCTTTAATTTACTTTTCAACTACTTGCTGAAAGCTGTGGTATCACTAGTCTCGGCTGAGGTTTTAAAACCTCTGCATTAGCAATCCCAAGAAAACGATGCGGCTTGATATATTAATTATGATATCTTACTTTGCTCACTTTGCAGGTAAGGAGGGGGGGGGAGTTGTTGGGGTTTTTTTATTATTATTATTTTACCCCAGAATTCTCCAAACCTTAACTGATCAAGGAAGGCAGAGCTATTTTTTAATCAAGGATGAACGTGTCAGTTCTCAGTTTTACTTTGTAAAGTCTTAAAGCTGCTGGTTTATGGAGGAAAGAAAAAATGAGAAAAAAGTATAAAAGTACTTAAAAGAGTAGATAGAAATTAAAATTACATCTGACTGAAAAAGGAGAAAAATATAGGTTCATTTTTGCCTGTTAGGAATGTATACTAATATTTTTATATATACGTCAACTGGACAACATATTAAGTTTATTTCAGGATTTTTATAAAACTGGGTCTTGGAGTACTTTTAAAAGTGTATGTATTCACTTACACCAACAAACTTAAAAGAAATAAGATATAAAAGTTATTTGGGACTAATTTTTTTTTTTAATTGTACAGTGTGATGAGAATGCAAAAGATATTTCAGATATGAGCCATCTGTTTCTCTTCACAAAGTTGGCTACCTCTCCTTCATTGACTGAGGTGAGACGTTTTCTGTGGGTAGTGAAAAATTGCTATCAATGTGATGTACTGATTTTTTAAGATATTTTATTTTTCACCCAAATGAAAGGTGTGTCCCAGAAACTCCTCTGGATTATTTCCATTTTAAAACGTGTTTCACGTTAGCTTTCAGGAACCTCTTTCAAGTACGGCCCTGTCATTTCCAAACATACATTTCTTAGTATATATGTTCAAAAGACAAAAAGTCTAAAAAGAATGACTATATAAAAATAGGAGTAACCAGCTGTTTTAAAACATTGATTTGCTCTTATATTTTTAAAAACATGTCTTGTCTGCTCTTAGTAATAACTTTCCAATTTTTTATACTCTATAAAAATGCAGATGTAAAACTTAAAAGACAAACTTTCATTTGAAAGCAGTTCCATAAATACAAGAACATTTGTGATGGAAATCTAGTTTTATGTTCTCAGATGGAAAAGAAAAGATTCATTTCACCAAATTTTTTATGTCTTTCCCTGAACTCATTACTCTATGTGAGAAATAGGTTCTTTTATAGTTAAAAAAAACCCAAACAACCAAAACATTTTATCACATAAACCTTTCTTATGGGATGGAATTAATCTTGCCTTTAAGTTACTATTTCTGTTTATTGACTACAAAGGGAGACTATGGTTAAGTGTAGGCATTTAAATGTGGATATTTGAAGGGTAAATAACTGAGTTTAAAGTAGAATCTCACGTGATTTATTAATTAAAATTTCAAAACTCAAATGCATGTTTAGTCATGTAAGGTGTTAAAAAGAGTGAGACGTGACCTGAAATGGGTGTCAAGTAGGGGTTTGTTCTGTTGCTCACAAGAAATTCTAAGAGTTCATCACTACGCTGCCTGGACAAGCCCCTTCAAACTATTCGCCAGTTGAGGATTGCCTAAGTGCAGTGCACCTCAGTGACCTCCAGGATTTGGCTCATGCCATCATGCCTGTGGTGAGGGAGTAAATGCAGACATTGCAGCCTGCCAACTTTTAGACTGGCTAGCGATTGCCTCTGGAAGAGGGAATGTCTAAATGCATTAACAGTTTAGCCTTCTGGATCCTTCGCAGTTAATATCAGATTTGTTTCTTGAGGTGTATTTTCTTGTTCATGGAGCTTTTTTTTTCCTTTTTTTTTTTCCTTTTAGCTGTTCAAAGCACAGTAATAGATTTACTTCAGGCATGCTCTCAGTCATTTTACTCATTGTTGCCTATATACATGCAAGAATTTGCTTTCAAAATATCCATCATCTATGGATTCATCATCCTTCTGCATTAACTGTATAGAGTTAGTTTATGTGTACATAGTATCTATATATGGCTTTATTTGAAAAATCAAAAAAATACCCAAAGACTCTGGGATGTGATGTCAGAAACTACCAAAGCTGAAAAATTAGGAAATTGAAGATTGTTTTGAGATTGCATAGAAAATATTCCAAGCAGTGAGCCTGGGTAAACTTGAATAATCCTCGTATTTAGTTTAATACAAGCATAGAATTTCTTTTTTCCTAAGGTGTTCATTGTTGTTGTGTTTATTTCATTTTTAATTTTTACCCTGTTCAGCTGCAATTGTGTTTCCTTCTTTTCCAGTATTCTTGCCCATAACAAAGGACATTTAAATATTTAAATAATAATGTATTGAAATAATAGGATAAAATTAACAGAGCATTAACATTACTTATAATGAAGGTAATAATGATCTTTAGTTTCCTTTGGTCTAATCCCATTTTAATATAATCCTGGCTTTTTTTGTGATATTGACCTCTAGAACAATTGTAACTGTCATTTTTCCCCAGATCTCCTTCAAATTCACAGCATGGAAATAGTTTTTTCACATCTTTTCATTAGTTTAATAATGACATAATAATATCTCATACCATAAATTGTATCTGTGCTATTGGCAATATGTATTTCCTGGTAAAACTCCTTCATTAAAAATACGATATGCACATATACAGCAGTTGTGAAAACAGCATTTCAGTTTTGCACATTGATCAGAATAAAGGTATTTTCAGAGCTTTTCCAGTAAATTGTTGCCAAAATGAGTTTTAGTGTCATCCTTCATTTTCATACAAACTTTAATATGTCCAATGACTACCAAGTCATTATTAATTGTGTAAATAATATATCTGACAAACTTTTACAGAGACAGTAAAATTTGAGACAGAAACTATTGTATACAAAGGAAATATAATATTTAGATGAAGTGCAGGCACTTGCAGAACAACATTTTTTCTAGAACTTTTTGCAAGTTGAAAATATTGTCTGAAATTTCCCAGAGCAAAGCTTTGTTATGAAGGCATCCCAAAAGTTTAAGAATAATAGGAACTGTATGCAAATTTAACCTAGTCCTCTCCTCTGTAACTCTTACTTCGTCACCTCCTGGGCTTGCAGTTCTTATACCTAATGTAATGTATTTGATACATGATCTTTAGGCAAAGTTAATGACCGTCTTTCTAACTCTGTCTTGAACGCTGACTACAGCGTTGGATTCTCAGAAAGCAGCAGCAAAACTGTTGTTCGCTTCACCCTTGTGCAGCTTTTGCTATACGTGCTTATAGCTGTGGCTTTCTGTACGTCCAGATATTGGCTTCGCCCATGTATTCAACTGGCCAAGACAACCCTTCCTAAGAGAGCATACATACCTCTGTTTACTTGAATGTCCTTTATTTACACCTTACAGCCAGCAGCGGGCCAGAGCTTTCAGTCATGCAATACCCTGAAGATGCCAGCGTGCTCCTTAACTCCACGGTGTGGATGCTGTGTGTATTTGAGTACCCCAGTGAGGAGAACGAGGAGCCAGTCGTGTACTGGAGGAAAGGCCCTGACTGCCACAACCAGCAGAGCCTCCACTCGAGCCCTGGCACTGGCAGGCCACTGGTACAGATTACAAAGAACACCCTCAGGGGGTTCTCCATCTTAAAACTGAGCAACGTTGACCAGAACGCCAGTAACTCCTATTTCTGCGACGTAACGTTAATGCAGAAAATCCAGGGCAAATGTGGAAACGGCACCAAGCTGACAGTGCGTGGTAAGGAGCGTTTGGGAGTGACAGAAACGGACTTGATCTGTGCAAGTGAATTAAATTTTCCTTTGGCCTTACTGCCTTCTCTCCCATCACTCTCCTCTGCCAGAAGAAGGGTGGGAAAAAGCAGTCTACAGTTGTATGAGTAGGGGAGGGAAGGCACACCTTTTGTTTGAACTATTTATACAGCTGGACAGACAGACTCCTCGGGGACAGAGACTTTTCTTTGGATCTAAACCAGGTCACTGTGCAGTAGAACACTGATTCCATATTTTATATATTCTAAATATTTTATACATTTTTATATATAGGATTAATTAATTTATATATATACACACATATATATATAAAAATACTTTTTCTTAATATTCTCCACAAACATTTGCTGGATTTTTACTTTACTCCGTACCAAAACAACCAACCAAACAAATCAAATCCCCAACAATCTTTGATTATGTTTTTTATAATTTTCTTCACTCTTTATAAGCCAATGGTCTTTTTTGAAATATGTAATTTGTGCTTCCTCTCCCAGTTACTGAAAAATGATCAGTAAATTCACACAGCAGTGTGAGGGTTTTTAGAAAGAGTGTACATGAAAGTAGGGATATGTGGGAGTGAAACTTTCTTCCCCATCCTCAAATTATGAATCCAGTTTCCTTAATCATGCTGGGGATGTGACTTCAGTGACCGAGATACACTATTTCAGATGAGCCAAGTTTTCTCCATGTGAACTTTCCAGACTAGCAAATGCTAAATGCCACAAAGCATCTCTCTCATTCTAGATTTCACATTATGTTTAACAATTGTCCAATGCAATTCTTCTGAGTCCCTAAAAAAACACAGCGGCCAATGAAATTCTTCTGACTATTGCACCATAAGCTTATGTTTGGTTTAGTTTAAAAATAAAAAAGAAGAAAAAGTTGTCTGAGACTTAGTAAGATAACTGTCACTTAGATTGGCTTTTTCATCATTACCTAAGCGTGTGCTAACAATAAAGATGTTTTTGGACATGCCACTTTTAGTAAACTGAGAATTTTGTTTACTATCTATTTCATAAGTATCTTACAACAGGTTCAAAAATCTCATGTCTGAAGTAAAAAGAAGACAACAGTTCTCACAAAAAGCTTAAACTCTTAGCCTGAAAAAACAGTGAAAGAAAATGCAATAAAAACAACTGTGCTGCCTGGTCAATCCTCACTAATCCTTCAAATGAAATCTTACCAGAAAAGCAACTTCTTTTTCTTTTTCAAATACTTAATTTTCTTTCTCTTTGTTTCAGATTTCAAATGCAAAGACCGTATAAGATCAGATGAGACCTGGTGGGGTTGGTTCCTTCTTCTTGGATACACTGTCTTTGTCACCACAGTTATCATAGCTTTCTGTGTAAGTAATATTTTCAGAAATAAGTACTACAAATGTAAAAATGGGTGGCATCTTCTGATGGAAAGAAATGATAAGCAGATTAGGCTGAATATGCACCTGTGGCAAAGTAAAAAGTTGCTCTCTTTTCTGCTCACTAAAGAGTTAGAAATATAACCCCCTGCCTGTGAACGTTTTGAGGGCACGGCGATGGAAAAAAAAAAAAAGGAAGCTGTGACATATAAAGAAATATTTTTTTTTTCTTTCTGAGCTTGCTGACAACTGGGAAGCTATTTTGTATGTTGCTGGTTGAATTTTTTACTTTTACCTGAAACAAAAGAGAATGAGAAAAAAATTTGCCTAAATGATTAGCAGTTTGAAACACATCCTGCTCCCTCTATGCTTCTGGGCTCCAGCTCCTAATTTCATGAGCTCCCCTGGATGCACATCAATGTCTGCTCGTCTTTTGTCTTACTCATATTCAGGCCAACCAGCCAGTCATGCCAGGGTTTTATGCCCACTCTCACCTACTAGTTGGTATGGACCACTGCTTGACATTTACCTGGCCAGCAGTGCAGCACTCTGGCAACTTGAAAACTTGAAAGTATTTTGCAAGAGAAGGAGAAAACATTTTTTTAGATACAAAATTGTCTAAGCCCAGGGTGATTTCTTAGGCTTCCCATGATATTTTAAAAATCCTTCCCTCTTTCCTAGTTGTGGCTCTGTTCCCCACTTCAGGAAAAACTTCGTAATCATTTTAATCAATTATTTTCTATGGAACTAAAACCTAAAAAGCCAGCTATTAATGAATAGCTCTACTTTGATCCTACTTGGGAATAACCTTTATGTAAATGAAACCATTTGGAAGGTAATAAACATGAGCTGAAGAAATCTGAGCTATGCCATAACTTGATACAAATGAGCATCACAGTCTTTGAAGGCATGGATGGTGCTACATTCATGCCTAAAACTCAAGCGTACAATGTGCTCTGCTTTTATTTACAAGGTCCTTACTTGCAAGTGTAATTCAAAGATTATCATTTATAGGAGACCTAAAAAATTCCTTGTGCTTCACCAACAATGTCTCTCCTCAAAACCGCTGTTGTAGAGTCCCTTAAAAGTTAACAAACACAGGCTAAATTGGACCAAGATGGAATAGGTACCAAACTTAACAGGCTTAGAGGAAGAAAACTTAGCTCTTGAGGAATCAACATGGTTTTAAACCAGTAGTTATTTTAAGTCCAGAAAGACAGATCTTTCAAGTAGCCAAGTTCTGACCGAAAGGCAGGATTTCCTTCACCTTGTCTTCTCTTTCTCAGCTTGTGCAGTTGAAAAGGGTTACTTCAGTGTCACTGAACCTGGCATGGTGGCAACAGCTCCCTCTCTGCCAATACCGCCTCACAGCCAAGAGCTTCATTATTATATAAGACTCAGCACCAGTGACATAAGTTATGAGACTTAAAAAGACACTTACGGTATCCGATTGCCCTTCTAGGTCAAGTAAAGTTTGGGGTTTGTTTTCTTTAACAACCATTTGTTAAGTACTGTTACCTCAAAGCCACATCAAAACCAGAAACGTTCACACAGTGCAGGCGGTAGGAGACAGGGTATGTGTATTTAGGGAGATGGTAAACTCATGGCAGAGAGAGACGTAAAGAGTCAAACCTTGCTAAACTACAACAGCAGCAGAAGTCTGCCAGAAGCTGTTTCACATCTGAATATACAAAGTGAGCCAACCTAGTCTCTCCTAAAATGACTCACTGTGAGCATAATTGTCAAGCAGTAGCAAACTCTGCTTGGGTCTGGCTGGGATAGAGTTTAACTTTCTTCATAGCAGCCCGCATGGTGCTGTGTTTTGGATTTGAAGTCAAAACAGTGTTGATAACACACCAATGTTTTGGCTGAACAGTCCTTGAATGGCATGAAGGCTTTCTCTTTTTCTCACTCTGCTGCCCCAGCGAGCAGGCTGGGGTGGGCAAGAGGCTGGGAGGGGACACAGCCAGCACAGTTGACTCCAACTGACCAAAGGGATATCCCATACCACATAATGTCACGCTCAGCAATATAAAGCTGGGGTAGGGGAAGAAGAAAGGGGTTTTTTTGCTTCTGAGCTGACCGTTGCTCAGAGACTGGCCGGGCATTGGTCCACTGGATGGAGGTGGTGAGTGATTTCTTCTGCATCAGTTGGTTTTTTGGTTGTTTTGTTGGGTTTCTTTTTTTCCTCTCTCCTTCACTGTTAAATTGTCTTTATCTTGACACATGAGTTTTTTTGCTTTTGTTCTTCA
This sequence comes from Fregata magnificens, assembly GCA_013389945.1. NCBI lineage: Eukaryota > Metazoa > Chordata > Aves > Suliformes > Fregatidae > Fregata > Fregata magnificens. Next base: position 109,972 of record WAAD01006022.1, read on the forward strand.
TATTCTCTCCCCAGTCACACTGGGTATGGGGGACTGAGAGAGCAAGCAGCTCTGCAGGTGCTCAGCTGCTGGCCGGTGTCAACCCACCACACAGACCGACACTGAAATTTAGAGAGTTAGGAAGTTTATAAGTTTTAAAGGTTATTCCTTTACTAAATGACAAATGTTTCCTGTCATGTAAATGTACATTGTGTCAAAATCAGAGCGTAAACTAATGAAAGTGGGACTAGATGACTCAAAAGCCCTTTGGCCCTTGCAGGCCACTGCTTAAATCCAGTGTGTCATGGCTGTTTAAATCCTTCAGGGAGCTTCTGTACGGAGCTGTTAACCTCGAGAAGAGGTCTGACCTGCCTTTTCTGAGTCTAAAGTCTTCTCACCTGTTCCCGTGTTTCTTACTTCTGCCAAACTTCTCCTGTGCTTCCAAGTCCAGACTAGGGCACAGCAATGCGCTATCCCAATGACATCCACGTGACAGTTGTGTCTGTCTTATGGAGAAACCATTACAGCGGTCACTTGGGGATTCTCCCCAAAAGAAGCAACCCATAACATCCACTCTCAAAAAAATTTGTTTATGCTACGTAAGAATAAAGAATGAATGAAAATGTCTCTCCCCCCACTCCCATGCTCTATCTTTTCTAAAGTAACAGCAGGCATACATCAAAGATAGCATTGGGAATGGGAGAAGTATTAAATTACTTCCAGTAATTAAATCACTGGTATAGTGTCAGACACATTTTCTGCCTATTTCTTGAGTATAGTATGAAATAACCTGTAAAGGCTTAGAATTCAGCATGTAAGAAACTAATTCACGGAAATAAATTAACACTGGGTTTGATATTAGTTCTTACTCTTCTTTCAAACCAAAATGTATGATAACTGTTCTGCTGTATCATAATGGCCCACATCTGACCATATTCTACTTGTTTATTAAGTTGGAACCATATAAGCTATAAAACAATAACTGTATAGGTATTAGTATCTTAACTTACATATCACTAACATTTATTATTAATAATAATGAATAGTCTGTCAATTCATGAAGGTGTAGTTAAAATTAGTATTTCCACAATTGATTTTGACTGTGATATGCATAACAACTTTAAAAAAATTTCAGAATAAATGCTGGATTGCTGTCCCAGTAAAGTTAGCAATCTGTTCTCTGAAAAGATGGGGTATCTGATGGAAACATTTCTACTGTTTAACAATATATTTTGTGGAATATTGCAACAGATTCACCAGTGCTGTAAAAAGTGCAAGAATGAGTCAAGAAATACAGATAGCAGTGCTACCCTGCCAAGTGAATGGATTTATGACCAGCCATCCAGACCAGTTAATAATGGGTTTAATCAAGAATATGAAGATATGTCACTAATAAGAACTTTCAGTCACATTGGAAGGAAAATGATTTGAAAAAAGGTGCGTGCAGTTGTAACCAAGATATGAGCACGCGTGACGTGTGCTACTTCTATCAAGGTAGAAAAGAAACACACACAAAAATCACTTTGTTAACTTGGAATGTTTTTTGTTCAAGTTTTTTTTCATCTGTTCATGTATTTATTTCAAACTGAAGAAGTTACCACTCCATGCAGCTACAAATGAAATTACCTTTAATGTATATAACTATCATTAAAATACTGTAAAAGCCATTCAAACCTCTTTTCAATGCCAACAAATCTGAGCATACAAACTGGGTTTTTTTCTACTTCAAACACAAGGACACAGTTGGAATTTTGTTTTTACCCAGGTTAGGACAGCTTCTTTGCTTTACAAATGCAATTCTGTAATACAGTATCTGTCCACTGTAATGACAGATTTAAAGAAGAGTTTGTCAGAGAGGAATTCCTCACATGCTCCCAGTGCACTGTCTGACCTTATTCCTAACTCCTTACACAACCCCCATGTTTACAAATCCCTGCAACTTCTTCCACTCTTAGCTATTTAGCCAGCTGTGCCACTCATGTAATGCATATTGGGTACGTGCGTCTCCCAATAGAATGACAATACTTAATGTGTTTTTAAAAGTTGTAACTTACATGTTTTCTGAAGAAACAGTAATTACTGAAATCATCTTGACATGTAGATAGGCTACATAGATTAAGTTTACTGCTGTAGGGTTTATCCTTACTGCTTATGTGCCATATCTAAGATTGCAATATAAAGTATTTGGATTAAAAAAGTGTCTTTTCTACTTGTTTTAAAGTGCTTAGAATACTTGTGGAATCTATGTAAATAACAACAATAGAACTAAGCTGCATAGAAAGAGCTTATCATAATTTGCATAGTAATGAAGTACTTGAGGAAGTGCTGCCTTGGTATAGTTATGTATGTGTGACTTGAAGGAAATTAATACTTTGACAAAGTATTTAAATTGTTGAAAATTATTTTTTCTTTTTTTTTCCCAGTTAAATATTGCAAGCTGAATATTGTGTTTCAAATTTGCTTACCACTGAAAATGTATTATGTGAAAGGAAACGGTTCATAGAATAACATGACAGAGGTCGCAGCCTTATACATTAATTGTACAGTAGTTACAAAAAGTGAGTAAACTCTGTTCACTTAAAAGGGGACAGCAAGCCACATAGTTGACACTCAGGGCTGGACATTAAGAAGTGGATACACACTGCTAGCTGGATTCAGCTTCAACTTCATCACTAGCCTCTTTCTCTAAAATATTTCCTTATTCTATCAGTAAAGATGCCAAATAATTTTCGTTTAAGAAATTGATCTGAGCATTTGATTCCTTTTGGTGAAAGTGCTGGCTAATTCACTTAGGAAAAGTGACATGTAACTTTCAGAGGGACACACAGACTGTGCTTGAACATTTGGAGAGGGGAAGGACGATCATGAAGAATCTTTTTTTTTTTTTTAAATTACTTTTCTTATTTGGACAGCGGAAATTAAACAATGGTCTTCCCTTTTCCCCTACCTAAACTGGGAACTGACTGCATCTGCAGTCATACATATTTAGGCTTCCAGAGTCAGTAAATCAAACTCTAATTGTGGATGCAAATATGTAACTCATTTCTTTTCCAGCAAAACTATCTCTTCAGAAGCACTTCAAATTTTCTATTTTAAGAATCTTTCAAAAATAAAATCCTTGTTGCATATAATATATGTCTAACTCTTCATTTTAAAGTTAAAATTATAAATTGGGTTAAATATTAAGGGGTTAATTACAGGGAATGTTTATACATTTAACACGGAGCTTTAGAGGATAGAAAAATAGCCATTCCATCCTTTAAAATGCAAGGTGTGAAGTCCATCTGAGCCAAAGATGCAGTTCTGTGAAGAGTTCTGTGAACAGTGACTGAAGGCAGCAGTCACTGAACCAAAGCCACCTTCAAGTACAAGAAGCACAAAGCACAAAGAGGTCAGTGCATTCAGTGAAACCTTCCAGCTCTGGCATGTTGGCAAAAATGACAAGAATTCATACCTAATCTAGCAGACATAACTAGAAGATGCATTTAAAAAGCATCTCATTCAGATAACATATACTTGAATGGGGCCGTTTTCTTTCCATTTTATAACACTGCCTCCACTTCAGATCAATGGCCCTTCAAATGAAGGTCAACGTGATTTCTGCACTTTTTCCCATGCTTCTCAGAAACAGCTGAGCTATTTTCTACATAGTCTTTCCAAAGAAGTTGGACATAAACTTCCAGTCTGAAAGGTTAAATACTCAGAAAGTTCTGGAGGACTGAAAACAAGTAATAGGTAATATGTTCCATCATCTAACATCAACAGCACAAGGATAGTAAAAAGACATTATTTGTTATGTTGCAGTCAGCAAGGTCATGGATTTTTATGGCATCTTAGCACAGAATGAAACATCAGAACTGAATTCAGAATGAGTTTAGAACACAAACAATTCTTAATATTAGACGTGAAATATCACTTTTTTCTATTTATATTTCTTTTTTAAAAGTGCACATTGTAGTGTTAAGAACATTAACATTTATATGAAATGCTGATCCTATAGTAAGTCAAAGAATCACAGAACCATTGGTTAGAGATGACCTCTGGACATCATGTATTCTAACCCCTCTACTCAAGCAGGGTAAGACAGAGCTGGTTGCATAGGACCATGTCCAGATGGCTTTTGAATATCTACAAGGAGGAAGACTCCACAACCTCTCTGGGCAACCTGTCCCAGTGCTCGGTCAGTCTCACAGTAAAGAGTTTCCTGATGCTCAGATGGACCTTCCTGTGTTTCAGGTTGTGCCTCTTGTCCTGTCACTGGGCACCACTGAAAAGAGCCTGGCTCCATCTTCTTCATTCCTTCCCATCAGGTATTTATAAAAATTGATACGATCCCCCTGAGCCTTCTCTTCTCCAGGCTACATAGTTCCAGCTCTCTCAGCCTCTCCTATGTCAGATGCTCTGGTCTTTAATCATTTTTGTGGGCCTGCAGTGGACTTACTCCAGTAAGTTCATAACTTTCTCATACTGGGGAACCCAGAACTGGACCCAGCACTCCAGATGTGGTCTAGCCACTGCTGATTAGAGAGGAAGGATCACCACCTTTGAACTGCTGGCAATGCTCTGCCTAGTGTCTGAAAACACTTCATAAAATTTTTGGAACCCAGAAAAATGTATATAGTAATAGTGTGCATGCCATATAGTTCCTGGTTCTAGAGAAGGGAACGGATATGGGAAAAAGGATTGAAATTAATGTTCATATGAAGAGTGAGATAGGAGAAAGGATGGGCATTGAAGTTCATACGAAGAACTGATCTTGAAGGACTAAAGTACCAGTCTAGGCATCAGACATTCATAGAGTACCTACATCTGGATGATGAGCATTACTGCTTAGCCTAGTAGTTGCAGCCAATTACTATTCGTATTGGCCAATAAAATAATTGTTGCATACTTACAGTGATCTTCATTTCCAGTCTTCACACAAAAAAAGGTGACCAAAGGTTTGAAGGTCAGAGCAGAGTTCAGAGTCTTTTTAAGAAAATAAGAGCTGTTAGAAAAGGCAGAATTACTCCTGAATATCCTAGAGGGGGCATTGACACATTCAGACAGAAATTCATTACACTTCTGAAAAATAGAAAATTATGAAATTCAGGAATGCAAGCATTAGTTGAATGCAACATCCCAACCACTATCAAGTTTCCAGGCAGGAATGAGTTCAAAGATTCTGTCGTTTCAAGAACTGAAGTGATCCTCCTCAACAGGTCTAAAAAGGAGTGAAGCAGTCACGTTTGCCTCAGCATGGAAAGAGACTGAAGTTTTAACTGAAGACTTGGTACAAACTGCCTTTTTAGAGGGCATGTCTATACCAAAAGCCTCTAGCTGCAGCATTTCCTTTTCACACACCCACAGCATGGTACACACACATGTTCAAGGCCTCAAGAAGATAATAATGATTTCATTACAATATCACAAACTTTAAAGCTACATTAGAGTGAACAGTGTAAAAAAACCAACAGAAACAGCCACAGTTGGATAGTTACCTGGTCCAAGTATATCAGGGTAGGAAGTTAAAATTGTAGCTCAAGTTTCAATGCATCCAAGAAGCTAACTGTTGGGAGGCTCCCAGACTGCGACTGCAACACAACTGTACTTCGAAATGAAATGACCAGGATCACCAATTCACGAATAATGCAGCAGTAACCTCCTTGCAACAGAGCTCACCAAGAACACCTCTCCTCTGCCTTCCCTTCATCCCACAAGTCTCCCAGTAAACATCAGGGTGGTTTCCAGAGTATCAGTCCCAAATTCACAGCACTCTAGGTCTGGCTCCAGTTCCCAGAATTGAGCACCCCTTTCTCCCTGTGGAATGAGCTCTCAAGTTCGCTGTTTCTTATGGCAAAAGCTGAGCTGTCGTTGTAGGCAAAGTTAAGGAAACTGGCTCAGGACTAAGCTTTCTGCTGTCTGACGGAACATGTACTAGTAGCTAGATATGAACAGGGGTTGGAGAGAGAAAACCAGGAGCGGGTAATCCATAACTTCATTAATTATGGAGAATATTAACGGTTAAAGACAGACTTCCATGGCTCTTTGGGGTACTTGCATGTTTTTTCTTTCATAATTGGCAGCTTTTCTAGAATTTATTTGTAGCTTAATGAGGAAAGATGGACGCACTGCATTTTTCTGTTCTCACATTGAAACTCCAATTTTCTAATCTCAGTAGGTGTCATGTTGTATATCCTTATCAAGATTGTAATTAAAATGGAAAGCATCAAGTCTTACACAGATGTCCAATTCACAAATACAGAAAACATTTTTCTTAATGCTTCTCTGTCTTTCTCTAGTACACTTACAATTGCACAAGTTGTCTCCCTTGTAATTACCTAAGACTGATTAAGAAAAATATATTTCAAATTTGCCATTAGTTTGTGGCATATAAAAAAAACCGGTGATAACTGATCTTACTAGAGGAGGAACGGTATCTACATACAGCTTACATTCTCAAACACAAGACTATTCCTTGGGGAAATATGAAATGATTTGAGAAAAAAATTGCTCCCTGACCAAACAATACCTAAATCATGTGAGACACATCTCTGGAATATAACAGGATCTCAGATTATTTTCCTAAAATCAGTAAAAATATTTCAGCATAGAACGATCTGTGCTGCCTAAACCACTCTTTGCTATCTATAGACTAAGAGGGAAAGATACAGATGCAGTACAGAAATGAACCATTCTTAATAATCTCTTAGGATTTGTATATCTTGCCTATTTAAACATACTTCTGTATGGAATATTTAAATAAGAAAAAAAAAATACCTTAGCATATCCTTAGCATAATCTGAAGTAATAATCTCAGAACGGATATATTAACATTGTGCTTTATCACAAAAAATGTTCAATGTTCAAAAATATGTTCATCCTCAGGAAAAAATATTACCTTATCCTGTCTCATCTTCTAGATTTGACTGTGTCTGTACTAATGATTTTCAAAAGAATTTGTGAAATGACTTTAAAAAACTCCCCAAAATAATGGTTTCCTAGACAACACAGCAGAGCTAGTAACAGCATTTCAGCAGAAATGGCACCTTTTATTTTTAAACTGTAATTATAGTTTGCAATTATCAATCAGAGAATGGTTTGGGTTGGAAGGGACCTTAAAGATCATCTAGGTCCAACCCCCTGCCATGGGCAGAGACACCTTCTACTAGACCAGGTTACTCAAAGCCCCACCCAACCTGGTCTTGAACACTTCCAGGGATGGGGCATCCACAACTTCTCTGGGCAACCTGTTCCAGTGCCTCACCACCCTCAGAGGGAAGAATTTCTTCCTTATACCTAATCTAAATCTGCCCTCTTTCAGTTTAAAGTCATTACCCCTTGTCCTATCACCACATGCCCTTGCAACAATTCCCTCTTCAGCTTTCTTGTAGGCGCCTTCAGGTCTCCCCAGAGCCTTCTCTTCTCTAGGCTGAACAAGCCCAACTCTCTCAGCCTGTCCTCGCAGGGGAGATGCTCCAGTCCCCTGATCATCTTCATGGCCCTCTCTGGACCCGCTCCAGCAGGTCCATGTCCTTCTTATGTTGGGGGCCCCAGAGCTGAATGCAGTACTCCAGGTGGGGTCTCGTGAGAGCAGAGTAGAGGGGGAGAATCACCTCCCTCGACCTGATGGTCACACTTCTTTTGATGCAGCCCAGGGTACGATCGGCTTTCTGGGCTGCAAGCGCACATTGCCAGGTCATGCTGAGCTTCTCATCAACCAACACACCCAAGTCCTTCTCCTCAGGGCTGCTCTCAGTCCATTCTCTGCCCAGCCCGCATTTGTGCTTGCAATTGCCCTGACCCATGTGCAGGACCTTGCACTTCGCCTTGTTGAACTTCATGAGGTTTGCATGGGCCCACCTCTCAAGCCTGCCAAGGTCCCTCTGGATAGCGTCCCTTCCCTCCAGTGTGTTGACCGCACCACACAGCTTGGTGTCGTCGGCAAACTTGCAGAGGGTGCACTCAATCCCACTGTCCATGTCATTGCAACCACTGATCAACAGCATCATGGTACAAAACAGGCATGAGTTTTAGCAAGTTTCATTTCCTTCAGCCTTTTAAGATATTAATAACATATTTTTTAAAAACAGTTATGCAGCCTATTTGTGTACCAAGTCCATCAGAAGATGAAATTCTGACAAGTTCAGGTTCTGCTTTCAGCCACACAAGGACTACACCTAAAATACCCCTAAGAACAGAACAACATAATCTATTTAAGAAGTATTCTTAAAATTACAAATTAACATATTTCATTGTGATTTGTTTTGACAAAACAGATCACTAACTGATTTTCAACTCCATTTATTTAGGACTTTTTGAAAGAGGACTGCCTACTACCTTAGGCTTTTGTGAGAAACGTAAACAAGGTGGCTAGGATCCTTTTTCAGCAGAACCGATTTATGACATTCTAACAGAAAATTCCAGCTATTAGTCAGCATAGTTAGCCAGGAAAGATCCATACCAAACTGAAGAACTTGCAAAGTGGTAAAAAAACCCTGAATCTCCTCCATTCAGAAAGGCTAATATTTACTCCTTGAAGAATATGACTACTGTTAACAGAAAACAAAGTCTAAGAGGCTCTGATCTTGTTAGATTTCTGTTTCTCTTTTAAATAGAAAATAACCAATAAAAATGTACAAGTGTAATTCCCAGTAAGACTATATATAGAAGAGATTTAAAACAGAAAAATTATTGGGTTAGAACACAAGCAGCCATATATATTCCAACTAGGAAAGCTGGGATGGGATATGGATAGGATTAGTACTAATACAGATGAAGACAGGTAGGAGACTATCTAAAAGGGATCAGACCTTTTCCCATGAAACAGACTGACCTAAGTAAAGGTACTTACTAGCCTTCCTAACCTAGAAGCCACCTCTGCAATCATTCCTTGGTTTCCCCTCTTTTGTGTAGTGAACGTGAATGGCACATACATGCTGCAAAACCAGGAACAACATTCCCCACATCCATATGGTCTCCTCTGTTCTAGATAATTTTTGGCAACAAAAACATTGTTATTTTATGAGATATGGGAAGTGCACTTAAAACTAGAGATTTTTAAATGAAAGTTCTGTCCAGGCTCAAACAATGAAATAGTGAGTCAGTAAATACAGACCAAAACACAAAACTGAATTAAGAAGCTTTGAAGTTTACAAAGATAAATAGGAAGAAATCATGACCAATTCACACAATTATGGAGACTAAACCAGAAAGCAAATAGATTCACCTGTAATAAGGTTATGTCTCTATTGTAAAAACACTACTTTGCTTAGAAAAAATAGGTTTTCCTTAAACTTCACATCTGATATTTTCAAGGTGATACAGTGGAAGAATTGGGGGAAGGAGGAAATAAAATGGATAGTATTCACAAAACCTGAATGCTTAGAAGCAGCCTTGGCTTCTTACGTGAAACAAAGAGACTATGACTATCCTCCTGATTTACCTTCTGCAAGTATTTCCCAAATATGCTAATAAATATCCCTTTTTTAAAAGAAGATATTTTTCACACAAACAAAATGGATTTAAACATAGTTGGCTGAAAATAATGCATTTCTGAATGTGCTTTACTATGCTTCATTAGGACCAACTGAACAACTTAGAGAACATAGGCTTGCATCCTTCTGCTTATAAAATGGTGGCAACTGAAAGATCTGAGCCTTGCTATGCATGCAGCAGTATCCACTCCAAACATTAGTGTTATGATGGAACAGATTTCTGTCCTCCTTCAACTTTTATGCTCCAACACAAAAAACCCCACCACTTTATCACAGTGAACACTTCTACATCTTACCTCTGCATTAATATGATTTTATTCTTCCTGAAAAGCCTTGTATCATTTTATCATAAACCTATGAAGGTCAATTTCTAAAGCACTAAACATTACCTGTGGGCCTTAGGGCTCAGTAAACATGACACTGCATATGTTCCTGTGGGAGACATTAATACATGCTGAAAGAAGCCAGATTTTTATGGATTAAAGAGCATAGCAAACTGTAACAGTGTTGATGCTCAAAAGCAACTTACATCATCAGTAAATGAACTTTGCTTTTAATAACCTTCTCCTTTAAAAGCAACTCTTAAAAAACTGCATTCAGATAAACAAGCTTTGTACAGGCTCGCTAAATATATGGCACCAACTGTTAGAAGATGTATGCTGTTTCTGAGAGCTTGTGAGTAGCTCCAACCCCCAGAACGCAGTGAAAGACCTGTTTCAAGTTTCCACCAGAGTGCCAAAACAGGTATTACTATTGAATCAGAGACTTAGACCATACCAGATCACTGTGAAAGAAGAGAATTCCTTAGTACCATTATCTACTACTTCTATTCATGCTGACAGTTATCCTCTGTATAAATGAGTATGCAAGTGAGGCAGGCACAGGTGCCTTAGTAGCACAAAGGTAACTTACTTCAGTCTTACACGCAAAAATGCTGTCCTACAGATCTGGAAATCTTGCAAGCTATCCTGTTTTCATTGTATACAGAACCTCATGCATTTAGAAAAAGTTGTTGTTCTAAAATAAAAGGTGCTTTATGTCAGCTTTTTTAATTTCTTTATCAAAACCAGTAATAAAAGAATCAAATCACTACCACATGAATCCTAATCTGATGCAATCTACATACCAATATAGATCTGGTGGCTATGTGCTGAAGAGGCTTTCAAACAGCCATAGCAGAATTTTTTTTTAATCATATTTCTCACCTCCCCAGATTTTCTGTTGTTTTTGCAGAATTCTGTAATTTCATACATGTTTAATTCAATCTCCAATTTTTTTTTTTTTAAAGTATTAAGAAAACAACTTTAAAAACACACTTAAAAAACAAACACTGTTTGCCTTTAAATAAACAGTCATGGATTTTAGGATTTAGGCATTAGAACTGAAAATCTTGAACTTGCATTTAAGGTAGTCAGCGCAAGGTGACTGGTAAAAGAACGAGATACGTGAGTCTGAGTTCATTACCTGCTGACTTACTTCAACTTCTCTCCAACAGACTGTTGTTTTCATCAGGTTACAGTATTCCAAGAAATTTATAAATGAGCTCTTGACAAAAGTTTCAAGAAAATATATTTATTCAATTTTAGCAGAGGAAGAAAACATAATAAATGTAACAATTTCTTACACCCTTCTTTACAAGATATTTTTACATTCAGACATCACATTTCTGTTACAAATTTCAACTAGTATTTCAAATTTTAAAAGATCACAATCACTGAAAAAGGCAAGAACTTTTAATGTTAAAAAATACACAGAGTAAAAGAGTGCAAATGTTTTATTTCTTGTGGCTAGTGCTAAGTGTTCAAGTCCTTCAGAACACTGCAAGATATGTATGAGATCAGCAATATTGGAAGCATCCAATTAGTGCACAGAACTACTACATTAAGTGAACAATACAGACTGTAATTTTTCATGGTACAACCTTGATTTGTCTCTCAAATAACATCGAAAAAGACTTTTCCAAATTTCTGCAATTACGACAACACGAGCTTTTTACAAATCCCACACTCAAGTCCTCAGGTGAAGCAAAATAGATCTAAGCTTGAACCTCCTCAAAACAAGACAACTACCAGGCAAGTACAATTCCCATTTTGACATGTTTATGCAGGTCTTTGGAGTGCAACTGATACTTTCTCGGCAGAAGCAGATGCAATTCCATTGGGATTTTTATTTCCATAAACTGGAATTGGGACAGCAATCCCTCAGGTTCTGTAAGATGCCCATAGCTGTGTTTTGACAGCCACCAGGTTTTGTTAATTTTCTATGTACCATCTATTCAAACCAGTTTTCTTTCAGTAAAAAACGTACAGCATCATCAAATCCGTTTTGGTAGAACAATTCCATTTTCTTGTGGTTTGGTGGGAACAAAGCTTGATTAAGTCTTACTAGGTTGGCCAGAGACAGCTGCAACAGAGCGAGAAGCTATAAATTAGTCTATTAAAGCAACTTATCTAGACTTGACTGTGTTGCTATCTGTTCTGTCATCTGTTTCATGTAGCATATGTAAAAACAAAGGACTAGCATGGCTATGTCTACACTAGTAAATTAACCGTGTCCAGGTACACTGCTGAGCGCCAAGACAAACTGGCACAAACCATCTGCATATATGCTATTAAACTCACAGCCTCCAAGACAGACTGTCTGCCTGTAAAACTGCCCAAAGTTTCTGAAACATTTTAACTTCGGAAACATTCCGAGAACTGTCGGGCAGAGCGGTAGCTGGTACGTGCTAAACTTGTGCAAGGAAATATTTTGACAGCTTACTAGTGCAAACAACCACATTCTTGGGAACATTCCCAGGCAATGTTTAACACATGAGTATAAATGTAGCTCGTATTACCAACAAATTAAGAACTACTCAGCATCTCAAGTGGTCACTTTGATGGTGTAAAAAGATTTCAGAACTCTATTCTTAAAGACACTATTAAATTGTTTACAACAAAATTAAAAATATAATTAGATCTAATAAAGCTCTGAACGCTTCATTTACATGACTAATTTAATAATTTAGCCACATACTTTATTATACACAATTTTGAAAAACATTATCAAAATCATCTTCATTATTTGAAGCAGTTATTCAAATTGACACTAATAGATAAAGGAAGTTCAAAGAGACAGAAAACTGTTCACATTCCAATCCAGATAAATGAAGACACACAGATCTTCATTTTATGTATATTATAATATTGCTGAAAAAAATTTATTCTTAGGTCACATTTTTACAGTTCTAAAAGCTAAGGGTGCTTCAAATGGAATAGTTTAAAATGTTGCCTGAGATTCTGCACAAGTCTGCACTTGCAGGACCCTAGAAGAAATGTAACTCTGCAATTAATTTTCTATCTCTAAACTAATCTGATCACCAGCTCATTTTTCCTCCTCTAGATGTACTAGATATTCGATACAAATCACAACAAAGAAATATACAGTAAACGATTGCATATTTTCAATATATATGAAATCAATAATCTCATGCTTTATGATCATGTACCAAGTACTATCATGCTTAAAATCTCTCTGTGAAACATTATTAAGATTCAGAAATTGGTCCAATTTAGGATTACATTACTCAAATAAAGAAAACATATTAAGAACTGTCTAAAAGAAACTTTAAAAAAAGTACCAATTATTGCTAATCTTTATTTTTTCTTTCTAATGGAGTTTTGTTGACAGCTAGGTCTACTGCTATTCAGTATTTTCTTTCATCATGTCAAAGGAAGGCAGTACTGTGGTTAAAGTTTGTGAGACAAAGCTTGCAAAGAGAGAAATGTCAACAATGAAAAGGAGGCCATAAAAATCATTCTTAGCCTACATTTCAATATACAGAAATGTTTCTGAAACATCTAACAAAATAACTTCTGGAAAAATGTTGTGGTTACAAATGTTCAAAATCTTCACATGACCTCTCTTGAGCAATGAGGTGACAAGTCACTGTATACCATTTGAAATGTACGACAAACTTGTATTTTAAATTCAGTTAGAATTTCAATAATTATGAAGGGATGTTCTGGAGCTTCCCTCTCCTGAGATATTCTACAGAAGTGGTTTTTTTNTAAAGCAAGCCTAGATTATTTACATTTAATAGCCTGGGATAATTTGCTCCATTTTGTACTAGATCAATGCTTTTCAACCTTTCTGATAAAATTTATTCTACATTTTCCTTCTGTACTGTTTAAGAAGTTTACACTCCATTTTCAAAACAGAAAATGCCAAAACATTACTTAAGTTGATATATATGCAGAAAATAAACACTTAAAAATAAGCATAACCTTAACTGCTCAACTACTTTTTCTTCTTCTGAAGTTATTTAATAAACAAGCAACTCACCATTATATCTTGTTTTGCAAATTTAACATAAAGATCCACACGCCCTTTATCTTGTGGACAGATATCTAATCGACCACTGAAAGGAGAAATCGTCACAGTTCTTCCAACAGGCAAGATAGGAAGGCCATTGGTAAGGCCACCATCAACCCACTTCTACTGAAAAATAAAAATATATTCAAACCAACCTTAGTACAGTATGTTCATAACTGAATACTTCATCCTTCCTGTCCCTGACTCTTCCACCCCACCATCAAGAAAACTTACAAGTTTCCTTCTCAGAATACCACTAATAAGCTTGAGTAAGAGGCATAAAAATCAAGGAACTGACAATGTACACACAGAGTGTTTAATCAATGAGTGTTTGACATCACGTGTAAATATGTGTGTAATATATTTATCAAGCTACTGATACAGCTTGTTAGTTGATCTAATAACAAAATGCCCCATACAGAATTTTTCTCAACACATACATGAAAAGATTGTTAATATTACATGTGAACCATATCAGATAAAGTATACTCCCCTAAAATATTACTCTGATTCAAACTAGGAGCTGGACAATCTGTACATGCAGGTAAACTGACTGCACAAGCTAAACCAAATATGACAACTTCTTCTTCCAGACCCTCTTGTCTTCTTACATATACAACACAAGACAGCAATAGCTGGAAAGCAGAGGGTAAACATGGGAAGGAGCTGAACAAGTATGGCACTTAAGAGGGAGCAGACATCAAGACTGCTACAGGAGTTGAGTATAGGAAAGAATGAGGAACTAAAACCAAAAGCAACCAGTGAATTTCTTGCAGAGCCCCACATTTTTCTTGGTTCTAAAGGCAGTCTAGGGACGCAAGCCTGATCTTCACAAGGACCATAGCCAAATTCCATCCCAGTATAAGCAGGGACAGCTGTGACATCTCTTTCCAATATGTTTTCTACATTCGTATTTCTTACTGTGCTTACAAGCATAACCCCAAACTCAACACCAGTCTACTGGCTAGATGCACTCACTGACATCACACATGAGGTCTGGTGATCAGATGCATCTCACTGAAGTTTATATATCTACAGCCAAATCAGTCATTCTACACTTCCTTTATCGTCAAGGGAGAGAAAACACTTCTAGCACATAACCCACCTTAACCTAAAGTAGGCATTTACATCTCAAAAAGTGCTTTCTTCTCTTGTTCTCCACTAATTATAAAGGAAACATACGTTAACCATGTAAGATGTAGACTACTGCAGACACCTAAAGCTAGTCAAGTTGAAATGCTGTAAGAAATAATATCGTAAGATTCACCTCAGTGTTTCTTAAGGGTTTGACCTCCCCAAAGATCAACTGAATACTCCAGGATATCAGCTTCAAGTTTCATTAACACAGAACGCTACAGACAAATGGAAAATTGTACTAGTACGCTTTAGCACCAGTCAGGCAGAAGACTGCTTTTCTGCTGTAAGTGATACTATATGTGACCGTTACGAAATGGCAAAATAATGCAAGTTTTCCCACAAAATTATTGAAAATGCCACAGGAATTTAGTCACAAAATTAAAAAAAAAAATCTCCCACAAAAATTATACTATTGGGAAGTTGTTTATGACACCTAAACTAAACTAGTCTTCAAACTGTTGGCAAGACACTAGCTTTCAGCGCAGTGACTGCTATACAGGAAGCATTATCTCAGGTTACAGTGTTTGCTCTTCAGAAGCCCCTGAGATTCTCTGAGGTCTGTCACTTGGTTGTATAGATCTCTCTCAGCTGTGTCCTTTACTCTCACTTAAAGCAAACCTTCTTTTAATTCTATAGATATAGATTTCTCCCATTGCCACATTTGAGTTCATGCAACCAGAACACTTTGTTGTCACTTGCCCCTCCTTCCACTGTCAGCTCCTATATCTGGCAATACATGGATTTACTCTTTTACACATGGATATATAGCAAGCACCATCTCGGTGCGGGGGTGTGTGCGTGTGTGCTTTGTCCCTCCACCCCGCCCTCTTCTTCACTTTCTCAAATGAAATTTTCCATTTCACACTTTATGCTCCTGAGCTTAAAATATAAACTACAAATATTCACATTCAATAGTCTCCATGGACCTTCTCACCCTATTATTTCACAACGTGCTTTAGAGCTTGACTCTTGACATTAGCTTTTGATGTCAGTACCCACAATCCACCATTGAATTCCTTCACTTTCCACAAAAATCACATTTCTCAATGCTTTGGACTGAGATTGTTTTACCTCAGAAAAGAAGGCAAAAAAAAAAAAATATTCCAAAACCATTTAAAGCTACCTTTCAGACTTCTCAAACTCCATTATACCATCATTGCGATAACTGTGAGTAAAGCTGCAACATACCTTAACACTTCTAACACCAAGGCTTTTTTTCTGTGTGTCTATAGTCATTTACTATTGATTTATATGCAATGTTCGTTGAAGTACTAAGTGGCTTTTTGTTGCAATTCCTACAGTGACAAGAACAGTGGGGTCCCTGTCTAAGCCAAGTCAAAGACACCATAACAGATAGCATTATTAATGTCTTTCACAAGTCTAGCTTAGTACTTTTACCACTTAAAAGTTCTTCCACTTTTAAAAATTCTGATTATTTAGTTTTTTTCCCCCTCTCCTCTTATGTAACTTCAATATTTACTCAAAAATCAAAATATTTACCAAGGCAAGGGCAATACTTCTTATTAAGCACCATCTTTTGTAGATTCTGTTATTCCTGGCTGACATGCCCTCTCTTATTTTATTTTCTTTCAAACATTTGGGAGAAACTGCTTCTCAGTCAAAAATATTTTGGGTCCACAGTCCCTCATGTTACATAGTTAAAATAAAACATTCATATGCTGCAAATAAAGAGATATAATGCCCCAGATTCTTTTAATTCAATTAACCAGTTCTTGAAAAATGCTTCTTAGCTGATGAGGCTAATTCCTGGCAACTTCTGAATTAGTTTCTTTTTTGTAAGTACAGTGCAAAGACAGAGAAAGTTCTGAAATAATGTGCAATGAAAACCAAACCAGACAATGAAATTAAGGATGTGGGCTGGACCTAACAGAATCTACCCATTTACCAGTAGATGGTTTTACAAAGCTGTTCTGTAAGAACTACAGTGACACAAACTACAGCCTCATCATCAGATACAGTCAACTCAACCATGTGCCGATCTTTATCTGTCTTAAAGATTAACCTTGCCAGAGATTCAGAGGACACCAAACCAACTCAAAGAAAGATAATTTCACATGGAGCAAGTTTGCCCTGCTGTTACTGGAAGCCTAACCCAAGGGCACCTTAAATACCCAACCCAGGCAAAAAGCTAGTTGAGGCCATTAACAGACTATAAATTCTCAGGTGTTATTGTACACTCCCATTTCCTTCAGATTATTTTTAGGGTCATCAAACCAGAAGAAAATATACTATAAACAGACTGATGTTACGCCTATACTACAATGCAATTTAGCTTATTCACCCCAAAAGTCTAGCCTCCACGCATGCATACTACAGGTATGCTGGCTAATTCCAGTGTGAACTAAATGCTTCCCAAAAAGCATTCTTCCTAAAAAGAAAACTGAAGGGCAATGCTGGGAACAGTTTACCCTGGCGTTCATTCTCTATAGGCAGTATGGACAGGCTAGCAACAGGTTTGGCTATTTTCTGATACTATTCCAGCAAAACTGCATCATACTCCCTTATGTATCGTGCAACACAGACCTCAGATAACATACTGAAATACATTTTAAAAACTCTTCCAGATGACCTGGTGATATGTATGCAGGTGACATGTGTAGCCCAGAGAAGATCCAGACCAACTGTTGTGAAGCACAGATAAGGCCAGTAGACTCGAGCAGCTAGCATTCTAGCTAGCTCAATTCCATGCTGCCATGGACTGCATGGCCTAAGGAATTTACTCCCTGAAACTAGTGTAAATGCAGACAGACAGAACTTTAGCCTGTTACAGTACAGCTTTCAGAAAACTTGGAATATGATGCTAATATGATAGGTGGCCTCGCAGAGCCAAATCAATATCCAATCCATCTTACTGACTTCAGTGCTTACCATACCTGGATCATGAGGTTACATGCCATGTATCTGGCTCTACACTGCATGCTTTAGGGCCCCTACTACCCACCCACATATCCTCATTAGCCACTATTCCAAGCCATGCAAATACTATTGCAATAGAAATCCTACGGTCTTTGCTCTCACCCTGCTCTAAGTATTTTGAACTAAAGAATAGAAGTCACATTCATTTATGGGCAACCGTTTTCTCCAAAAAAAAAAAAAAAAAAAAAAAAATCCCCAAAGCCACAAATGCACTGTTTTACAGAGTATGAGAGAAGTCAGGGCAGACATACAGAACTAATCATTCCAACAAACAACAATAAATGAAAGCAACCTTCTTCTCAGAAACGGCCTTTTCTGAATCTCACTTAAGGAGAGTAGTAAGAAGCTTTGGGAATGACAACAAGCTTTCAAGTAACAGAAGAACCAGTTTCCGTGAAACATTCATCGATTTCACTTCGGAATGCAAAAAATAAAGTTGGGCAGGAGCGAGAACTGTCCACTAAGAAGATGCTGCAGGTGTTTCAGTAAATACTACAATACCCAGGCAAATCATAATAGCAGTGTTCATCCAGTAAAATGGGTCTTAAATAAGTTTTGGACAAAACTCTGAGCCAACTTTTCAATTTCTTAATCGAAAGAAAAAACAAAGACACTTCCTTCCCTTTACCTAATGGCAGAATGAACCTAAAACAACCATGTATGCCCCTTCAACTGCACAAGCAACATATAAAGATGTCAATCAACAAAATTTCCAGACCTTGGGAACCTGCAAGCGGTCTCCATTTAACACAAGTAGTCAGGCAATACTGATTTAAACCCTTCAAACATTTTAGCTGGTAGGTATTGCTGTATACAGAATTCTCAAGCTGACAAGCTTTCTGACATAACAAACTCCAACTCCCTCTTGCTAGAGACAAATGTTTATGGTTTTGTGGGGGTTTTTTTGGCAGGGTGGCTGTGAGGATTATAGATGTTCTAAAGGCATCATTTGGATGCATATGAGGAAATAAAGAAAAGAGTATCATGTAGTATTTCTCAGAAAGAAAAAAGTGGCTATTTTCATGCTTTTAGTAATTACGAACAGACTAAACAGTCAAAATTATTCTTAAAATGTTAATATATTTATGTAAGAAAGACAAAAAAGTTCTTGAAGCTAAACCAAGTACAGGTAATTGCAAAAAGGTTTTCTTACAGTAGTGTACACCTTTGAAAACTTCATAGCTGTGTGCTACAGGGGGAAAAAAAAGTTTATTCTTTAATGTGTGTCCAGAGGTAAGAGATTTGATGGTGCCTCATAAGCATGTTCTCATGTTCTGTACAGAATTACAACACATACATAGACACACACATGTACTCCAGCAGCGTCCAAGCTGCCAAGACCTCCCTTATCATTCCTTCCATTAAATAGAAAAGCAGAATGGTGGTCCTTTAAATTGCAAAAACCATTTTAAAGTTGGTAACACAGCTTGTCATGAGAAGCATCTTTACTATGAGAAGCTTCTTCTCATGGTAATCATTAGACATTATCTTCAGAAAACAGCTTCATGCTACAGAGATCACGTCAGTCTCAGCACCCACGATTTTTGAAACAACACATGAACAAACTCATGCCATCTTTCATGGTGTTAATCTAAAGTAGCAACAGAAACAGTAACTATTCTACAAAATACAGTACTGAAATTCCCACCTACCCCTCCCCTAAGATCAACTAATTACATCATAAATGAAGAATGCTCCTACAAAAGAAAAAAAAAGTTGGTAGTTAAACTTAATGAAAAATTACCTCTCCTTTATATTCCACTGGCTTAATTCCTGCATATACTGGTACAAAACTACTTGCTAGCAGGACCTAGAGAAAAGGAAGAAGAAAGAATAGAGAACAAAAGCCAAGAAAACACAACAAAAGTCATTCTGAACCAATACATGTTTTCATACATATTTATCTATATTAAGTAATATAGCAGTAACCAGTTAATACATTAGTTTTTCATAAAACCATTGTCATCTCAAAATGTCTTGTTGTTGTGGTATGTCAAAATGTGATTAAAACTATTCAGTAGGGTTTGGTTTTTTTATAACTTGACAGTGATGACTCAAAATATCACAAATTAACTCATTCACTAATGTGATTCAAAAGAGTATGAACTTAGCCTTACACAATGTGAAATAAATCTATGATTTTGCAGAAACTAAATATGCATATGCTGAAAAAAATGCCATATAGAGTATTGTCAGCAAAGAAGCTAACCCAATCATTCTGCTGGCATTTTAATATAGTGTTTACTCTTCTAATAAATCAGACATTCTAAGAATTCAAAATTTCCAAAATACTACAAACAGCCTGAAAATTCACATATGTATATCTTTATCAGTATCGACACTTTGCATTTAATACATTCAAGTATTAACAAATTACTACTTGTCCTATTGTAAGCCTACGTTGCTGTCTACAGCAGTTCTCAACTGTTTTTTTTTTTAGACGAGGACACCTCTTCTGTCACATACAGATGTGCACACACACATACTTTTCTATTCACTCATAGTAAGATCTATGAGTGTGTGTGTGTCTCTCTATACCTATGTATCCACCCATATATACATATATGCAATCAGTATACAGCATTTCAAAGAGAAAGGGTAGATGTGTGGATGAAGTGCAGTATGTCAGAAATTTTCATATAGCTAAATGTGGAGAATAAGCATGCACGTGCTTGCATGGCAGCATGAGACACAAGTCTGGGGAATAGAAGCAGGTTACAGACTGCAGTATATACTATGTGAAAGATGATCAGGTGCAAAAAAACTCCACAATCCATGGAGATTATAGAAGAAAATGCCTGAGCTTTTTTTGGTGGAATTACATTTATTTTTACAACAAATTAAGCTACTTTCAGTATTAAACACCTCTCCTCCCCTAACAAGTTTTAATTAAGACTCTATATGAAGTCTTTAACTTTCACTTTGAGAACTCTTTTCCTGCCTATTTCTCTTCCCAGTGATCTAAAGCACCAGAGCTTTGTCTGAGCTCAGATAAAAAGGCTTTCGCTTCCTCATTTTCCAAATGTGAAATTGTAGCTATTTATCTACAGGCCTTTCCCTCACAAAAGCATAAGATAATGTCCCCCTTGAAACCATTCCCCTCCAGATGTTCAAAAGTGACATCCTACAGGGTTCCCAGCGTCAGCTTCTTCCTCTGCCCAACCCCCTTTCTCCCCTCTCCTTCAACTCCATCCCAGTAACTTTGGCTCTTCTAAACTAAGAGAGATGGGAACAAAAGGATTAGTGAAGGAAAAGAGTCAAAACCAGGTGACCCCTGCAAAGTATGAATTCTTTTTGAGAAGACTGAAGAAAGCTGTTGGCCTTCCTTATAAAGTCACTTAGATGTCAAGAGTGAGGCAAGGAAGGACAAGTTTGAAGAACTAACACTTTCAGTATTTCCCTACCACTAAAAGACCAGTGTGGACTCCTATTCACTGTTCCCACCTTTCCAAACTAAATACAGCAGTCTTCCACGCCCTGCTCCCTCACAAACATACAAGTTGTGCCTCTCTTCCCCCTCACCTCCAGTTTAAGAACTGCAAATCTAGGAGCGCTGGTATGTGATGACTGCCTTCACAAATGTAAAGACTATTTAAAAAATGGGAGATTATTAACTGCCTTTCCACATCCACTGGGAACAGTAAAAGAAAACAAAAGCTTAAAATTGTAGCAACATGTATTCAGTTTAGCCATTATGAAAAGTTTTGGAACCATGAGGCTTGTTAAGCATTGAAACCAATTGCATATGGAAGCTGAAAGATTACTGGCAGAAGGTACAGAAGTTTTGCTGTTATACAACACCACTGGCCCAGCAGTATGTTTATCCATGCCTTGGATATAGTAGATCATGTCTAGGAAAGGTGTGATATGATTTAACAACCTAACAAGTTCTATCCTCCATGCTACAGCGGCAGCCACCAACATTCAGACCGTTTATAAATGATATATGCATAGCTGAAGGCATGCACAAAACACGTATTATGAGATGCACTCAAAGAACAGACACCATTAACGTATTCCAATAAGCAATTATTTGGAATTTTATTACTATTATTCCAACCCATTCCACTACTAGCATATGGAACAAAACAATAGAACAGAAATGGTTAAGTCAACGAAAGAACTACTGAAATACTAATAAAATATATGCATTTCCAAGGTCATCTTGAAGCTTCAAATTGTCTTCAGGTTAGAAGACTGCACTGCAAAAAACCATAAACCTACAGAATAATAATATCCATGCTTGTCATTGGTGGTTACCATAGCTAGAAATAACACTGCATAATTTGAGATAAAACTTTTTGCATGATTATCTTTGCATGATTAAGTCCTACAAATTTTGAGAACTGATTGACCGTGTAGAATATATCAGGGTCAGGATTTAAAAAAAAAAATGATACTTGAAAAACAAACTTCCAACACATACTTTAAGATTTTGTTAACAAGTATGATTTTTTTTCTGTAAGTGTTAATTATAAAGAATCTCTTATTTACTCTAAGCATCCACAAGGATAGGGAAAGAAGGAATTCCTTCTTATTCTATTTCCTCCTTTTTTCTGCTGTATCTTATGATGTCCTCCACTAAGATATAATTTGCTTTACATGCATCTGAATTAATCCTACCATTTCATATCATCTTATTTGTACAATCCTGATCCAAATTTAAAAAGTGGCATTCAGAAGAAAAGAGATGGGCAGTAAAAGGTACGCTTTCCAGCAAGAGTTAAAATACAGTTTATATATGGTACTTAACATTACATTATATCTATTCCCCACCAGGACTTGTAGAAAGTGTTGGATTTTTTTTCTTTTTTTTTTTTTTTTTAAGACAGGAACTTTCTTTTCTTTATTTTCTTTTGTGATGAAACATAATATAAATGGTATCAGTGAAGTAAGAGATGCAAAAAGACTCAGCAAATTGCTACAAAATTTGGAGATCCTCTATTGTATTATCATCTACTGTAACCATTAGTTACCCTGTTACTTTTTAAATAGACTTTGCCTACAGGGTAGTACTTTAAAAACAGATGAAGGAAACACACACAAAAATAAATTTTAGCAAAATTTGTCAAACTGCAGGATCAAATTCTGCTTCCATTGTTTATGTTATGGTTGTAGCACCACTAATAGTATAAGTGATTACTTGAGTAAAACAGTGATTTATTGTACAGCTAGTAACATACTCCTAAACCTTGAAGAAACTCAAGCATTTTTATTTAAAGCAGCAATATTCAACTTCATTACCTTAATGAGGTCCTCCCTGGATGCAAAACTTGAAACCAAGTGATTTTCCCCATTTTTGGTATTAGTGACTGATACATAGAGCCGGTTCTCAGCTATCTCATGAGCATTAGAAGGAAGAATAGACTCTATGCCTTCCCTAGGGTAAAGAAAATGCTAAACATTATTCACCATCATTATTTAAAAACCTTGCAAATATGTTAAGGGTGAAAGAGTGCTGAGCTCCCCACAGTACAGAAAAAATATGCACACTCTCCATTTTCATTTAGAGAGCTTCACACAAAAATGATCTTATAGATGCATTAAGACAGGTACCTAAGTGTTTTCATAAAATCATAACCAGGCGTTACAGCACCGAAGTCCAATTTTCTAACTTCCTCTGCAAATCCATAGGCAAACTGCTTACATTTCTGCAAATTAAAATATTCACCATTAAGGATGTTTTAGTTATGGGAAGTATATTCAGCTGTGGTATCTAAAATATACTAGTGGCTAAAGCTTTAGTCAAGAGAGAGCTATAAGATCCGACTAAAATATTTTCCCCATGTGTGCTTAGTTTGTAACAAGATATGCATAACAAAATGTTGATCCTTTTATGAGAACTAATTTGTAAGAAAACAAAATCCCTAATTTTAAAAAAAAATTATTATTAATAATAATAAACCCTCACAAGAATACCACTTTAACAATCAAGGAAAGTTAAAGGCTATTTTTCTATGTATTACCACTGCTAAATAATCAGTTCTCTGAACCATGTCATTACAAGAACAATCATTTATATTCCAACTGTAAAGCCACCTTTTATTTTAAAGGCTACTTCAGTACTAAAACCAGATACAAGTAACTTAAGATACCTATAAGCATTAAAAAAATTACAATTTTTACAATTTATTCTCACTAATGCAGAAACCATGCAACTAACAAGTACACATATTTAATGAATAAAATACTATGGAAGTATTTAATGAATGGAATCCTATGATGAAAGACAAAGGAAGAAAAGACAACTGCAGAAAACCAGGCAACAGATTCCACTGCAGAGAACCTCTTTTACGCAAGCTGAAATGCCTAGCATTAATGACTGCAGAAAAATAGCTTGAAGCGTGAGTGATAAGAACTCCAAAAGGAGAGTAAAGGAATAGGTAGCATTTATCTTTTAGCAAAAAGATTCTGAAATAATGAATTATCATTCTGAATGCTTAAGACTCAGTATTCAGTATTTGTATTACTTTTTATATCCTTTCATGCAGACTTCTCTAATGATTTTAGAGACTTGGGAAAAAACTAAATCCAATCCAAAGCAACTATCTGAAATTGGTACTCAATAAATATATTATACCCATATTCACCTATATAACCACATGTTTACAGAATAAAAGATCTGTCTATAGATAGTTTGGGGTTCCTGGCTTATTAGCTTCCTGTGTGAAGAACAAACATGTTGCTAGTAACAAAACAAATTATTGATGTGACTGGGGAAAAAGAGGGGGGGGGAGTGGGGGGAGGAAGAGAGAAGCGAATGTGTCCTCTTGAGGAGGAGGGTACAGGATTTAACGGAAGGAAAAACAGGAAAGAGTTGGGGCGAGGATTAGTATGAGATCAGGAGCAAGCTGGTTGGAGCAGTTTAACTTCGTCACATAACTTGTATGACAGACCATTCACCCAAGTGAAAGACAGAAATCTAGTTCTTGCATCCACTTCCTCTATATGGCCTTCGAATAAATGTATCAAAAAAGTTCGTTAAGAGGTCCATACCTCTTAAAGCAACAATCATTGTAAAGATGTGTGCTAATTCATTTCACATAGGTTAGACTTGCACCTCTACCCTAGGAGGTACTTGCCATTGCCAATTCCAAGCCAGTTCAAATATATAAAACTAGTTATATGCACCAAGTCTTGAGTTTATTCTGCATTAGGCAGTTAGGCTGCTTCTGTAGTCAATCAGCTGGAAAGAGGCACATTCAGACACCTCTCCCTCTAAACAGAGAGGAAACCCACAAACCCTACATAGAAGCACCTCAGAACTATTAAAGCATCTTAGATATAAAGACAGTAAAGTGACAGGGAGCTAAGAGTAATAGGGAGCTGGATGAATCAAAACCTAGGTGAATGACAGAAAACTACTTTCCGTATTACAAGTACTAAGAATAGACCATACAATTCTTGCTGCCAAAAGGGACAATTTCTTACAGCTACGAATTGTTTATAATTTTAGTGCTAGACGCTTTACACAATACATCTAAATTTCAGATAGTGAGGACATGTTTAGAAATTGTAACTACTTGTATTGAGTTAAGCAAACTTGACATCAAACATGATCAAGGTACTTTTGAAACAAATAGGTACTTATCTATAACTCTATAAGCCTCCCTAGAATTCTCAAGTCCCATGCCTTTTCAACAGTGACAAAAATCCAAGATAAGACTGAAAAACATTCGCAAACTGTCATATTAGAACAGCAACAGTCAAAACAATATACCCTCAATGCTACATTCTCTCCAAGATAAGGAAAGGTTGTATTAGAGCTTTGAGACTAAGAGATGGAGAAAGTCCTAATTATAGCTTGTCTAACATAGCCATCCCGGAGGGGGGGGGAAGGGAAATTAACTGTGGATATAAAATATTTCAAGGTAGAAATGTAATAAAGGTAATAACAAAATTATCCTGGTATGAAAAGTTAATTCTATTCTGTACACAACACTGCCTTTACTTAAATTCCACGAGAATTAGAAAGAATTATTCCCCTCCAAAAAACAGCTCTCACTTTTCCATTTAAACCATATAACAGAATGACTAAAAAGCAAATAATAAAAAAAAATAAAAGGACTAAAAAGTTCATGAAACATTCTTCAGTTTGTATTAAAATGACATATTTTCAAGGAAAAATCCATCAGACAATGTAATATAGGCTTAGTTTCTACAAACATAAAAAATAAAAACTCTTCTAATATTTTTACTTAGAAAGATTTTTGTAAGTTGGACCAGGCTGGGAACAAATGCTCATAGCCAGAGCCTAGAATAAGCAGAAAAATTTCCTTGGGCTAAGAAAAGGCTAGCTACTGTGCTCACCATATAGGAAATTAAAGTCAGAGGTATGCATTATACCAGGCAACCTTGAAACTGAACTACTAATCAGAGGCTACAGAAAAGGAGTAACACCTGAACATAAGACAAGTAAGGTTCTCTTCACAACAGAGTGGAATTTTCCCAATGCCAAATCATATAAGGAATGCACCTGGGGGGGTGATGGGGTGCAAAGAGGCCAGGGAAGAACTTAGAATCATAGAAGCATTAAGGTTGGAAAAGACCTCTAAGATCATCAAGTCCAACCATCAACCCAACACCACCATGCCTCCTGAAACAGGCCCTGGAGTGCCACGTCTACACCTTTTTTGAACACCTCCAGGGATGGTGACTCCACCACCTCTCTGGGAAGCCCATTCCAATGCTTAAACACTCTTTCAGTAAAGAAATTCTTCCTGATGTCCAATCTAAACCTCCCCTGACGCAACTTGAGGCCATTTCCTCTCGTCCTATCGCTAGTTTCTTGGGAAAAGAGTCCAACACCTGCTTCACTACAACCTCCTTTCAGGTAGTTGTAGAGAGCGATAAGGTCTCCCCTCAGCCTCCTCTTCTCCAGACTAAACGACCCCAGTTCCCTCAGCCGCTCCTCATAAGACTTGTTTTCTAGACCCTTCACCAGCTTTGTTGCCCTTCTCTGGACACGCTCCAGCACCTCAATGTCCTTCCTGTAGTGAGGGGCCCAAAACTGAACACAGTACTCGAGGTGCGGCCTCACCAGTGCCGAGTACAGGGGCATGATCACTTCCCTACTCCTGCTGGCCACTCTATTCCTGATGTGAGCCAGGATGCTGTTGGCCTTCTTGGCCACCTGGACACACCGCTGGCTCATGTTCAGCCAGCTGTCGACCAGCACCCCCAGGTTCTTTTCTGCTGGGTAGCCTTCCAGCCACTCTTCCCCAAGCATGTAGCGTTGCATGGGGTTGTTGTGACCCAAGTGCAGGACCCGGCACTTGGCCTTGTTGAACCTCATACAATTGGCCCCGACCCATCAATCCAGCCTGTCTAGATCCCTCTGCAGAGCCTTCCTACTCTCAAGCAGATTGACACTCCTACCCAACTTGGTATCATCTGCAAATTTGCTGAGAGTGCACTCAATCTGCTCATCCAGATCATTGATAAAGATGTTAAACAAAACCGGCCCCAAAACCGAGCCCTGGGGAACACCACTTGTGATCGCCTGCCAACTGATTTTAACACCATTCACCACCACTCTCTGGGCTTGGCCATCCAGCCAGTTTTTCACCCAGCAAAGAGTACACCTGTCTAAGCCATGAGCTGCGAGCTTCTCCAGGAGAATGCTCTGGGAGACAGCTAAGTTCATATCACAGCAGAAACAAACAACAAACAAACAGAAAGATCAGTGGCAAAGGGTGGTATTGGCTGGGACTATTGTTTGAATCAAATGCAATGAAAGTTGTAACAAGCAAGGCCCAGAGAAAGTTACCTGATGCTCACTGGTCTGAAACCTAAGTGTACTTAGAACAAAAAACTAACAGCCTTCCCCCCCGCCCCCCGCCCCCCAATAATGCTGTTTATTGTAATTCAAAATATTAAATTTGGCAAGGCCTAGTCCTCTACATATGTTAAGGCAAAGTCACTACAGGCACTTCAGGAGGGCAAAGCAGCTTGGGGAAGGGGAAAACAAAGGCAAGCTAATGCTCTCCTACAGAACCTGTAAGAGTAGTCATGGAGTATCACTTTGCTATCTCTACATGTCACCGTATTCATGGTGAGAAAAGGGTGGCATCTCTGAAGAAAAAAAGCCAAGCACGCATGTACACAGCATGTCAGAACAGAACGCTGTGAGGGTTAATTCTCCCTGGCATACAGTGGGGCTACTGCTGTTAAGTCGTGAACTCTACCGAGTCTAAAGGAGGTGCACAAGCCACTTTTTGCACTGCCTAATGCAGCAGACGGCAAGGAAAAAATTTGAGCCGATGTGTGGTGTTCTTCAACTTTATGAAGATTCACTTCATCTACCATTTTTATCTCCTTTCACAAAAGGATGAAAGGATGGTGCTATGCATTTGCTTAACAAAGCCTACCTCTAGCCAAGAAAATAATGATTAACTTTGTAACGCATAGTGATTAAGTGCATATACATTTCAGTATATTAAAGTATACCTGGTTGCATACAACTCAACATTCACACACATGAAATTTATATTTACATAGCTTAAAATATAAAGTTCGTATGATAGACTTTTGTCATAAAGAAATACTTGCTTCATAAACATTTCTGCCCATGAGTCACAGATTTTGTTAATGAAAACACATACACGAGTCCTGTTCCTTTACAAGAAGCAAGAAGAAAAACAAGAACTAAAATATTTTTAAAAACTTAATGGTAGATGATTATATCAAAAATATCCTTTGAAAATGATCATGTCCTATACCTACGAGTTTATTAATTTACCTCTATATTTTCTGGTACTGCTAATAAGACAGTGGCAGCCAGTGATCCCGCAGAAGCTCCCGCAAAAGCTTTCACAACTTTCAGTAACTTCTTACCATGCCTGTAAAAAGCAGCTGCTGCCCCCAAGTGGTAAATACCCAGAAACCCACAAGCTGCAAATGACAGATTGATATGTTTCATTTTTCCTGTGGAAATAAAGTTTCACAGTCAGAAAAAGGATCAGTTAATTTTATCTCATAATATACATCTATTCTTTTGGCATGGAACACATAATATATTATATCTATATTACAAAAAGCAGTTTATTTAAGAACAATAAAAACTTTTCATTACCAAATACATCAAAGAAGTAGCAGTTAGTTTAGCATCCCCAAAATTGAAAACAACTCTAAAACACTCAGCACAAATCCCTTTTTTCAATCAAGAAATATATATATCTATATACAACATAACTGCACATTTTCATCTAATTTGTCAAAGAAATAAATAAAAGTAGCTACTCAAAAGTGATAAAAGAATGCTGTTGTAGAGTGAACACTGTTAGCCACCTAGAATAAAAATCAAATTAATTATAAAACTGCTGGCTACTGTGTCATCATACTCCCCTGACACACAGCCTTGAACCCAATATAATTCTCTAAGAAAGCAATTTTTTCCTTCACCTTTGGAACTCATTTACTTACTAGTATTATTAGTAATCATTAATAGACAATTTCTAAGTCATTTCTTCCTTAGAAAACACACAACATATTGTTGCTACTATTAAAATAAGAAGGAATAAAAAACCAGCAAAATAAAATACAAAGCACTAAATGTATGAAAACACACACACACTCTGAATGTGTCAAGGATAGAATTTAAATCTAACNTCGTACTGAATTAAA
Organism: Fregata magnificens; assembly: GCA_013389945.1. NCBI lineage: Eukaryota > Metazoa > Chordata > Aves > Suliformes > Fregatidae > Fregata > Fregata magnificens. Next base: position 139,482 of record WAAD01006022.1, read on the forward strand.
AATAAACTCCTAGTGTATTTGGGTATGCATCAATATGAAGGGGACAAAAAAATCAGTATACTCAGGACTATACTTAATTTTTTGATTTTTCTGGTTCATAACGAGATGTTTCTTTTGGAAATCATCTACAGACACTGCGGTGTCAGTTTGATGAAGAGAGGCAAACGTGTACACCAACAGATTTTGGTTTAAGTTGCCTCTTCAGCTTGGAAATGGGAAGAGAACGAAAGACGAGGATAAGAAACAGTTTTCCAAACCACTAGATACGAAGACATGCTAAACTCAACTGCTTTACCCATAACATGATTAAAATCAGACCACGAATGGGTCTAACTAGGTTTACTACCCTCCTAAGAAAAAAAAAAAAAAAAAAAAAAAAAAAAAAAAAAAGGCGCATCTCAAAG